>CM053036.1:182515376-182960376 GCA_028564925.1 Lithobates sylvaticus
CTTCAATGTCACTAATGCGTTGTTCAGTCCCAGTGATTCTGGATCTCATTTTCTGCATATCATGCTTTACAATTGATAAGTCAAGCCTGACTGTTTCAATCTGTGTAGTAAGAGATGACTGACATTGCTGGATAGCGTCCATTACATGTTTAAGTGTGAGTTCTTCCACTTCTTCACCATCCTCCCCACCCTCCTCTGCTAGTATAGCTGACTGTGATGGTCCCCCTGCCTCACTTTCTTCCTCCCATCTGCCTTCGGCTTCCCAGGGGTCAGGGTCCTCTCTCATAGGCAGGGCCGGTGTGGCCGATAGTCTGGGGCTTTGTGAGGGGTCAGTAAAGTGCTCCTTAATCGTGGAGGGTGGTTTGGATTTCCTTGCGGCGCTTGTAGCAGTGTGTGGGGCTGCAGGGGATTTGGACTCACCGGCTGGAGCTTTTTTGTCCTTTGGCGGCTTTTTACATGAGGCCGGATGGCCGGCGCCATCTTTGATTCCTCCCGCGGCCTGCGTATGTTGCCGGTCCGCGGCGGTTTTAGGGCCCGCTGTGCCGATTCGACCCATCTCACCCGGTTCCCCCAGGTCTCGGATGGTTCCCCCACTCGTCTGTGCCCTCCGTTCGGGAAAATCTTTGCCGGATATCTCTCAGGATTAATCGGTGTCAGCGGAGCTCCTCTCCTAGGCTGCTCACATGTCCGCTGCTTGGCCACGCCCCAATAAGGCAAAGAATTTCACTGTGGTGCGTAAGCGTGGGAGGAGCCCTGCAGAAAAGCCTGCAAAATTGAGCAAACAGAGGAACCATTGGGAGGAGTCTACACCTGTTTCGTTTTCCTGCACGAGGCACCGCGTGAGTGTGTCGCAGGAAGACAGTGGAGCTAGTCACGTGTTGCTTAGCTGCAGAAAAGGAAGTTCTGAGCAACCATGTTCCGTGTTCTGGGTGTACCGTCTGCTCCAGGACCTAGGATGCCATCGGTCAGAGGTCCTACAGGCATGCAGATACCTGGCACCATACTGACTGACACGGTAATCCGCCTGCTGCCGCAGGGGTGGTTCATACTTTATACAGCTGGGGATGTTGAGGCCCTCGGTATGCTCTGTGGAGGATGTGACGGTCTAATCGCCAGTCCTCGACCATTTGCTCGATGTCGGAGGTGCGGGGACTATGTTTTCAAATTGGAGCAGCCTACTGAATCGCCTTGGGCTTACCACATGGACTGGGCCATGGGCGTGGCAACCCAAGGAGGCTATTGTGTATGCTCCGGCTGTGAGGCCTAATGCTTTGGCCTCATTCACTGTCGCTGGTGCCTTAAATAAGGATATTGCTTCTTCTCGGGCCAGAGAATCTACTCCCGAGGTTATGGACCCAGTCTACTACTGTTGCTACTACCATGCCTGCTTTGGAGAAAGTAGAGTATGTGAAGACTTCCCATAACCGCAAGAAAGGACTACACCCCAGTCCGGTTGCAGCTCATCAGAAGAAAGCAACTGCCCGGGAGAACCTGCCCAAGAACCAACCCAAGAAATCTGGGGAACTTGTGGGGAAAGGGACTGAAAAAAGCTATGTGCTAGTAGAGGAATCACAGGACTCTGATTTAGATTCCTTCTGTTTCTCTTCTGAAGTTGAGAATGTTGAGGAACTGTTTGACAGAGTGTCTCAGGAATTGTTATGGGCATGTGGGGATGATGTGGCTGCTACCTGTGCTGACATTTTGGACTGGCTAGCCCTTACTTCAGGGGACGCAACGCCACGAGCAGGGACCCCCTCTGTTAGTAGTGCACTGTTGCCAAAACCTGTAAACTTGCCAACGCTCACGAGGGATGCTATGGCCCTAGTGAAAAAGTCCCCGAATTCATGCATACCCCCCAGGGATGGAGCAACTTACCGAGACTTGCCAGGTCTCAGAGACTCTTGAACAAGCGGCTGGCAATAAAGTATGGACTTGAGTTTCCTTATGTGCCCAGGGAGATCATGGACATTATTGAGGAAAATCCTAAGAAGTGGTATGCAGAACACGTCTGGGACTACCTTAACCACTTTCAGACTGGACCATTTTGCAGCCTTAAGACCAGAGGACTTTTTACAATTTGGCACTGCACTGGTTTAACTGGTAATTGCGCGATCATGCAATGTTGTACCCAAAACGAAATGTGCGTCCTTTTCTTCCCACAAATAGAGCTTTCTTTTAAAGGTATTTGATTGCCTCTGCGATTTTTATTTTTTGCAATATAAATTGAAAGACCGAAAATTTAGGAAAAAAATTATATTTTCTAGTTTTTGTTATAAGAAAAATCCAATAAACTCAATTTTAGCCATACAATTAAGCCAAAATGTATTCAGCCACATGTCTTTGGTAAAAAAAATGTCAATAAGCGTATATTTATTGGTTTGCACAAAAGTTATAGCATCTACAAACTAGGGTAAATTTTTGGGAATTTATGCAGCTTTTAGTTTATGACTGCCTATCTCATTTCTTGAGGTGCTTAAATGGCAGGGCAGTACAACCCCCCCCCCCCCCCCAAATGACCCCATTTTGGAAAGTAGACACCCTAAAGGAAACTGCTAAGTGGCATGTTAAGCCCATTGAATATTTAATTTTTTGTCCCAAGTGATTAAATAATGACAAAAAAAAAATAAAAATGTTTACAAAAAGTTGTCACTAAATGATATATTGCTCACCACACATGCCATGGTTATATGTGAAATTGCACCCCAAAATACATTTTGCTTCTTCTCCTGAGTACAGGGATACCACATGTGTGGGACTTTTTGGGAGCCTAGCCGCTAGGGATGGGCCCGGTGTTCGATTCGAACCCACGTTCGAATCGAGCACCGGGCGTTCGCCTGCTCGGCGAGCCCAGAACTATTTGGGCCGTTCGCATCACATTCGCGTGATGCGAGTGGCCCGCAATGCATTGCGCCAGGCGCAGTGCATTGCTGGCTGATGATTAGCCAAGCATGCACTGTGACCCCGCATGCTTGGCCAATCACAGCGCCAGCAGCGAGGAGAGCAATAATTGGCTACAGGCAGGACGCCTGTAGCCAATTATAGCTCAGGGGCTTTAGTACACGCCCCACTGTATAAAAGGCCGCCGCACCGTCAGCCTAGTGCACATGTCTTCCGGCTGTGATTTTGATATAGGCAGACTGCTGATGCTGATGCTGATTCATTATCATTACTACTGAAGTGAATACTGATCATTAGAGAATATATATTCATTCTGCTGATTGCACTGCTGCTGAGTGGTGACATTATCTGCTGCTGAGTCTAACTGCTGTGATTCTGGGGAATAGTCTGGTGTGTGCATGCTGTTAGTACAGCATTGCAGTAGCACCTTCTGTCCTATGCTGTTAGTACAGCATTGCATTATCACCTTCTGTCCTATTGTGATCTAAGGCAGGCAGGGATTTATAGGAGCACTAGTGTGTGTCAGCACACATAAAACCACCTCAGTCACTCTATCTGCTATAAGGCCCAGTTGTTGTCATCGAAGGCAGCCAGGCATCTCCAGGAGCTAGCGTCTGTGTGTGTGTGCTCTGTTAGTACATCACACATAAAACCACCTCAGCCTCTCTATCTGCTATAAGGCCCAGTTGTTGTCATATAAGGCAGTCTCTATCTGCCGTAAGGCCCAGTTGTTGTCATCGAAGGCAGCCAGGCATCTCCAGGAGCTAGCGTCTGTGTGTGTGTGTGCTCTGTTAGTACATCACACATAAAACCACCTCAGTCACTCTATCTGCTATAAGGCCCAGTTGTTGTCATCGAAGGCAGCCAGGCATCTCCAGGAGCTAGCGTCTGTGTGTGTGTGTGTGTGCTCTGTTAGTACATCACACATAAAACCACCTCAGCCTCTCTATCTGCTATAAGGCCCAGTTGTTGTCATATAAGGCAGTCTCTATCTGCCGTAAGGCCCAGTTGTTTTCATCGAAGGCAGCCAGGCATCTCCAGGAGCTAGCGTCTGTGTGTGTGTGTGCTCTGTTAGTACATCACACATAAAACCACCTCAGCCTCTCTATCTGCTATAAGGCCCAGTTGTTGTCGTATAAGGCAGTCTCTATCTGCCGTAAGGCCCAGTTGTTGTCATCGAAGGCAGCCAGGCATCTCCAGGAGCTAGCGTGTGTGTGCTCTGTTAGTACAGCACACATAAAACCACCTCAGCCTCTCTATCTGCCATAAGGCCCAGTTGTTGTCATATAAGGCAGCCTCTATCTGCCGTAAGGCCCAGTTGTTGTCATCTAAGGCAGCCATCTGCAGGAGTTAGTGTGTGTGCTGTGTGACTCCAGCACAATATACACTACCCACTACAATGCCTAGAAGACCGCCAAGGAGAGGCAGACAGTCCCGAGGCAAGAACACAGGGCAAGCAGGCTCTGTTTCTAGAGACAACAGTGCTGGTCGTGGACATGGACGTGGTCGTGCATCGTCATCAGCACGTGGCCAAGGGACACGCTTGTCCTTGTTTTTGGCAGCTGGACATGTTGAGCCGCATCATGCCGAAGGCTTGGTAGAATGGATGACCAAGCCCTCCTCATCATCCTCTCTCACCCAGGCTCAGGGTACTGGCAGAGCAGCTGCCAACGCGTACTCAATGGCATCATCAGGCACCCCTTCCCTAGACCCACCATGTCCTCTTGAGGAGTCCCCCAAACTGTTTGAGCACAGTGTTGGGTACATGCTCCAGGAGGATGCCCAACGTTTTGAAGGCTCGGATGATGATACCCAGCTAGAGGAAGGCAGTAGCGTGCGCGCAGAGAGAGGGGATGCTCAAGGACAGCAATCTGGCAGTCATGTTCCACCAGCGGCAGCTTACTGCCAGGTTTGCTCCAGTGGTGAAGAGGGAGGGGATGATGAGGTCACTGACTCCACGTGGGTGCCTGAAGGGAGAGAGGAGGAGAAGGAGGAGGAGGAGGAGGCGGCGGCACATGTCCAACGAGGCAGGATGCTCTCCGGAGGCCAGCTAGAGGCCAGCACACCAACTGAATCACACCGCAGAGCTCCACCTGTGCAGGGCGCTGCCTCTGCACGTTATCACAAAAGTTCTTTAGTGTGGGCCTTTTTTGAGACAAGTGCATCAGATCTCACCACTGCTATTTGCAACATATGTCTCAAGCGTATCTCGTGTGGCCAAAACATCAGCCGCTTGGGCACCACAAGCATGACCAGACATATGTCGACCTGCCATGCAGCTCGTTGGCAAGCGCACATTAAAGACCCACACCAAAGAACAAAATGGACCTCTCCTTGCTCCTCATCAGCTGGGATCTCCAACCCCACTATATCTTCAGTCCTCTCTCAAAGCTGCTCTGAGAGGAATGAAGGTGTAGAATTAGGTGTGTCACAGACAAGTACTTGCAGTACACCGACGTCCGATTCTACCAGGCAAATTTCCCTGCCCCAGCTGCTGGACCGTCGAAAGAAGTTTACTCCCAGCCATCCACATGCCCAGTGGTTGAATGCTAGCTTGGCTAAATTGCTAGCACTTCAACTGCTGCCTTTTCAGTTGGTAGACTCGGCCCCCTTCCGTGAGTTTGTTCAATGTGCGGTTCCTCAGTGGCAGGTTCCCAAACGCCACTTT
The DNA here is from genome assembly GCA_028564925.1 of Lithobates sylvaticus. NCBI lineage: Eukaryota > Metazoa > Chordata > Amphibia > Anura > Ranidae > Lithobates > Lithobates sylvaticus. Next base: position 182,520,943 of record CM053036.1, read on the forward strand.
TTCTCAAGGAAGGCGATTCCGGCTCTCTACCGGCATGTGGAAGGCAATGTTTATGCCTCGCTGGACAGGGCGGTCAGCAGTAAGGTGCATATTACCACTGACTCATGGTCCAGCAGGCATGGACAGGGACGTTACCTGTCTTTCACGGCCCATTGGGTCACTCTATTGGCAGCTGGGAGGGATGCAGGACAAGGTGCAGTAGTGTTGGAGGTTGTTCCGCCACCACGCCTCCAAAATGCTACTACTGGTTGTGACACACCTCTCTCCTCCACCCCCTCCTCTTCTTCTTCCTCCATGTCCTCTTCGAGTGCTCTGTCCTCGGGAACCAGCGGTGCTCCGTAGGCGTACAAGGGGCTACGCGAGTATGCAGGCAAAAAGATGCCATGCCGTGCTTGCGCTGGTGTGTTTGGGGGACAGGAGCCACACTGCGGCAGAGGTTCTGGCAGCTCTGCAGGGGCAGGCCGAGAGGTGGTTGACGCCACGCCACGCCAGCTTAAGCCAGGAATGGTGGTTTCTGACAATGGCACCAACCTCCTCTCCGCCCTGCGACAGGGGCAGCTGACCCATATGCCCTGTATGGCTCACGTCCTCAACCTGGTGGTGCAGCAGTTCTTGGGCAGGTACCCAGGCTTACAGGAAGTGCTGAGGCAGGTCAGGAAAGTCTGTGTGCATTTCTGCCGATCGTATAATGCCAGTGCTCAGCTGGCTGAGCTGCAAAAGGAGTTGAACCTGCCCAAGAACCGCCTTATATGTGACATGCCCACCAGGTGGAACTCAACGTTGGCCATGCTGCAGCGACTGCACACGCAGCAGAGGGCCATCAATGAGTACCTGTGCAACTACGGCACCAGGACAGGGTCAGGGGAGCTTGGATTTTTTTCCCCACGCCAGTGGAGCATGATCAGGGATGCATGCACTGTCCTGTCACCATTTGAGGAGGTCACGAGGATGGTGAGCAATGACAGTGCATGCATCAGTGACACGGTACCTCTTGTCCACCTGTTGGAGCATACGCTGCGAGGGATAATGGACAGGGCACTTGAGGCAGAACAGAGGCAGGAAGAGGAGGACTTCCCCGCCTCTCAAGGCCCCCTTTATCCAGACAGTGTTCCTTCTCTCCCACCCATCACACAGGATGAGGAGGAGGAGGAGGAGGATTGTGTGAGCATGGAGGTGGAGCCTGGCACTCAGCATCAGCAGCAGCAGTCTTTTAGGGATGATGTACAGTCCCAACAAACCAGTGGACTTGTACGTGGCTGGGAGGAGGTGGCTGGCGATCATGTCGTCCTCAGTGACCCAGAAGACTCCGGACCAAATGCCTCAGCTAACCTACGTTGCATGATCCTGCAAAGCCTGCGGAAGGATCCTCGTATTCTTCGGGTCAAAGAGAGGGACCATTACTGGCTGGCCACTCTCCTTGATCCACGGTACAAGGGTAATGTTGCGGACCTTATCTTGCCGTCGCAGAGGGAGCAGAGGATGAGACATCTCAGGGAGGCCTTGCAGAAAGGTCTGTGCAATGCGTTCCCAGAGACTGGTAGGTTACAAACTCCTGGTCCTGGACGATGAGTTGCTGAGGCTTCGGTCAGTAGCAGAAGGAGCGGTGGGGAAGGTGGACGTCTGACCGATGCGTTCAGACAATTTTTTAGTCCGCAGCCCCAAGGTATGATTGGTTCCAGCAACCATCGCCAGCGTCTGATATACATGGTGTAGGAATACCTAGAGGCAAGGTCAGACTTGGACACCTTTCCCACCGAAAATCCTCTGGCTTACTGGGTCTTGAGGATGGATCACTGGCCAGAGCTGGCACAGTATGCAATTGAGCTACTAGCCTGTCCTGCATCCAGCGTTCTTTCCGAACGCACATTCAGTGCTGCTGGAGGATTTGTCACCGATCACAGGGTGCGCCTGTCCACCGACTCGGTTGATCGACTGACCTTCATAAAGGTGAATCAGTCTTCGATCAAACAACTGAATAACTTATAATGTCACATCCCTTCAAGACTGCCTATGCTGATGCTGAGTGACTGTCCTGTTATGTTCACTGACTATCCTCTTCCTCCTCCTCAATGATCCATTCCTTGATAGCTTGGAAGAACATTTTTGTTTCTGTGTGCCACCACACCAGTGGCTAAGGCCCAATTTTTCAGCCCCTGTTTAACAGGGGCATGCAATTACAATTTTTTTATGCAATGCTTTGCAACAGGTCTCATTGCTGTGCTCAGAGTACAGTATCTGTGAGGGGTTGCAGTGTTGTGGCACCAGCACCAGTGCCTAAGGCACAATTTTTCAGCCCCTGTTAAACAGGGGCGTGTAATTACAATTTTTTAAGCAATGCTTTGCAACAGGTCTCATTGCTGTGCTCAGAGTACAGTATCTGTGAGGGGTTGCAGTGTTGTGGCACCAGCACAAGTGCCTAAGGCACAATTTTTCAGCCCCTGTTTAACAGGGGCGTGTAATTACAAATCTTGATCTAATAGTTCACAGCAGGGCCCATTCCTGCGCCCACCAAGAGTAACTGTGAGGGCTTACAGTCTTGTGGCAACACCGTCCACCACCAAAGGCCCAATTTTTCAGCCCCTGTTTAACAGGGGCGTGTAATTACAAATATTGATCTAATAATTCTCAGCAGGGCCCATTCCTGCGCCCACCAAGAGTAACTGTGAGGGCTTACAGTCTTGTGGCAATACCGTCCACCACCACCACCACCAAAGGCCCAATTTTTCTGCCCTGTTCAACAGGGCATGCAATTACAAATCTTGATCTAATAATTCACAGCAGGGCCCATTCCTGTGCCCACCAAGAGTAACTGTGAGGGCTTACAGTCTTGTGGCAACACCGTCCACCACCACCAAAAGCCCAATTTTTCTGCCCTGTTCAACAGGTGCATGCAATTACAAATCTTGATCTAATAATTCACAGCAGGGCCAATTCCTGTGCCCACCAAGAGTAACTGTGAGGGCTTACAGTGTTGTGGCTACACCAACATCTAATGGGGCAAATTTCTGCAGAGTATATACGGCAGGCCCCTACTTTCAAACATCCAACTTACAAACGACTCCTACTTGCAAACGGAAGAAGAAAACAGGAAGTGAGAGGAAATCTACCCCTAGGAAGGGAAATTCCATCCTGTTACATTTAATTTGGGAAAAAGGTATCTCCTCTCTACTGATGCTTTATCACCAATCCTTGTTTCAATAAAAACCCCACTTTTCCAAAAACATTTGTCATTGGGACGGAAAGTGAGGTGAAATGTTCTGAACAGGTGCACAGACAGCAAAACAAATGTTACAGGGGTGAAAACCCCTCCCTATGTTCTCCAAAAAGCTTAAAAATAGATTTTTTTTGGATGGAGCTACACTTAAGAATGTACCTGTTCAGATTGTACTTAAGAACAAACCTACAGTCCCTGTCTTGTTTGCACCGCCTGTATACTGCTGTTCAGAGTATATAGGTTGTAGATATAGGGTTTTATTTTGGGTGTGGGGTTCCCTTAATATCCATACAAGACCCAAAGGGGCTGGGGTGGGGGGGGGGGGGGGGTGTGACGGGGTAGCTATGCCATTTTTCTCAAGGATTTTCAGCCATATTGCCAGGAAAAGACATGACATTAAAGCCGTAAGCGTTTTTAAATGGCTTATTTTTTTCCTTTACAAATGTCATTTTGTGCAGGGACAGTTCTAAGCACGGGAAACACATGCCACTTCACAAATTTCAATCTTTATTTATTATTATCCACATTTATTTAACACTTCATTATAAAAAATATCAAGTAAGTAAACTCTTATCCTTTATAAAAGTGCACATTAAATAGGTCTTATACATTTTGTCCCAAGGGAAACGGGAAAGAGAAAAAAAAGAGAGAGGGAAGGAGGGGGGCAGAGAAAGCATGGCCCAAAAAAATAATAAAGGCCTTTATACATCCTCCTCCCCTCCCTCTACTATATATTACATCGTATTCCCTTATCAATACCTTTTACTCCCCGTCCCCCCCCCCCCCCCACCCCCCTATGTTCATGCGTTGATTCCTATGTACCTATTCCCAATCTTATCAGTTCCTCTTCTATCCTGGGTGGGGCATCGTTATAATTAGGCCCTCTACTCCAAGGGGCTCATTTTTACCAGCCAGGGATGCCACATCTTCTTTAACTCCTTGAGGTTACCTCTCTTTATATATACTGTTCTTTCTCTACACAAGATCTCATTTACAGTCCTAATCCAATCACTTACGGTAGGGGGTTCCCTTGATTGCCATATCTCCCAAGAAAAGCAGCACGTCATCCGCATATAGTGCGTTTTTTTTTTTTTCCTTCCCTGGAAACCCAATATCTCGGGGCAAGCTCTTATAGCAATAGCAAGAGGTTCCATTGCGAGAGCGAAGAGGAGGGGTAACAGGGGACATCCCTGCCTCGTCCCCCTCTCCAGCTCTATTTTTTCTGAAAATTCGTTGTTAATTTTTAATCTAGCAATAGGCCTGTCGTAAAGTAACCTTATCCATCTAGTGAAGGAGGGACCAATTCCAAACTTCTCTAAGACTCTCCATATATATCCCCATTCCACGGTGTCAAACGCTTTAGTCACATCAAGTGACAGTATGGCTTTTGGGTCCTCCTTCACTACTGGGCTCTGTAAGTTTAGGTATGCTCTTCTGATATTAATGCTTGTAGATCTCTCCGCAATAAAACCTGTCTGATCTGGGTGGATCGCTTTTGAGATAACTTTATTCAACCTGGCTGCTAGCACTTTGGCCAAAATTTTGGCGTCGGAACATAGCAGAAAGATTGGCCTATACGCTGCAACGTCTAACGGGTCCTTTCCTTCTTTCCATAGCACTATAATGGTTGCCTCTAAAATTCGAGATGGGCAGCCGCCCTTCCCTGTCCACGTCTTCCAGTGTCTTTAATAATTCCGGGAGTAAAATCCCTCCATAATATTTATAGACCTCTATCGGAAGCCCGTCCGGACCGGGGGATTTTTGATTAGCCATGCTGTTCACTGCTTGTTGGAGCTCTATAAGGGTTATTGGGGCCTCTAATTCTTCCCTTTCTACGGATGTGATGGTTGGGATCTCCAGTTTCCCCAGAAAGTCCTCCATTGCGCCCTCTACACCGATTTTCTGGGATGTATAGAGATTTTTATAAAAGTCCCTGAAAATCTGGACTATTTTTGTGGTATTAGATATAATCTCTCCTCCCTCAGCTCTAATGGTCTGGATAGCAGAGGATGGAGAGTAATGCCCCATACACACGGTCGGATTTTCCGATGGATTCTGTCCTATCGGACAATGTTGTCGGAAAGGCACCATCGGACAGTTTCCATCGGATTGTCCGACGGACAAAGTTCTATCTCCTGCTGGATAGATTTTTCGACAACAAAGTCCGATCACACCAATTTCGATCGTGTGTAGCGTAGTCCGACGGACAAAGTGCTACGCATGCTCAGAAGAAATTCTGTGACGGAAGCGCTCGGTCAGGTAAAACTACCGTTCCTAATCGACACAGCACATTCATCACGCTGCAATGTTAAAATGTCTTTAATGCAGCGCATTCTCTTTTTCTTTACAATGCAAGAAGAATGACGTGTTTTAGCTGCTCCTATTCACCCTCACTTCTCACAAACGTATTTCTTTATTCGTTTTCAGGATTTCTAGACTAGATGTTTATTTTTCCTCAGATCGTAAAAGAATCTTTGTTATATTTTTTGGATGATTTGTCCTTTTTTTATTTTGTTTGGAATACATATTTTCAGGATAATTTATTTAGATTTTTGAGGGGGGGTTGTGTGTCTCAACTTAGCAAAACAACATTATTAACATTTCTATTTGTTGCTTAAATTTACTAGGAGTTTGTTTGTTGTTGGTGCCCCTTGTTAATTGGACTTTATGATTTGTGAAATGTACCAGCCTACTCACAAATAAACTGTCATTGTAGAAAAGTAAAACACATAGGCAATGATTTTTTCAACTCAAAAATACCTTTATTTAGGTCTCAGCAACAAACCAAAGAGGAACGCAGCGATTGGGGAAGCTTGGGGAATTTGCAAAGCCTTGGACACCCATGGCAAACATCGTTTTTCTAGCTTCTAAAATTGGGGGCCTGAGGAGTACGTATCTTAAGGGGAGTGCTATCTGGTCCTGAAGTCCAAAACATCCGGAACTGCAGCAGATGCCTTCTAGGTCCCCAGGCTCTGGTACTACGAGAGGCTCCATCTTCTCTCAGACCAGACTGAATCCAGGTCGTCACTCTCTTGTCTTCCTTCCACGCTTCCTTGCACGCTGTGGCTGTGGTGCTGGTGGGGTGGCAGAAGAGGAGGAGGAGGAGGAGGCGGAGCAAGGTCACTATCGCAAACATGTGTGAGTGGGGTCATCCCCCCAGCCATACCCTTATTTAGGACCTTGAGGATGACATCCTCACACATGTTGCGTTGCCCCACCTCCATAGCCATCATTTTCGTGGCAACCACGGAGCCAAAGGTCTCCTCGTCGGTGGGTGTGGCATGTAGGGAGGCTGAAGCCTCTCTGATCAGCCGGAGCGCTGACTCTCCCGCCTCACCCCCCCCCCCCTTCTTGCCCTTTTGTTGGGAAGGCGGAGGAGAGGGACTTGGGAGACAATCAGGCTCCTAGGCCTACCCCCCTCTTGGCTGCCACTACCCACCTCTTGGCTGCCACTAACCCCTTCCTCCTCCTGACTGCCACATTCCACAGCCACCTCCTGGCTGAGGTCTTCCTGTGTATGACAAAGGGACATAGTTTGAGTTATTTGTTCATCAAACACACACAATTTTCATCTAGTGACTGTTTCAAAATGTTTACAAATAGAAAACCATCCAATTCTCAGCCCTGCAGTTTAGATTCTTGCCCCAAATGTCTCCAACACTACTGTCAGTTGATATGTCAAACACGTTAGGAACTAAGCAAATGGGGATCCTGAATTAACTGAACATCATTTAGTTTTCACAAAATTTGTTCCAAAACTACTATACCTGCCACAAGCTGGGCTCCTCCACCTCTTCCAGACTGGAAGGCCCAGGTTGCTCCTCGGAAGCCTCATCAGGGGTGGCCTGCGCGGAATGAAGCGTGGAAGGAGGAGTCGAGAGTGACTCCGTGACATCAGCCTGGTCTTTGAGAAAATGGAGCCTGTCATAGTACCAGAGCTTGGGGACATAGACCTGATCTGCTGCAGCTCCAGATGCTTGGGACTTCAGGACCTTCTTGCGCTCCCTGAAATACGCACTCCTCAGGCTGCCAATTTTGAGTCTTAACCTACGAACGGTTGCCGTGGGTATCCTTGGCTTTACAAATTCCACAAGTTTCAGCATGCGTACCTCTTTAGTTTGCTGGCGTAATCGGGGTGTTTGGCCTGCCATAATAGGGTAATTTCCCTATATTTATCAATAAAGAGGGGGAGAAAACTCACGTCGTTGAATCCCTGCATAATCTCTGCAAGACACACACACCACACAAAACACTATAAATAATGTCAGGCTAAACTCTCCTAATCTTCTCCATAAATAAGCCTCAAGGTCTAATCAGTCTAGGCTAGTTATGTACCAACTTCAAATTGTACCTTCGTTCTAGCAATCGTCTCGTGCGTGAGCTTTCTCTCCCCTCGTCTCACAGATCGTGGCTACGACACAGGCTTGTGACGTTTTATATACAGTGCGCATGCGTGAAACTCCACCCGCCCCTGACGATCATACTCATCTATTCCCCACCCCTTCTCTTTCCGGTGCAGTGGGGAGAGCACATGGCGGGGACACAGCAGGTGCTCCCCAAATATTACACCAACGAGGAGGAGGACGAGGAAAGGCCGGAGGCAGAAACGTCCTGATCCCGGCGGCTGAAATTTAAGGCCTCCAATATGTCGTTTGGAGAAATGTTGGAGATGGTGGACATATTAAAGAGGAGCGACTATGATGGGAAGTATGGGCCTTACCTCAACCCCAATGTCCGCAAGGCCAAGATCATGTCTAAAGTTGTGAGGAGGCTGTACAATAATTTTGGGGTACAACGATCCAAGGAGCAACTGAGGAAACGCTGGTCAGACCTGAAACTGAGGGAGCCCGATCAGTACAGAAAGATCAAGCGAGTTCATCAAAAAAGTAAGTAGTTGTGTTTTGTGTTTGGATTTCTTGCTTACATACTGCTCCATGTGTTTGGATTTTTTCAATGTTGTACATTAGAAAATGGCCACTTTCATGTTCGTCTGTGCATTCGATCGTACTCAACCTTGATCTTTCTGCCAGTGTCATGTTCGTGTGTGTGTCCATTCGATCGTACTCAACCTCGATCGTTCGGCCACTTATAATACAAGGTTTGGTGAAGTTTTTAGTGAAAGGAAGTTTGTTCTCAATAGAGATGTCATCAAGAATGTCAAGCTAATTTCTTCAATGTAAAGGAGAGGTCACTCAGTAGCTGTTTACCCAACTGGACTCTAGAGCACTAGTGCTGGGACACCCAAACCCCCTTTTTATTATGCTTTTCCACACATGTGCTCCAGTGGATACTAGAGGGGTGTCTCCATCAGACAAACTTCTACCAAAAAGCTAGTAAGTTTAGCACCTTTTGATCAGGCGCTGCCACTGTATAAACTGACGTATCTTGGACGGAACTGTCCACAAAAATTCGATAAAATATGGGCCCCATGGGTACGTGAAAGGAGGCTGCCCTTGGACTGACCTAGAACACATGGATATAATGAGACATAGGCAGATACTGGGTTATAGTGTGGAAGAATAAATACTTATAGAATACAACACCATGGGTGATCGAGCTGAGGGAATTAGCCTGCGAAACTATACTTGTATCAGAAGATATGACCCTTATGACTATACAACTGTATAATAAAAGTTGAGGATCCTCTCCCCAACCTCCAGCACGCTTAGCATATTATATAGGATGGAGCTTCGCTGTTACTTGGCTACTACCACACCACGCTGTGTATGCAATGTATATTTTTATTCTTTGAGAATGTACCACTGCACTTTGCTTTGTTTTTTGTTGTGTTGAAACTTTAATAAAATTTTACTGTTAAAAAAAGTTTAGCACCTTTACAAAGTGACTACATTCATGTTGTTGTCATTTGTAACTGGCCAACCAAAAATATTGTCCCTCACTTTCAAGCAATGTTTGACATTTCCTATTTCTGCCCTCAATAGATTGTGGTGCTAAATCTTCCTTTTGTACATTCTCATAGGGGAGCGAAAACTCGGGACGTCTGAGGAAACCACAAAACCCACACCTCCCAAAGAAGGGGAAAGACCAGAAGCAGAGGAGGAGGAGGAGGAAGGAGAGATCATAGAACTTGGAGAACTTGTCACAACAACAGGTGAGTGTGGGAGAACACAGCTACTGGTAAGCTAATCAATGTATGCCTGCCTCATTTCCAAGAGACATTTTTTTTTATGTTGTTTTTAGGTGACGTGGATGTTGTGGAAGAAGAATCGCACTTTACCACTGAAAGTGCCCACGTACTCATCGGGGAGATAATGGTCTGCAATCGAGATCTAGATGAGATAAAGCAAAACATCAATGATGTTCAACAAAAATTGAAGAACATCATTGATGTTTTAGGGAAAATCTGAAAGCGCACCAAGTAATTAACACACATTTGTGGCTGTTTGTGACAACATTTGCAACTTAAGAACTGTGGCAAATTTGGAACATGCACACATTGTGTCCACATGTGCTAGCTCCCATCATGGTGGATGAATGACAACGTTTTTTTGGGGTGCAACCACTTTAGTAACTACTAAAGTGTGTGTGGTGAAGGTGTTGCACCCCCAAAACACGTCAATTGATCCCCATGATGGGAAATGGCACTTTTGAACATTCTAGCCATGTGTTTTACCATCTAATGTCCATTTTCAGACCCAAATTGTGTGCATGTTCTAAATTTCCAGTTTCCAGGGGTGACCCCCCATGTGATGAAGGCAAGATCAAACACACTTTGAACATATAGTCATGTCTGATCTTGTCTTCACTTTAGAAAGTTGAACTTTGCAAGTTCCTATGTTCTGTTTTGCTCCATGCCTGGTTTTAACAAATGCGTAATGTTTGTAAACAATGTTGGAAAGAACCAAGATCTTGTCAGTTTTGCCAAGAAGTTTGGAAACGCACTTGTGAATGTGTTGCAAGTAAACTTTTTTAATTTTCTAAATGTGTGGCTTCCTTATTGAAAAACACAAAAGCATTATGTATGTCAAATGTAAAGGATTTGGGGGGCAATGGGTGTCATTTACTAAAGGCAATTCCAGTTTGCACTGCAAGTGTATTTTCCAGGGCACTTTTGCACTGTTTCCCATCAATTGCACCTCCGCAGTTAGGAAAGTCCCAACGGCTGGCAAAGTGGGAGGCCACAGTCTGCCATTCCTGTGGCGTGGAAGGGAACTGTGGAGTGAAACAAGAAAAACAAATTAGTCACTTTGCACATAAACATTGCAAGCAGATTAGACACTAAACATCTTGGAACAAGATCAGACTTTTACATTTTAAGATGGAAAGTATTTGCACCCAAAAGTAGAGGGTCCCCCTAGCAAATTACTCACCCCCCATCAATCCCCCCACTTCTGATGGGCCATTGACAATAACTAGGGGTTTGGGGGGGGGTTTGGACAGGTAACCCTCTGCACTTCATTGATTGCCAAATGGCTCAATAATGTGTGCTAGTTTGGCCAGACCCTCCTTACTTAACACTATTGGCAGCCCACAGGAAAGATAAAAGAACATTCCAAATCCCCCCCCCCCCCCCAAAAAAAGAATGGGGAAAAAATGGGGCTCTGCATGAAGTAAAACACACAGCAAACATTTGTGCATGTTTTAGGGCAGGGGTCTTCAAACTACGGCCCTCCAGCTGTTCAGGAACTACAATTCCCATCATGCCTAGTCATGTCTGTGAATGTCAGAGTTTTATAATGCCTCATGGGATGTGTAGTTCTGCAACAGCTGGAGGGCCTTAGTTTGAGGATCCCTGTTTTAGGGGGTGTTTGGGGGAAAACAATACTATGCAGCAGACAAAATACATTGCTTAAGTGACTAGGCCATAGGTGTCTATTGGGCCAGAAGAGCATGCTGGGGAGGTAAATGAAGGGAAAAATGCAGGAAGGAGAAAAGGGGCACAGCATATTAGAGCATATTGCAATCATGGTAATTAGGGAAGGAGGTCAAAAATACAAGACATTAGCAAACAGAGCATACATAGAAGGGAATAGTAAAGGAGAAATGTTACCTTAATATAGTCCTCCTGCAGGACCTGGATGATGGCAGAACAGGTCTCTGGAATAATGATTCCCAGGGCCTGGGGAGAGATACCTGAGGAGAACTTCAAATCCTGAAGGCTTCTCCCTGTCGCCAAGTACCTCAACGTAGCAACAAGCCTCTGCTCCGGAGTGATGGCTTGTCTCATGCAGGTATCCTGCCGGCTGATAAAAGGGGTCAGCAAAGCCAAAATACGGTGAAAAACAGGGTCCGTCATCCGGAGAAAGTTCCTGAAATCATCAGGATTATTCTCCAGGATCTCACGAAGCAAAGGCATGTGCGAGAACTGATCACGCTGAAGCAACCAATTCTTGGTCCACATAATCCTCGTCACTCTGTTCATGGACGGGTCTTGGCTCAAAGCTAAAAGCCCGACACCAATTCGGCGTACAGCACGAACTCGGCGACGAGTACGTACGGGAAACATCGCTCACAAACGGTCGGCTGGTCAGAACGGACAAACAGAAAGCACCGATAAACAGCAAGGCCTGAAAGAACGAAATGAATACCAGAAACGAGCAGACAATAAGCAGTGAAAATCAAAGCGTCCTATATCAAGATATAGGCCGCAATGACCAACAAATGCGAACTGACTACACGCACTAATAAACAGATATGCACGACAAGCACAAACTGAAGAGCAGTAACGATCTGAGTGACAAAACTGAGAAGCGCGAATCGTAAGTCCCCAAACTTCAACTAACTTGCGATAAACACGGGATCAGCAGAAGGAGCCCAACGGGTGCGGGACGTGGTGCTGAACTTCCCTTTTCTAGTCTCGTGGAAGACGACTTACGTCACGACGTTCTTGAAGACCGGAAATTCCGACAACGTTGTCCGACCGTGTGTACGCAACACCAACATCGGACAAAGTACGACGGACATGATCCGACGGAACTGGTCCTCGGAAAATCCGACCGTGTGTATGGGGCTTAAGACCTCACCAGTTGCGCTAACATACTGCCAACATTTTCTCCTTCTGCAAAGGTAGAGTGTCGCTGAAAGAGTCTTCTCGTCTCCACCTTCTTCATAATTACTAGCTTGTACTTTTGTTGCTTACCTAGCCATGATTTTTTCCTCACCTCAGTTGGATCTAATACATATTTATTTTCCGCCTCTAGCATCTCTCTTTGGTTTTTTTCCTTTTTTCCTCCTCTACTCTAGCCTCCTTATTAAATTTGGCCACCTGCTGTATCAAGATACTTCTGAGAAATGCCTTCAGTGTGTCCCATATTATACTAGGCGCCGCTGTACCCCCATTAAACACTATGAACTCCCTCAATTTAGGGAGGATCCCATCAGCTTCTTTAATTAGCTCAAACCAGTTTGGGTTTATTTTCCATTCCCTCTGGACTCTCTTTCCCCCTACATTCACTGTCACCACTATTGGGGAGTGATCTGATATCCCTCTCGAGCAGTATTTAACTTTTTCTACAATCTGCGATGCCCTCTCGCTCCCCAGGACCATATCTATCCTGGAGAGTGTTGAATGCGTAGCAGAGTAGCACGAATATTGTTGTATTCCAGGATTACGCACCCTCCATATATCTATCCATCCCACTTCTTCCATAAACTGACTCAGTTTACTTTTTCCTGTGGTATCAGGAATTGTCTTTTTAGGAAACCTATCCAATCTTCCATCCAGGACCTCATTAAAATCCCCTATTATTAAGACCGGTATTTCCCCTTTATCTATCAAAAATTCATTCAATTTGAACAAAATCTCCATTTTGAATGGAGGGGGGGGGGGATATACACATTTGCCAGAACACACATACTGTTATTAATTATACAGTTCAAAAAAATGTATCTACCCTCCGCATCTATACTAATCTGTCTGCAGGAGAAATTCACCCCTGCCCTTACAAAAATACTAACCCCCCTACTATATGAGGAGTATACTGAATGGTATTGGCTTTGATATTTCCTATTTTTCAGGGACAAGGCAGTTTGTTTAGTTAAATGTGTCTCCTGCAGACAGATTAGTCCCACCCCATATCCCTCCATTACCGAGAATACTGCTGCTTTCTTGGCTACTGTACCTAATCCCCTAACATTCCAGGATCCTATATTAGTTATCATACCTTACTTTATAGAGTGGAAAGGTTAACTCAACCCAAAGTACAAACTCAATCAAAAAAAGAAAAAAAGAAAGAAAACATAAAAGTTCAAAATTCATAATTACTCCACGCCATATCTCCATATGACTTTCTCTCTTTTTTTCCTTCCCTTCTTCCTCTCCCCCCCCCCATATCAAAAACATAATAAAACTTATGTATCCTGTGTATCTTTCAAACCTCCTTTTTTTAAACATATATACTTTTATGTTGGTGTTCCCTGTAGTGGGCTTTTGTGGAACTCTGTGTTATAACTTCACTTAATCCTTGTGTTAGGTGCATTATTTTAATGTTTACCCCCCTTTCCCACTCCCCCCTCCCTACCTCCCCCCCCCCCCCTCCCTGGTGTTCCCCCCCCCCCTCCCCCCCTCCCCTCCCCCCCCCCTCCCCCTCCCTCCCTCCCTCCCCTCCCTCCCTCCTCTCCACCTACCCAGGTGTACCCCTAGGGGCTTCCAGGTGACCATGACCCATACTACCCATACCATACTTTTGTAATCATCCATCCCACTCTTACATCATCTGTGTATATCTATCTCCCCCCCTCCCCTTGGTCTTTATAGTGTTAACCCGTGATTCAATGCAAAATTTTACCAAAAGAAGACAGGGTAGGAGAAAAAGAAGGAAGAAAAAAAAAAAAAAAAAGGGGGCAGTCACAAAAAACATTTAAATTACGAATATTTACCCTCCTTTCTTCTTCCCACCCCCCTCCCTCCCTTCAGGTCATCATAAGTCTCTCCTTGTTTTCTTCCATCCACCTCCCCACTGCTTCTGGAGTATTAAAAATGTGCGTCCCCCCCAGCGCAGTTCCTCGCAGTCTTGCGGGATAAAGGAGGGCATAAGTTAGCTTGTATTTCCTTAAATTCTGTTTGATCTGTACAAACTCAGCTCACTGTCTCTGAAGTTCTGGCGAAAAGTCAGAATAAAATGAGACTTTAGTCCCGTTAAAGAGAATACTTCCAACTTCCCTTGCTTTCCGCAGTAATGACACTTTATCCTTGTAGTTTAAGAATTTCATCACAAGTGGTCTAGGAAAACCCCCCGCTGGCGGGGCTCTAAAGGGTACTCTGTGGGCTCTTTCTATAGAAAATGTAGTTGAAATGGACTCCTTTCCAAAAAGTTCAACCAACCATTTCTCTAAGAACTCCATAGGGTTTGCACCTTCACTTTTTTCTGGTAGTCCAATCACCCTCACATTGTCCCTGCGGAGCCTGTTCTCCATCTCCTCGAATTTTAACGCATGTCTGGATATCTGTTCTTTCAAAATTGTTACTTCTGCCCTTAATGGGGGTGACGGGGTAGCTATGCCATTTTTCTCAAGGATTTTCAGCCATATTGCCAGGACAAGACATGACATTAAAGCCGCAAGCGGTTTTAAATGGCTTCTTTTTTTCCTTTACAAATGTCATTTTGTGCAGGGACAGTTCTAAACACGGGAAACACATGCCCCTTCACAGGCATACTTTAGACACCCCCCAGGTACCATATTTAAAGGAATATTTCACTTTTTTTTTCACTTTATGCATCATTAAAATGACTGCTCCCGAAAAAACGTTAGTTTTTAAAACTTTTTTTTTGCATTGATATATGTCCCCTGGGGCAGACCCGGGTCCCCAAACCTGTTTTATGACATTAACATGCATATTGGCCGTTATAATTAGCACTTTTGATTTTGAACGTTCGCGTCCATTGTAAAAAATAGTGTTCGAAAATTTGCACAAACTTTCGGTCCGTTCAAAGGTTCTGGTGCGAACCGTGGGTGTTCGGCTCATCCCTACTAGCGGCGTACGGGGCCCTGAAAAACTAAGCACCGGATTTCGACGGGCGTAAATTTTTGATTTCACTCCTCACTACCTATCACAGTTTTGAAAGCCATAAAATGCCAAGATGGCACAAAACCCAGCCAAATTACCCCATTTTGGAAAGTAGACACCCCAAGCTATTATCTGAGAGGCATGTTGAGTCCATGGAATATTTTATATTTTGCCACAAGTTGCGGGAAAATTACAAACTTTTTTTTTTTGCACAAAGTTGTCACTAAATGATATATTGCTCACACATGCCATGGCCATATGTGGAATTACACTTCTCCTGAGTACGGGGATACCACATGTGCGGGACTTTTTGGGAGCCTAGACGTGTATGGGGCCCCGAAAACCAATCACCGCCTTCAGGGTTTCTAAGGGCGTAGATTTTTGATTTCACTCCTCACCACCTATCACAGTTTTGAAGGCCATAAAATGCCAAGATGGCACAACCCCCCCCCCCCCCCAAATGACCCCATTTTGGAAAGTAGACACCCCCAAGCTATTTGCTGAGAGGCATGGTGAGTATTTTGCAGCTCTCATTTGTTTTTGAAAATGAAGAAAGTAAATAAAAGTTTTTTCTTTTTTCAATTTTCAAAACTTTGTGACAAAAAGCGAGATCTGCAAAATACTCACCATACCTCTCAGCAAATAGCTTGGGGTGTCTACTTTCCAAATTTTGTGCCATCTGGGCATTCCATGGCCTCCGAAACTGTGATAGGCAGTGAGGAGTGAATTCAAAAATTGACATCCTTCGAAATCCTGAAGGCGGTGCTTGGTTTTTGGGGTCCCGTACGCGGATAGGCTCCCAAAAAGTCACACATGTGGTATCCCCGTACTCAGGAGAAGGAACAGAATGTATTTTGCGGTGTAATTCCACATATGCCCATGGCATGTTTGAGCAATATATCATTTAGTGACAACTTTGTGCAAAAAATAAAAATAAAAAAATAATTATTTTCCCGCAACTTGTGTCAAAATATAAAATATTCCATGGACTCGACATGCCTCTCAGCAAATAGCTCGGGGTGTCTACTTTCCAAAATGGGGTCATTTGGTGGGGGTTTGAACTGTCCTGGCATTTTATGCACAACATTTAGAAGCTTATGTCACACATCACCCACTCTTCTAACCACTTGAAGACAAAGCCCTTTCTGACACTTTTTGTTTACATTTTTTTTTTGCAAGAAAATTACTTTGAACCTCCAAACATTATATATTTTTTTAAAGCAAAGGCCCTACAGATTGAAATGGTGGGTGTTTCATTTTTTTTTTCACTCAGTATTTGCACAGCGATTTTTTGGGGAAAAACACACTTTTTTACATTTTAATGCACTAAAACACACTATATTGCCCAAATGTTTGATGAAGTAAAAAAGAAGATCTTAGGCCGAGTACATGGATACCAAACACGACATGCTTTAAAATTGCGCAGAAACGTGCAGCGGTGACAAACTACATACATTTTTAAAGGCATTTAAACGCATTTACAGGTTACCACATTAGATTGATCTGACCTTCGTGGGGATACCTCACATGCATGGTGCAATTGCTGTTTACATATGACGCCAGACTGACGCTTGCGTTCGCCTTTGCGTGAGAGCAGGGGGGGACAGGGGTGCTTTTTTTTTTATTTATTTTTTTTATTTATTTTGCTTTTTTATTTTATTTTTAAACTGTTACTTTCATTTATATTTTTTTTTTATCATTTTTATTGTCAGGGAATGTAAATATCCTCTATGATAGCAATAGGTAGTGACAGGTACTCTTTTTTTTAAAAAATTGGGGTCTATTAGACCCTAGATCTCTCCTCTGCCCTCAAAGCATCTGACCACACCAAGATTGGTGTGATAAAATGCTTTCCCAATTTGCCAATGGCGCTGTTCATATCCGGCGAAATCTAAGTCATGAAATGCTTGTATCTTCCGGTTTCTTAGGCCTGTTGGGACAGGAGAGCCAGAGAAAACCATGGAAGACGGTGGGAGGGCGGGGCATTCCCTCCAACTGCTTGTAAATGCAGGCTAGAGGCCAATTAGCCATTAGGATTGCTTTTACATATAAGCCGACCGCTTGCTGAAAAGAATGATACCAAGATGATACCTAAACCCACCGGCATCATTCTGGTATATCTACTCAAAGTCCAGCAACATACCAGTACATTGCTGGTTCTTGTTTGGCATATATTGTAACCTTTTTTTTATGCAGCCTGTGGGCTGAACGAAAAAAAGAGATTGATCGGTGGTTATGCCCACCATTAGAATACCTCCCTTCATCCACCCACTTCTAATGATGGGCATACATGCACCATTTTGTTTTTTGTTTTTGTTTTTAACAGTAAAGGTTTTTTTATTTCGAAAATAACAGGTATAAAAAAGGGCATTGACAGAACAATAAAATACGTTTCTTACAGAATGACAGTAATTACAAAGTTATACTGAATACAAGCTTGGGCAGTATAATCAGGAGTAGGGATGAGCCGAACACCCCCGGGTTCGGTTCGAACCAGAACCTTCGAACGGACCGAAAGTTCGCGCGAATTTTCGAACCCTATACGTTATAATGGACGCGAACGTTCGAAATCAAAAGTGCTAATTACAACGGCCAATATGCATGTTAATGTCATAAAACAGGTTTGGGGACCCGGGTCCTGCCCCAGGGGACATATATCAATGCAAAAAGAACTTTTAAAAACTAACGTTTTTTCGGGAGCAGTCATTTTAATGATGCATAAAGTGAAAAAAAAAAAGTGAAATTTTCCTTTAAATATGGTACCTGGGGGTGTCTAAAGTATGCCTGTGAAGTGGCATGTGTTTCCCGTGTTTAGAACTGTCCTTGCACAAAATGACATTTGTAAAGGAAAAAAAGAAGCCATTTAAAACCACTTGCGGCTTTAGGTTTGATCTTAAGTAGAATCTGAACAGGTACATTATGAAGTGTAGCTCCATCCCAAAAAAATCTATTTTTAAGCTTTTTGGAGAACATAGGGAGGGGTTATCACCCCTGTAACATTTGCTGTCTTTGCACATCTGTTCAGAACATGTCACCTCACTTTCCGTCCCAATGACAAATGTTTTTGGAAAAGTGGGGTTTTAATTGAAACAAGGATTGGTGATAAAGTATCAGTAGAGAGGAGATACCTTTTTCCCAAATTAAATCTAACAGGATAGAATTTCCCTTCCTAGGGGTAGATTTCCTCTCACTTCCTGTTTTCTCTTTCCATTTGCAAGTAGGAGTCGTTTGTAAGTTGGATGTTTGAAAGTAGGGGCCTGGCGTATATACTCTGCAGAAATTTGCCCTATTAGATGTTGGTGTAGCCACAAGACTGGTGGGCACAGGAATGGGCCCTGCTGTGAGTTAATAGATCAAGATTTGTAATTGCATGCACCTGTTGAACAGGGCAGAAAAATTGGGGGTGGTGGTGGTGGTGGTGGACGGTTTTGCCACAAGACTGTAAGCTCTCACAGTTACTCTTGGTGGGCGCAGGAATGGGCCCTGCTGTGAGTTATTAGATCAAGATTTGTAATTGCAAGCACCTGATGAACAGGGCAGAAAAATTGGGCCTTTGGCGGTGGTGGTGGACGGTGTTGCCACAAGACTGTAGGCCCTCATAGTTACTCTTGGTGGGCGCAGGAATGGGCCCTGCTGTGAGTTATTAGATCAAGATTTGTAATTGCAAGCACCTGATGAACAGGGCAGAAAAATTGGGCCTTTGGCGGTGGTGGTGGACGGTGTTGCCACAAGACTGCAGGCCCTCATAGTTACTCTTGGTGGGCGCAGGAATGGGCCCTGCTGTGAACTATTAGATCAAGATTTGTAATTACCCGCCCCTGTTAAACAGGGGCTGAAAAATTGTGCCTTAGGCACTGGTGCTGGTGCCACAACACTGCAACCCCTCACAGAGACTGTACTTGGAGCACAGCAGTCACACGTGTCGCGAAGCATTTTTTTATAAAAATTGTATGTACACGCCCCTGTTAAACAGGGGCTGAAAAATTGTGCCTTAGGCACTGGTGCTGGTGCCACAACACTGCAACCCGGCCCTCACAGATACTGTACTTGGAGCACAGCAGTCACACGTGTTGCGAAGCATTTTTTTAAAAAATTGTAAGTACCCGCCCCTGTTAAACAGGGGCTGAAAAATTGTGCCTTAGGCACTGGTGCTGGTGCCACAACACTGCAACACGGCCCTCACAGAGACTGTACTTGGAGCACAGCAGTCACACGTGTTGCGAAGCATTTTTTTAAAAAATTGTAAGTACACGCCCCTGTTAAACAGGGGCTGAAAAATTGTGCCTTAGGCACTGGTGTGGTGGCATGGATCATTGAGGAGGAGGAAGAGGATAGTCAGTGAACATAAGAGGACAGTCACTCAGCATCAGCATAGGCAGTCTTGAAGGGATGTGACATTAAAAATTATTCGGTTATATCCGCCTCAGGTGCCTGGTAGCTGGTGGTGATCCAAGACTGATTCATTTTGATGAATGTCAGTCGATCAACCGAGGCGGTGGACAGGCGCACCCTATGATCAGTCACAAATCCTCCAGCAGCACTGAATGTGCGTTCGGAAAGAACGCTGGAGGCAGGACAGGCCAGTAGCTCAATTGCATACTGTGCAAGCTCTGGCCAGTGATCCATCCTCAGGACCCAGTAAGCCAGAGGATTTTCGGTGGGAAAGGTGTCCAAGTCTGACCTTGCCCCAAGGTATTCCTGCACCATGTATATCAGACGCTGGCGATGGTTGCTGGAACCGATCATACCTTGGGGCTGCGGACTAAAAAATTGTCTGAACGCATCGGTCAGACGTCCACCTTCCCCACCGCTCCTTCTGCCACTGACCGAAGCCTCAGCAACTCGTCGCCCAGGACCAGGAGTTTGTAGCCTCCCAGTTTCTGGGAACGCGTTGCACAGACCTTTCTGCAAGGCCTCCCTGAGATGTCTCATCCTCTGCTCCCTCTGCGACGGCAAGATAAGGTCCGCAACCTTACCCTTGTACCGCGGATCAAGGAGAGTGGCCAGCCAGTAATGGTCCCTCTCCTTGATCCGAAGAACACGAGGATCTTTCCGCAGGCTTTGCAGGATCAGGGAGGCCATGCAGCGTAGGTTAGCTGAGGCATTCGGTCCGGAGTCTTCTGGGTCACTGAGGATGACATGATCGCCAGCCACCTCCTCCCAGCCACGTACAAGTCCACTGGCTTGTTGGGACTGTACATCACCCCTAAAAGACTGCTGCTGCTGATGCTGAGTGCCAGGCTCCACCTCCATGCTCACACAATCCTCCTCCTCCTCCTCCTCCTCCTCCTCCTCCTCCTCCTCATCCTCTTCCTGTGTGATGGGTGGGACAGAAGGAACACTGTCCGGATAAAGGGGGGCCTTGAGAGGCAAGGAAGTCCTCCTCTTCCTGCCTCTGTTCTGCCTCAAGTGCCCTGTCCATTATCCCACGCAGCGTATGCTCCAACAGGTGGACAAGAGGGACAGTGTCACTGATGCATGCACTGTCACTGCTCACCATCCTCGTGGCCTCCTCAAATGGTGAGAGGACAGTGCATGCATCCCTGATCATGCTCCACTGACGTGGGGAAAAAAAACCAAGCTCCCCTGACCCTGTCCTGGTGCCGTAGTCGCAAAGGTACTCATTGATGGCCCTCTGCTGCGTGTGCAGTCGCTGCAGCATGGCCAACGTTGAGTTCCACCTGGTGGGCATGTCAGATATTAGGCGGTTCTTGGGCAGGTTCAGCTCCTTTTGCAGCTCAGTCAGCCGAGCACTGGCATTATAAGATCGGCGGAAATGCACACAGACTTTCCTGGCCTGCCTCAGGACATCCTGTAAGCCTGGGAACCTGCCCAAGAACCGCTGCACCACCAGGTTGAGGACGTGAGCCATGCAGGGCACATGGGTGAGCTGCCCCTGTCGCAGGGCGGAGAGGAGGTTGGTGCCATTGTCAGAAACGACCATTCCTGGCTTAAGCTGACGTGGCGTCAACCACCTCTCGGCCTGCCCCTGCAGAGCTGCCAGAACCTCTGGCCCAGTGTGGCTCCTGTCCCCCAAACACACCAGCGCAAGCACGGCATGGCATCTTTTTGCCTGCGTACTTGCGTAGCCCCTTGTACGCCTACGGAGCACCGCTGGTTCCAAGGACAGAGCACTGGAGGAAGAAGAAGAGGAGGGGGTGGAGGAGAGAGGTGTGTCACAACCAGTAGCAGTAGTCGCGTTTTGGAGGCGTGGTGGCGGAACAACCTCCAACACTACTGCACCTTGTCCTGCATCCCTCCCAGCTGCCAATAGAGTGACCCAATGGGCCGTTAAAGAAAGGTACCGTCCCTGTCCATGCCTGCTGGACCATGAGTCAGCGGTAATATGCACCTTACCGCTGACCGCCCTGTCCAGCGAGGCATGGACATTGCCCTCCACATGCCGGTAGAGAGACGGAATCGCCTTCCGCGAGAAAAAGTGGCGTTTGGGAACCTGCCACTGAGGAACCGCACATTGAACAAACTCACGGAAGGGGGCCGAGTCTACCAACTGAAAAGGCAGCAGTTGAAGTGCTAGCAATTTAGCAAGGCTAGCATTCAACCGCTGGGCATGTGGATGGCTGGGAGTGTACTTCTTTCTACGGTCCAGCAGCTGGGGCAGGGAAATTTGCCTGCTGCAATCGGACGTCGGTGTACTGCAAGTACTTGGTTGTGACACACCGAATTCTACACCTTCAGTCCTCTCAGAGCAGCTTTCAGAGAGGACTGAAGGTGTAGTGGGGATGGAGATCCCAGCTGAGGAGGAGCAAGGAGAGGTCCGCTTAGTTCTTTGGTGTGGGTCTTTTATGTGTGCCTGCCAACGAGCTGCATGGCAGGTCGCCATATGTCTGGTCATGCTTGTCGTGCCCAAGCGGCTGATGTTTTGGCCACGCGAGATACGCTTGAGACAAATATTGCAAATAGCAGTGGTGCGATCTGCTGCACTCGTCTCAAAAAAGGCCCACACCAAAGAACTTTTCTGATAACGTGCAGAGGCAGCGCCCTGCACAGGCGGAGCTCTGCGGTGTTGTACAGTTGCTGTGCTGGCCTCTACCTGGCCTCCAGGGGGCATCCTGCCTCGTTGGACATGTGACGCCGCATCCTCCTCCTCCCTCGTCCTCCTCCTCATCCTCTCTCCCTTGAGGCACCCACGTGGAGTCAGTGACCTCATCATCCCCTCCCTCTTCACCACTAGAGCAAACCTGGCAGTAAGCTGCAGCTGGTGGAACTGTACTGCCAGATTCCTCAAGCTGGGTATCGTCATCCGAGCCTTCGAATCGTTGGGCATCCTCCTGGAGCATGTACCCAACACTGTGCTCAAAGAGTTCGGGGACTCCTCAGGAGGACATGGTGGGTCTAGGGAAGGGGTGGCTGATGATGCTCTGTCAGTACCCTGAGCCTGGGTGAGAGAGGATGAGGAGGATGAGGAGGGCTTGGTCATCCATTCTACCAAGCCTTCAGCATGATGCGGCTCCACATGTCCAGCTGCCGAAAACAAAGACGCGCGTGTCCCATGGCCACGTGCTGATGACGATGCACGACCACGTCCACGTCCACGGCCACGTCCACTAGAAACAGAGCCTGCCTGCCCTGTGTTCTTGGCTCTGCACGCTCTGCCTCCCCTTGGCGGTCTTCCAGCCATTGTAGTCGGTAGTCCTGTGGGTGCTGCTGAGAAGAAAATATAGGAGCTCTGTGTGATGCCACTAACACACTAGAAGTCCTATGGGTGCTTCTGCAAAGAAAATAGAGGAGCTCTGTGTGATGCCACTAACACACTAGAAGTCCTGTGGGTGCTTATGCAAAGAAAATAGAGGAGCTCTGTGTGATGCCACTAACACACTAGAAGTCCTGTGGGTGCTGCTGAGAAGAATATATAGGAGCTCTGTGTGATGCCACTAACACACTAGAAGTCCTATGGGTGCTTCTGCAAAGAAAATAGAGGAGCTCTGTGTGATGGGACTAACACACTTCAAGTCCTATAGGTGCTTCTGGGAACAAAATATAGCTCTGTGTGTGTGATGGGACTAACACACTTCAAGTCCTATAGGTGCTTCTGGGAAGAAAATATAGCTCTGTGTGTGTGATGGGACTAACACACTTCAAGTCCTATAGGTGCTTCTGGGAAGAAAATATAGCTCTGTGTGTGTGATGGGACTAACACACTTCAAGTCCTATAGGTGCTTCTGGGAAGAAAATATAGCTCTGTGTGTGTGATGGGACTAACACACTTCAAGTCCTATAGGTGCTTCTGGGAAGAAAATATAGCTCTGTGTGTGTGATGGGACTAACACACTTCAAGTCCTATAGGTGCTTCTGGGAACAAAATATAGCTCTGTGTGTGTAATGGGACTAACACACTTCAAGTCCTATAGGTGCTTCTGGGAACAAAATATAGCTCTGTGTGTGTAATGGGACTAACACACTTCAAGTCCTATAGGTGCTTCTGGGAAGAAAATATAGCTCTGTGTGTGTAATGGGACTAACACACTTCAAGTCCTATAGGTGCTTCTGGGAAGAAAATATAGCTCTGTGTGTGTAATGGGACTAACACACTTCAAGTCCTATAGGTGCTTCTGGGAACAAAATATAGCTCTGTGTGTGTAATGGGACTAACACACTTCAAGTCCTATAGGTGCTTCTGGGAAGAAAATATAGCTCTGTGTGTGTAATGGGACTAACACACTTCAAGTCCTATAGGTGCTTCTGGGAAGAAAATATAGCTCTGTGTGTGTGATGGGACTAACACACTTCAAGTCCTATAGGTGCTTCTGGGAACAAAATATAGCTCTGTGTGTGTAATGGGACTAACACACTTCAAGTCCTATAGGTGCTTCTGGGAAGAAAATATAGCTCTGTGTGTGTAATGGGACTAACACACTTCAAGTCCTATAGGTGCTTACATAGTTACATAGTTACATAGTTACATAGTTAGTTAGGTTGAAAAAAGACACAAGTCCATCCAGTTCAACCACAAATTAAACAAAAAAATATATATATATACATATATATATATATATATATATATATATATATATATATATATATATCATACAATCCCATATACCCCATTCTATACCCACAGTTGATCCAGAGGAAGGCAAAAAAAACCCCAGCAGAGCATTCTCCAATTTGCTAAAGCAGGGGAAAAAAATTCCTTCCTGATCCCCCGAGAGGCAATCGGATTTTCCCTGGATCAACTTTACCTATAAATGTCAGTACCCAGTTATATTATGTACATTTAGGAAGGTATCCAGGCCTTTCTTAAAGCAATCTACTGAGCTGGCTAGAACCACATCTGCAGGGAGTCTATTCCACATTTTCACAGCTCTTACTGTGAAGAAACCTTTCCTTATTTGGAGATGAAATCTCTTCTCCTCTAGACGTAAAGAGTGCCCCCTTGTCCTCTTTGTTGACCGTAAAGTGAATAACTCAACACCAAGTTCACTATATGGACCCCTTATATATTTATACATGTTGATCATATCCCCCCTTAATCTCCTCTTATCAAGGGTGAATAAATTCAGTTCCTCTAATCTTTCCTCATAGCTGAGCTCCTCCATGCCTCTTATCAGTTTGGTTGCCCTTCTCTGCACTTTCTCCAGTTCCCCAATATCCTTTTTGAGAACTGGTGCCCAAAACTGAACTGCATATTCCAGATGAGGTCTTACTAATGATTTGAACAGGGGCAAAATGATATCTCTCTCTCTGGAGTCCATACCTCTCTTAATACAAGAAAGGACTTTGCTCGCTTTGGAAACCGCAGCTTGGCATTGCATGCTATTATTGAGTTTATGATCTACCAAAACCCCCAGATCCTTCTCCACTACGGATTCCCCCAGTTGTACTCCCCCTAGCATGTATGATGCATGCATATTCTTAGCCCCCAAGTGCATAACTTTACATTTATCAACATTAAACCTCATCTGCCACATAGTCGCCCAATTTGACAGAGCATTGAGGTCAGCTTGTAAATTGGAGACCTCCTGTAAGGACGTTATTCCACTGCATAGCTTGGTGTCATCTGCAAAGACAGAAATGTTACTTTTGATCCCAGACCCAATATCATTTATAAAGATATTAAAAAGTAAGGGTCCCAGCACTGAACCTTGGGGTACACCACTGATAACCTTAGCCCATTCAGAGTAAGAATCATTAACCACGACTCTCTGAATTCTGTCTTTTAGCCAGTTTTCTATCCATTTACAAACCGATATTTCCAAACCTGTAGACCTTACCTTACACATGAGCCTTGTGTGGGGAACTGTATCGAACGCTTTTGCAAAATCCAAGTATACCACGTCCACAGCCACGCCTCTGTCCAAGGTTTTACTTACCACCTCATAAAAAGAAATGAGGTTTGTCTGACAACTTCTGTCTTTCATGAACCCATGCTGTCTGTTGCTTAAAATATTTTTTTCCTGCAAGAACTCGTCTATGTGGTCTTTTAATAATCTCTCCAGTATCTTCCCAACTATAGAAGTTAAACTAACAGGTCTATAGTTACTTGGTAAAGACTTTGTTCCCTTTTTAAATATAGGCACCACGTTCGCCCTGCGCCAATCCAGTGGTACTATTCCTGTCATTAATGATTCCCTAAAAATTAGATACAATGGCTTTGAAATTACAGAGCTCAATTCTTTTAGGATCCGTGGGTGGATGCCATCAGGTCCAGGTGCTTTATCCACCTTTATTCTGTCTAAATATTTCTGGACCATATCACTTTTGAGCCATTGTGGATTTAGGGCTGTGTCACTACCACCCCCATTGTGGACATGAGCTCCCCCATGCTCCTTTGTATACACAGAGCTGAAGAAAGTATTTAATAAATTAGCCTTCTCTTTGTCCCCAGTCACCCACTCTAGATTATTTTGTAAAGGGCCTACATGCTCAGACTTGACCTTTTTACTATTAATATATTTGAAGAATTTTTTGGGGTTTGTCCTACTATCTTTTGCAATCTGTCTTTCGTTTTGAATTTTTGCATCCTTGATTTCCTTTTTACATATTCTGTTATGTTCTTTGTAACATTTAAATGACACTAGTGATCCTTCATTTTTATATTTTTTAAAAGCTCTTTTCTTATAGTTTATAGCTTTTTTAACTTTGGCCGTGAGCCACATAGGTTTTATTTTTAGCCTTTTAAATTTATTGCCCATGGGAATATACTTTGCAGTGAGTTCACAAACAGTCTTTTTGAAGAATCCCCATTTCTGTTCTGTGCCCATTGTTGCCAATATTCTCTCCCAGTCTAAGTTCTGGAGAGCAGCCCTCATCCTTGGAAAATTTGCCCTCTTGAAATTAAGTGTTTTTATCTTTCCTGTATGTGATTTTTGCTTACAGCTAACATCAAATGAAATCATGTTATGGTCACTGCTACCCAGATGCTCCTTTATCTGAACATTAGTAATATGCTCTGCATGGTTTGAGATTACCAGATCCAGCAGAGCATCATTCCTGGTTGGGGCCTCAATGAACTGGACCATAAAATTGTCCTGTAATAGGTTTATAAATTTTTGTCCTTTAACTGTCCCAGCAGTGCCATTATTCCAGTCAATTTCTGGGTAGTTAAAATCCCCCATTATTATCACTGTCCCAGCCCTTGCAGCCCTTTCTATTTGAGCAAGGAGCTGAGTCTCCACCTCCTCATTAACATTGGGTGGTCTATAACAAACTCCAATGATTAACTTTGAACTACGCACATCTGTATGCAGTTCCACCCATAATGCTTCAGACTCATCACACTCTCCATCCCCCAGGTCCTCTTTCACACTCGCTTTGAGATCACTTCTCACATACAGACAGACCCCTCCACCTTTCCTTTTAACTCTGTCTTTCCGAAAGAGTGCAAAGCCAGGAATATTTATAGCCCAGTCATGTGAGGACTGCAGCCAAGTTTCAGCAATACCGATTACATCATAGCTCTCCTGATGCACCAGAGCTTCCAACTCACCTATTTTGCTTGGCAGACTTCTGGCATTGGTGAACAAACACTTTAATGCATTACTATATTTTGACCAGTCACATACTACCCTCTTGGGTGTTCCGAGATTGCAACTAGGACTTGCTACTATATTTACCTTGGGTTTATGTGCTTTAGTTACCCTACCACTAATGCCCCTAATATTACCCTCTGGAATATGTTCCACGCTGACTATTCCTATCTCTGGCCCCTCCCCCCCATCGCCTAGTTTAAAAACCCCTCTAACTTTTTGGCCATCCTTATTCCCAGCTGATCTGCACCCTCCTCATTTAGGTGCAGTCCGTCCCTTCTATAGTACCGGTTATCGACTGAGAAGTCGTCCCAGTCCTCCAGGAACCCAAACCCCTCCTTTCTACACCAGCTCTTCAGCCACTTGTTTACTTCCCTAATCTCCCTCTGCCTTTCTGGTGTGGCTCGATGTACCGGTAGTATTCCTGAGAATACTACCTTGGAGGTCCTTTTCCTCAATTTAGCTCCCAATTCCCTAAAATCGTTTATTAGGACACTCCATCTGCCTCTGACTTTGTCATTGGTGCCAACATGCACCATGACAGCCGGGTCTTCCCCAGCCCCTCCCAGTAATCTGTCCACCAGATCCGTGATGTGCCGAACCCGAGCGCCCGGTAGACAACATACAGTTCGGCGCTTCAGGTCTTTGTTACAGATTGCCCTCTCTGTCCTTCTAAGAATTGAGTCCCCTATCACCAGAATCTGTCTTTCCTTTCCCTTTGCTCCTCCCCCAATCTCACTGGAGGAGTTCTTCCCCTGGCAGCTAGGAGAGTCCCTCAGCTCCAGCAGTGCTGGTCCCTGACTGGTATCACCAATGTCACTCAATGGAGCATACTTATTGGGATGCTCCAGCCCTGGATCGGCCTCCCTGGCCCTTCCCCCTCTACCCTTCCTGACTGTCACCCATCTACTATTTTCTAGTGCCTTCACCTCTTTTTCTCCACCCATCTCTGTGCTGGCCCCTGCCGGCACCTGCCATGTACGTTCCCGACTCCCCTTTAGTATGGAGGGACTTCTCAGTGCTGACAGTTGCTTCCCCAGATTCAGAACCTGGGCTTCCAGGGAAACAATGTGCTTACATTTTGCACAGCAGTATTCACCCTCGATCAGATGATCAAGGAATGCATACATGCCGCAAGATGTACACCGAGTTGCCTCTCCACACCCGCCGGGCATCGTACCTATAAATTTAATGAGGATTAGAGTTTATACCCAGTCCAAATTACCTAACAACTAGCTTCCTGACACTAATACTCAACAAGACAATACACAGGTACTAACAATCCACACACACTACTCAGACCACACTCAGGTACTTACCCTGCACAGGTACTATGACCCCTGTTACAACCTCCTGTTATAAACTCCTGGTTTTAACTCACCACTTAGACAAGTTCCACTTGGACAGAGTTCAACCAGTCTCAAAGATGAGCAGGCTCACGATGAGCTCTACACAAACTTATATAGGCCTGAAACACCTGGGAGCAATTAGGCACTCCCCTTAATTAGTAAGCTGAAGGAAGGAAAGGAAAAAAAAAAAAAACTGTTTAAAAAGTGTAAGAAGAAAAGGGTATTAAGAAGATAAAATGGAAAAGGTCCAGAAAGAACCTAAAAATGCAATCCTGCAATCACCAGCAGTCAAAAAAGCAAAATGTGTTCACTCTCCACACAGTGTCCTCACTGTTTGGCTTTCAACCAAAATTCTGGCAATTTCACATGAGCTCTACACAAACTTATATAGGCCTGAAACACCTGGGAGCAATTAGGCACTCCCCTTAATTAGTAAGCTGAAGGAAGGAAAGGAAAAAAAAAAACTGTTTAAAAAGTGTAAGAAGAAAAGGGTATTAAGAAGATAAAATGGAAAAGGTCCAGAAAGAACCTAAAAATGCAATCCTGCAATCACCAGCAGTCAAAAAAGCAAAATGTGTTCACTCTCCACACAGTGTCCTCACTGTTTGGCTTTCAACCAAAATTCTGGCAATTTCACATGAGCTCTACACAAACTTATATAGGCCTGAAACACCTGGGAGCAATTAGGCACTCCCCTTAATTAGTAAGCTGAAGGAAGGAAAGGAAAAAAAAAAAACTGTTTAAAAAGTGTAAGAAGAAAAGGGTATTAAGAAGATAAAATGGAAAAGGTCCAGAAAGAACCTAAAAATGCAATCCTGCAATCACCAGCAGTCAAAAAAGCAAAATGTGTTCACTCTCCACACAGTGTCCTCACTGTTTGGCTTTCAACCAAAATTCTGGCAATTTCACATGAGCTCTACACAAACTTATATAGGCCTGAAACACCTGGGAGCAATTAGGCACTCCCCTTAATTAGTAAGCTGAAGGAAGGAAAGGAAAAAAAAAAACTGTTTAAAAAGTGTAAGAAGAAAAGGGTATTAAGAAGATAAAATGGAAAAGGTCCAGAAAGAACCTAAAAATGCAATCCTGCAATCACCAGCAGTCAAAAAAGCAAAATGTGTTCACTCTCCACACAGTGTCCTCACTGTTTGGCTTTCAACCAAAATTCTGGCAATTTCACATGAGCTCTACACAAACTTATATAGGCCTGAAACACCTGGGAGCAATTAGGCACTCCCCTTAATTAGTAAGCTGAAGGAAGGAAAGGAAAAAAAAAAAAAAAAAAACTGTTTAAAAAGTGTAAGAAGAAAAGGGTATTAAGAAGATAAAATGGAAAAGGTCCAGAAAGAACCTAAAAATGCAATCCTGCAATCACCAGCAGTCAAAAAAGCAAAATGTGTTCACTCTCCACACAGTGTCCTCACTGTTTGGCTTTCAACCAAAATTCTGGCAATTTCACATGAGCTCTACACAAACTTATATAGGCCTGAAACACCTGGGAGCAATTAGGCACTCCCCTTAATTAGTAAGCTGAAGGAAGGAAAGGAAAAAAAAAAAAACTGTTTAAAAAGTGTAAGAAGAAAAGGGTATTAAGAAGATAAAATGGAAAAGGTCCAGAAAGAACCTAAAAATGCAATCCTGCAATCACCAGCAGTCAAAAAAGCAAAATGTGTTCACTCTCCACACAGTGTCCTCACTGTTTGGCTTTCAACCAAAATTCTGGCAATTTCACATGAGCTCTACACAAACTTATATAGGCCTGAAACACCTGGGAGCAATTAGGCACTCCCCTTAATTAGTAAGCTGAAGGAAGGAAAGGAAAAAAAAAAACTGTTTAAAAAGTGTAAGAAGAAAAGGGTATTAAGAAGATAAAATGGAAAAGGTCCAGAAAGAACCTAAAAATGCAATCCTGCAATCACCAGCAGTCAAAAAAGCAAAATGTGTTCACTCTCCACACAGTGTCCTCACTGTTTGGCTTTCAACCAAAATTCTGGCAATTTCACATGAGCTCTACACAAACTTATATAGGCCTGAAACACCTGGGAGCAATTAGGCACTCCCCTTAATTAGTAAGCTGAAGGAAGGAAAGGAAAAAAAAAAAAACTGTTTAAAAAGTGTAAGAAGAAAAGGGTATTAAGAAGATAAAATGGAAAAGGTCCAGAAAGAACCTAAAAATGCAATCCTGCAATCACCAGCAGTCAAAAAAGCAAAATGTGTTCACTCTCCACACAGTGTCCTCACTGTTTGGCTTTCAACCAAAATTCTGGCAATTTCACATGAGCTCTACACAAACTTATATAGGCCTGAAACACCTGGGAGCAATTAGGCACTCCCCTTAATTAGTAAGCTGAAGGAAGGAAAGGAAAAAAAAAAACTGTTTAAAAAGTGTAAGAAGAAAAGGGTATTAAGAAGATAAAATGGAAAAGGTCCAGAAAGAACCTAAAAATGCAATCCTGCAATCACCAGCAGTCAAAAAAGCAAAATGTGTTCACTCTCCACACAGTGTCCTCACTGTTTGGCTTTCAACCAAAATTCTGGGAAGAAAATATAGCTCTGTGTGTGTAATGGGACTAACACACTTCAAGTCCTATAGGTGCTTCTGGAAGAAAATATAGCTCTGTGTGTGTAATGGGACTAACACACTTCAAGTCCTATAGGTGCTTCTGGGAAGAAAATATAGCTCTGTGTGTGTAATGGGACTAACACACTTCAAGTCCTATAGGTGCTTCTGGGAAGAAAATATAGCTCTGTGTGTGTAATGGGACTAACACACTTCAAGTCCTATAGGTGCTTCTGGGAACAAAATATAGCTCTGTGTGTGTGATGGGACTAACACACTTCAAGTCCTATAGGTGCTTCTGGGAACAAAATATAGCTCTGTGTGTGTGATGGGACTAACACACTTCAAGTCCTATAGGTGCTTCTGGGAACAAAATATAGCTCTGTGTGTGTGATGGGACTAACACACTTCAAGTCCTATAGGTGCTTCTGGGAACAAAATATAGCTCTGTGTGTGTGATGGACTAACACACTTCAAGTCCTATAGGTGCTTCTGGAACAAAATATAGCTCTGTGTGTGTGATGGGACTAACACACTTCAAGTCCTATAGGTGCTTCTGGGAACAAAATATAGCTCTGTGTGTGTGATGGGACTAACACACTTCAAGTCCTATAGGTGCTTCTGGGAACAAAATATAGCTCTGTGTGTGTAATGGGACTAACACACTTCAAGTCCTATAGGTGCTTCTGGGAACAAAATATAGCTCTGTGTGTGTAATGGGACTAACACACTTCAAGTCCTATAGGTGCTTCTGGGAACAAAATATAGCTCTGTGTGTGTGATGGGACTAACACACTTCAAGTCCTATAGGTGCTTCTGGGAACAAAATATAGCTCTGTGTGTGTGATGGGACTAACACACTTCAAGTCCTATAGGTGCTTCTGGGAAGAAAATATAGCTCTGTGTGTGTGATGGGACTAACACACTTCAAGTCCTATAGGTGCTTCTGGGAAGAAAATATAGCTCTGTGTGTGTGATGGGACTAACACACTTCAAGTCCTATAGGTGCTTCTGGGAACAAAATATAGCTCTGTGTGTGTAATGGGACTAACACACTTCAAGTCCTATAGGTGCTTCTGGGAAGAAAATATAGCTCTGTGTGTGTAATGGGACTAACACACTTCAAGTCCTATAGGTGCTTCTGGGAACAAAATATAGCTCTGTGTGTGTAATGGGACTAACACACTTCAAGTCCTATAGGTGCTTCTGGGAACAAAATATAGCTCTGTGTGTGTGATGGGACTAACACACTTCAAGTCCTATAGGTGCTTCTGGGAAGAAAATATAGCTCTGTGTGTGTAATGGGACTAACACACTTCAAGTCCTATAGGTGCTTCTGGGAAGAAAATATAGCTCTGTGTGTGTGATGGGACTAACACACTTCAAGTCCTATAGGTGCTTCTGGGAACAAAATATAGCTCTGTGTGTGTGATGGGACTAACACACTTCAAGTCCTATAGGTGCTTCTGGGAAGAAAATATAGCTCTGTGTGTGTGATGGCACTAACACACTTCAAGTCCTATAGGTGCTTCTGGAACAAAAT
This sequence comes from Lithobates sylvaticus, assembly GCA_028564925.1. Classification (NCBI taxonomy): domain Eukaryota; kingdom Metazoa; phylum Chordata; class Amphibia; order Anura; family Ranidae; genus Lithobates; species Lithobates sylvaticus. Next base: position 182,553,567 of record CM053036.1, read on the forward strand.
ATAGCTCTGTGTGTGTGATGGGACTAACACACTTCAAGTCCTATAGGTGCTTCTGGGAACAAAATATAGCTCTGTGTGTGTAATGGGACTAACACACTTCAAGTCCTATAGGTGCTTCTGGGAAGAAAATATAGCTCTGTGTGTGTAATGGGACTAACACACTTCAAGTCCTATAGGTGCTTCTGGGAACAAAATATAGCTCTGTGTGTGTAATGGGACTAACACACTTCAAGTCCTATAGGTGCTTCTGGGAACAAAATATAGCTCTGTGTGTGTGATGGGACTAACACACTTCAAGTCCTATAGGTGCTTCTGGGAAGAAAATATAGCTCTGTGTGTGTAATGGGACTAACACACTTCAAGTCCTATAGGTGCTTCTGGGAAGAAAATATAGCTCTGTGTGTGTAATGGGACTAACACACTTCAAGTCCTATAGGTGCTTCTGGGAAGAAAATATAGCTCTGTGTGTGTAATGGGACTAACACACTTCAAGTCCTATAGGTGCTTCTGGGAAGAAAATATAGCTCTGTGTGTGTAATGGGACTAACACACTTCAAGTCCTATAGGTGCCTCTGGGAACAAAATATAGCTCTGTGTGTGTAATGGGACTAACACACTTCAAGTCCTATAGGTGCTTCTGGGAACAAAATATAGCTCTGTGTGTGTGATGGGACTAACACACTTCAAGTCCTATAGGTGCTTCTGGAACAAAATATAGCTCTGTGTGTGTGATGGGACTAACACACTTCAAGTCCTATAGGTGCTTCTGGGAAGAAAATATAGCTCTGTGTGTGTAATGGGACTAACACACTTCAAGTCCTATAGGTGCTTCTGGGAAGAAAATATAGCTCTGTGTGTGTAATGGGACTAACACACTTCAAGTCCTATAGGTGCTTCTGGGAACAAAATATAGCTCTGTGTGTGTAATGGGACTAACACACTTCAAGTCCTATAGGTGCCTCTGGGAACAAAATATAGCTCTGTGTGTGTGATGGGACTAACACACTTCAAGTCCTATAGGTGCTTCTGGGAAGAAAATATAGCTCTGTGTGTGTAATGGGACTAACACACTTCAAGTCCTATAGGTGCCTCTGGGAACAAAATATAGCTCTGTGTGTGTGATGGGACTAACACACTTCAAGTCCTATAGGTGCTTCTGGGAACAAAATATAGCTCTGTGTGTGTAATGGGACTAACACACTTCAAGTCCTATAGGTGCCTCTGGGAACAAAATATAGGAGCTCTGCCTGCCTGCCACGAACACACTACAAGTCCTATAGGTGCTTCTGGTAACAAAATATAGGAGCTCTGCCTGCCTGCCACGAACACACTACAAGTCCTATAGGTGCTTCTGGTAACAAAATATAGGAGCTCTGCCTGCCTGCCACGAACACACTACAAGTCCTATAGGTGCTTCTGGTAACAAAATATAGGAGCTCTGCCTGCCTGCCACGAACACACTACAAGTCCTATAGGTGCTTCTGGTAACAAAATATAGGAGCTCTGCCTGCCTGCCACGAACACACTACAAGTCCTATAGGTGCTTCTGGTAACAAAATATAGTAGCTCTGCCTGCCTGCCACGAGCACACTACAATCCCCTCTTTCTCAATCAATCTTTGTAACTGAATCTATCTAACTCAATCTCTGTAAGTGAATCTCTCTAACTATCTAAATGCAGCAGAGTGTCACAGAATCAGCCTGCTCAATCTGCGCCGGAACAGCATGTGACCGGCGCAGACGGCGTGGCGGCGTTTTATAGGGGGGGGCGTGTACTACAGCCCCTGAGCTGTAATTGGCTACAGGCGTCCTGCCTGTAGCCAATTATGGCTCTTCGAGTTTCCGGGGCTGTGATTGGCCAAGCATGCGGGGTCACAGTGCATGCTTGGCCAATCATCAGCCAGCAATGCACTGCGTCGGCCGCGCCGGCCGCAATGCATTGCGGGGCCGCTCGCATCACACGAACGTGATGCGAGCGGCCAAAATAGTTCTGGGCTCGCCGAGCGAGCGAACGCCCGGTGCTCGATGCGAACGTGGGTTCGCATCGAGCACCGGGCCCATCCCTAATCAGGAGATTCGCACTGTTACAAAGCCTAGGGTCAAACATATATTACACAAGGCAGGAGGTGTACAAAGAATATACCGTATATACTCGAGTATAGGCCGTCCCGAATATAAGCCGAGGCCCCTAATTTACCACAAAAAAACTGCCAAAACTTATTGACCCGAATATAAGCCGAGGGTGAAATGTGCAGCAGCTACTGTTAGTGGAAAAGAGGGTCAGCAAATGCCCATCTGCAGCTGCATGTCCCCTATGTCCTGTACAAAGCCCCCCCCCCCGTGTCCCCATTGCAGCCTACCTGTGCCGATCTGCCTTCTTGCCTCCTTGTTCCGTGTGCCGTGTGCCTCCCGTGTGCCTCCTCTGCCGATCGCTTGTTCTGTGTCCCCCATGCTGATCTGGGCGATCAGCGTGTAAGGCGCCATTAATCATTCAAAAGCCACGCCTCCTCAACCTCCTCGTCCGTGATAGGAGGAACACTCGGTTTTCCCAGCAGTCAGTGTGCAGTGTTCCGCCTATCACGGACGTCCTCTCATCCTCGTCCATGAGATGAGAATGACAGGACGTCCGTGATAGGCGGAACACTGCACACTGACTTAATGCTGGGAAAATCAGTGTCCGCCTATCACGGACGTCCTGTCATTCTCATGACATGGAGGAGATGGCGCGGCTTTTGAACACTGCCGTCTGTCTGCATGACACGCTGTTCATGCAGACAGACGGCGCTGACTCGAGTATAAGCCGAAAGGGGGACTTTCAGCCCTAAAAAAAGGGCTGAAAATCTCGGCTTATACTCGAGTATACACAGTAGCAAGTTATTTGTCTTGTAGGGCATTCTCAGCCCCCTTGTCCTGGGGGGGAGGGGGGGTAGGAAAGAGTGGGAGGAGGGGGGGTATGATTGGGGGAGGGGAGGATGAATGGGGGGGCAAGAAAAAAAGGGGGGGAGGGAGAAGGGAAGAAGGTCAGGAACAGAAGGGGAACCTAGGACCAGCTATTGTAATGTCTAATTAAGCACTATACAGTTGCAGGGTTGTCGCCACAGGCATCTATGTAGGTCGACCAAATTTTGTCGAATTTTGTTGGACAATTCCTGCTCTCATACGTAATTTTGTAAAGTGGTAGCACTCTGTTAATTGTATTTTCCCAGGAAGTTTTAGTTGGGACCTCCTCACCCCTCCACCGCAGAAGAATTTCTCTCCTGGCATAGAATAGTATAAAGGTCATACATAGTTTGGTGTACCTGTCCCCCTCCACCTCCCCCAGGTAACTAAGCAGGAAGAGAAGGGGGTCAAGCGATATATCAACTCCACAGATCCTCCCCAAGGTCCCCGCCACCTCCCGCCAATATGGACGGATCTTAGGACAGGTCCAGACCATATGGAGGAAGGAACCCTGTTCCTGCTTGCATCTCGTGCACACCGGGCTTAGGGCGGGGTAGATGTTGGCAAGTCTCTGCGGAGTGTAGTATGCTCTGTGTAGGAACTTCAATTGTATGAAGCGGTCTCTAGACGCGATCATGGATGGGATGTATGGGGAGACCAGGTCTTCCCAGGTCTCTTCATTGAGGTCAGGGATGTCTACCTTGCATTTGTTAAACAGGGCCATGGTGTCATGTGCTACTGTGAGGTAGAGGTAAAGGGAGGAGAGGGGCTTCCCCATAACCCCTGAAATAAGAAGTCTTTCTAACGAGATTCGAGGGTGATCGTCTCTGGGAATTGTGAACTAAGAGTGTGTTTAAGTTGCCAGTACCTAAATAGGAAAGACTGAGGTAGTCGGTAAATCTGTTTTAGGTCCTGAAACATCGCAAACTTCCCGTTCGCCATAACATGTTTAAGATTCACGATCCCATGTTTGGCCCAAATTGCTGGATCAGGGACCGAGTTTAGTTGGGCGAAGGAGCGGGTTGCCCCAGAGTGTGGTGTGGCGGGAGAATGTATTAGGCTTGGCTTCCGAGGCCCTGGAGTTTTGTCAGACTCATATAGTGGTCCTCATAGGTTCGGTTACTCTGGGGTGCGCTTTGCAGCCCCTAAAAACTAGGTTGGAGAGGGCTGCATAGGACCCAAGGACTGCGGCTTCGAGGGTAACTTCAGGGTCCTTCCTAATGTGGGCAGCCAGGGGTTCAAGGGCCAGGGCAAAAAGGGTTGGGGATAATCGACATCCCTGGTGGGTCCCCTGCTCCAAGAGAAAGGGACCCGACAGGTTGCCTTTGGTGCGTATGCGGGCTCTGGGGTGAGCATACAGCATTCGTAGCCACGTCAGGAATTGAGGGCCAAATCTGGAGAGGACCGTCCATAGGTAGCCCCATTCGACCGAGTCAAAGGCCTTCTCAGCATCGAGTGAGGCCACCACTCCCAAGCCATCCGGATCTGCGTTCGCAATGTGGGTGTGTAATCGACGGATGTTGATGTCAGTACCACGGCCTGGCATAAATCCGGTCTGGTCAGGGTGGACCAGGGCCGTGATGACCGTATTGAGACGATTCGCGAGAATTTTTGCAAATACTTTGGCGTCGACATTTAGGAGGGAAATGGGGTGGTATGAGGAACACAGTGAGGGATCCTTACCCGGCTTAGGGATAACTTCTATGACTGCGTCGCTCATCGAATCTACGAGGGCTCCTGACTTTGAAGCTTGGGTCAGGGTCATTAACAGTTTGGGGGCTAGATCCTCTATGTAGGTCTTGTAGAATTCCACCGGGAACCCGTCCGGGCCCAGTGTTTTGTTTGTCTGCATCATTTTCAGGGCCGTTTGTATTTCCTCTATCTTTATGGGGGCTTGGTGGCGGTAGTGGCAGTAAGGACAGGTATGTCAATTTCGTCAAGATAGTCATCTAGGTCCTTCTGGTCGTAGACCACCCTGGAGGTGTAAAGATGATGGTAATAGTCGGCAAAGCATTGGTTGATGGCTTGGGGGGTGGAAAGAAGATTTCCATCCTGGCCCTGTATTTGTGCGATGCTCGTTATCCCAGATTGTTCCCTGGATAGCCACGCGAGGAGACGTCCTGTCTTGTCTCCTTGCTCAAAAATCCATTGGGATTGATGAAGGAGCTTTTTTTGCCTGAGAGACATGCGCAGAAGGAGGGCTTGTTGTGTCAGGGACTGGAGTTGGGTATAGTGTACAGGGTCTCGGGACCTAACGTAGAGGGCCTCTTGTGCAGGTGCCTCTCTTTCCACCCTCTCGAGATCTGCTGTACGGCCCCACCTTACAGCAGCAATGATAGACTGATATTGGCCCCTTGAGGAAGCCTTAAAGGCATCCCATGTGGAGTTATCTCCAGCGGTTCCGGAGTTCTCGCCCCAGAACAGTCTTAAGCCCCATACACATGGTCGGATTTTCCGATGGAATATGTCCTATCGGACAATGTTGTCGGAAATTCCGACCGTGTGTAGGCACCATCGGACAGTTTACATCGGATTGTCCGACGGACAAAGTTCTATCTCCTGCTGGATAAATTTTCCGACAACAAAGTCCGATCACACCAATTCCGATCGTGTGTAGCGTAGTCCGACGGACAAAGTGCTACGCATGCTCAGAAGAAATTCTGTGACGGAAGCGCTCGGTCAGGTGAAACTACCGTTCCTAATCGACACAGCACATTCGTCATGCGGAAATGTTAAAATGTCTTTAATGCAGCGCATTCTCTTTTTCTTTACAATGCAAGAAGAATGACGTGTTTTAGCTGCTCCTATTCACCCTCACTTCTCACAAACGTATTTATTTATTCTTTTTCAGGATTTCTTGACTAGATGTTTATTTTTCCTCAGATCGTAAAAGAATGTTTGTTATATTTTTTGGATGATTTGTCATTTTTTTTTTTGTTTGAAATACATATTTTCAGGATAATTTATTTTGATTTTTGAGGGGGGGTTGTGTGTCTCAACTTAGCAAAACAACATTATTAACATTTGTATTTGTTGCTTAAATTTACTAGGAGTTTGTTTGTTGTTGGTGCCCCTTGTTAATTGGACTTTATTATTTGTGAAATGTACCAGCCTACTCACAAATAAACTGTCATTGTAGAAAAGTAAAACACATAGGCAATGATTTTTTCAACTCAAAAATACCTTTATTTAGGTCTCAGCAACAAACCAAAGAGGAACGCAGCGATGGAGAAACTTGGGGAATTTGCAAAGCCTTGGACACCCACGGCAAACATCATTTTTGAAGCTTCTAAAATTGGTGGCCTGAGGAGTACGTATCTTAATAATAAGGGAGTGCTATCTGGTCCTGAAGTCCAAAACATCCGGAACTGCAGCAGATGCCATCTAGGTCTCCAGGCTCTGGTACTACGAGAGGCTCCATCTTCTCTCAGACCAGACTGAATCCAGGTCGTCACTCTCTTGTCTTCCTTGTACGCTTCCTTCCACGCTGTGGTGCTGGTGGGGTGGCAGAAGGAGGAGGAGGAGGAGGAGGCGGAGCATGGTCACTATCACAAATATGTGTGAGTGTGGTCATCCCCCCACCCATCCCCTTATTTAGGACCCTGAGGATGACCTCCTCACACATGTTGCGTTGCCCCACCTCCATAGCCATCATTTTAGTGGCAACCAAGGAGCCAAAGGCCTCCTCGTAGGTGGGTGCGGCATGTAGGGAGGCTGAAGCATCTCTGATCAGCCGGAGCGCTGACTCTCCCACCTCCCCCACCCTTCTCACCCTTTTGTAGGGAAGGCGGAGGGGAGGGACTTGGGAGACAGTCAGGCTCCTAGGCCTACCCCCCTCTTGGCTGCCACTACCCACCTCTTGGCTGCCACTAACCCCTTCCTCCTCCTGACTGCCACATTCCACAGCCACCTCCTGGCTGAGGTCTTCCTGTGTATGAAAAAGGGACATAGTTTGAGTTATTTGTTCATCAAACACACACAATTTTCATCTAGTGACTGTTGCAAAATGTTTACAAATAGAAAACCATACAATTCTCAGCCCTGCAGTTTATATTCTTGCCCCAAATGTCTCCAACACTACTGTCAGTTGATATGTCAAACACGTTAGGAACTAAGCAATTGGGGATCCTGAATTAAGTGAACATCATTCCTTTTTCACAAAAATGTGTACAAAACTACTATACCTGGCTCAAGCTGGGCTCCTCCACCTCTTCCTGACTGGAAGGCCCAGGTTGCTCCTCGGAAGCCTCATCAGGGGTGGCGTGCATGGAAGGACGCGTGCAAGGAAGAGTCGAGAGTGACTCCCTGACATTAGCCTGGTCTTTGAGAAAATGGAGCCTCTCATAGTACCAGAGCTTGGGGACATAGACCTGTTCTGCTGCAGCTCCAGATGCTTGGGACTTCAGGACCTTATTGCGCTCCCTGAAATAGTTACTCCTCAGGCTGCCAATTTTAACTCTTAACTTCTCCACGGTTGCCGTGGGGATCGTTGGCTTTACAAATTCCACAAGTTTCTTCATGGCTGCGTACCTCTTTGGTTTGTTGCTGTACTCGGGGTGTTTAGCCTGCCATAAAAGGGGCATCTCCCTGAACTTATCAATGAAGAGGGGGAGAAAACTCACATCGTTGAACCCCTCCATATTCTCTGCAAGACACAACACCACACAAAACACTATAAATAATGTCAGGCTAAACTCTCCTAATCTTCTCCATAAATAAGCCTCAAGGTCTAATCAGTCTAGGCTAGTTATGTACCAAGTTCAAATTGTACCTTCGTTCTAGCGATCGTCTCGTGCGTGAGCTTTCTCTCCCCTCGTCTCACAGATCGTGGCTACGACACAGGCGTGTGACGTTTTATATACAGTGCGCATGCGTCAAACTCCGCCCGCCCCTGACGATCTTTCTCGTCTATTCCCCACCCCTTCTCTTTACGGCACAGTGGGGAGAGCACATGGCAGGGACACAGCAGGTGCGCCCCAAATATTACACCAACGAGGAGGAGGACGAGGAAAGGCCGGAGGCAGAAACGTCCCGATCCCGGCGGCTGAAATTTAAGGCCTCAAATATGTCTTTTGGAGAAATGTTGGAGATGGATATTGAAGAGGAGCGACTATGATGGGAAGTATGGGCCTTACCTCAACCCAAATGTCAGAAAGGCCAAGATCATGTCTAAAGTTGTGAGGAGGCTGTACAATCATTTTGGGGTACAACGATCCAAGGAGCAACTGAGGAAACGCTGGTCAGACCTGAAACTGAGGGAGCCCGATCAGTACAGAAAGATCAAGCGAGTTCTTCAAAAAAGTAAGTAGTTTGTGTTTTGTGTTTGATTTCTTGCTTGCATACTGCTCCATGTGTTTGGATTTTTTCAATGTTGTACATCAGAAAATGGCCACTTTCATGTTTGTCTGTGCATTCAATCGTACTCAACCTCGATCTTTCTGCCACTGTCATGTTCGTGTGTGTCCATTCGATCGTACTCAACCTCGATCGTTCGGCCACTTATAATACGAGGTTTGGTGAAGTTTTTAGTGAAAGGAAGTTTGTTCTCAATAGAGATGTCATCAAGAATGTAAAGCAAATTTATTCAATGTAAAGGAGAGGTCACTCAGTAGCTGTTTACCCATCTGGACTCTAGAGCACTAGTGCTGGGACACCCAAACCCCCTTTTTATTATGCTTTTCCACACATGTGCTCCAGTGGATACTAGAGGGGTGTCTCCATCAGACAAACTTCTACCAAAAAGCTAGTAAGTTTAGCACCTTTACAAAGTGACTACATTCATGTTGTTGTCATTTGTAACTGGCCAACCAAAAATATTGTCCCTCACTTTCAAGCAATGTTTGACATTTCCTATTTCTGCCCTCAATAGATTGTGGTGCTAAATCTTCCTTTTGTACATTCTCATAGGGGAGCGAAAACTCGGGACGTCTGAGGAAACCAGAAAACCCACACCTCCCAAAGAAGGGGAAAGACCAGAAGCAAAGGAGGAGGAGGAGGAAGGAGAGATCATAGAACTTGGAGAACTTGTCACCACAACAGGTGAGTGTGGGAGAACACAGCTACTGGTAAGCTAATCAATGTATGCCTGCCTCATTTCCAAGAGACATTTTTTTTTTTTGGTGTTTTTAGGTGACGTGGATGTTGTGGAAGAAGAATCACACTTTACCACTGAAAGTGCACACGTACTCATCGGGGAGATAATGGTCTGCAATCGAGATCTAGATGAGATAAAGCAAAACATCAATGATGTTCAACAAAAATTGAAGAACATCATTGATGTTTTAGGGAAAATCTGAAAACGCACCAAGTAATTAACACACATTTGTGGCTGTTTGTGACAACATTTGCAACTTAAGAACTGTGGAGAATTTAGAACATGCACACATTGTGTCCACATGTGCTAGCTCCCATCATGGTGGATGAATGACAACGTTTTGTTGGGGGTGCAACCACTTTACTAACTACTAAAGTGGGTGTGGTGAAGGGGTTGCACCCCCAAAACACGTCCATTGATCCCCATGATGGGAAATTGCACTTTTGAACATTCTAGGCATGTGTTTTACCATCTAATGTCCATTTTGAGACCCAAATTGTGTGCATGTTCTAAATTACCATTTTCCAGGGGTGACCCCCCATGTGATGAAGGCAAGATCAAACACACTTTGAACATATAGTCATGTCTGATCTTGTCTTCACTTTAGAAAGTTGAACTTTGCAAGTTCCTATGTTCAGTCTGTTCTGTATTGCTCCATGCCTGGTTTTTACAAATGCGGAATGTTAGTAAACAATGTTCGAAAGAACCAAGATCTTGTCAGTTTTGCCAAGAAGTTTGGAAACGCACTTGTGAATGTGTTGTAAGTAAACTTTTGTAATTTTCAAAATGTGTGGCTTCCTTATTTAAAAACGCAAAAGCATTATGTATGTCAAAAGTAAAGGATTTGGGGGGCAATGGGTGTTATTTACTAAAGGCAATTCCAGTTTGCACTGCAAGTGTATTTTCCAGGGCACTTTTGCAGTGCACTTGTAGAGCATAGTGGATTTGGCTTATGTAAATGACACCCACAGTGCTTTGTACAAAAACACGTAGCACACCATTTTTGGGAATACACACATTTCTGGCATGGTGATGAAAAGGAGTATTTTGGGTGTCAGTTATGCACTACAAACCTTATCTCAAAAGATTAGGTATCACACACACATAAAGTGCAGAAAGTGCATTCCCACTGTTGAAGCTAAAGGGCAAAAATTTATATCTCAAATAAGCTATAATACGGAAATGACAAGAAATCATAGGTTTGTTTAAAAAATATATTTATTAAAAAATGCCTCTCACACATCGTCAGGCAGAGCAATGGCCCCCCTACCCACAAAGTAGTCCATATATTGCTCGCGGACCTCGCGGGCATTTAGAGGGGGCAAGCCTGGACGTGCCGCTTGAAGGGCTGTGAGGTCGGCATTGGAAGGCCCGTCCACATCTGGGCCAACGGCCACCACATAGTTGCTGTTGTGTCTTTTCAAAAAGTTGTGCAATATGCAGCAGGCAAGAACTATGTGGTTGAGTTTGTATTCCGCCAAGTTAATAGCCGTCAAAAACAGGCGGAAGCGGCTGGCCAGGATCCCGAAGGTGTTCTCCACCACTCTGCGGGCTCTCGACAGCCTGTAATTGAAGACCCTCTGGTCTGGGGTGAGGGTCCTCATCAGATGGGGAGTCAGCGCAAACGCTTCATCTGCGACAAAGACGAAGGGGAGTCCTTCAGCATTCTCCTCTGGAGGTGGCAAGCACAGACTGCCACTTTGGAGACGCCAGTAGAACTCCGTGTGCGCAATGGCACCACCATCCGAGATCCGGCCGTTCATCCCCACGTCCACATACAAAAAATCGTATGTCGCCGACACCACCGCCAACATCACTACACTATTAAACCCTTATAATTATAATAGTAGGACCCCGAGTTGGGGGGTGGGACGACGCGGACGTGTTTCCCATCAATTGCACCTCCGCAGTTAGGAAAGTCCCAACGGCTGGCAAAGTGGGAGGCCACAGTCTGCCATTCCTGTGGCGTGGAAGGGAACTGTGGAGTGAAACAAGAAAAAAAAATTAGTCACTTTGCACATAAACATTGCAAGCAGATTAGACACTAAACATCTTGGAACAAAATTAGACTTTAAAATTTTAAGCTTGAAAGTATTTGCACCCAAAAGTAGAGGGTCCCCCTAGCAGATTACTCACCCCCATCAATCCCCCCACTTCTGATGGGCCATTGACAATAACTAGGGGTTTGGGGGGGGGGGGGGTTTGGACAGGTAACCCTCTGCACTTCATTGATTGCCAAATGGCTCAATAATGTGTGCTAGTTTGGCCAGACCCTCCTTACTTAACACTATTGGCAGCCCACAGTAAATATAAAAGAACATTCCAAATCCCCCCCCCCCCAAAAAAAAAGGGAAGCACATTTTGACATTCTGCAATTACCTAGCAAGCTAATAGGAGGGAAAAACCCTGAAAAAAGAGCAAATGGAAAGTATGGAGCCAGCCCCTTGCACTACATGCTTTGCTGAATTCATCCCTAAAGATGCCCACTATAAAGAGGTAGGTATATAGTGTGTATTGACCTTGGGAAAGCCAGCAGATAGAGGATTGGTAGCATCTGACAGAGCAGTTGGGGGAGGGGGTTCCTAATGAGTTTGGCACCCCCCCCCCCAACAAAAAATGGGGGAAAAAAGGGGCTCTGCATGAAGTAAAACACACAGCAAACATTTGTGCATGTTTTAGGGCAGGGGTCTTCAAACTACGGCCCTCCAGCTGTTCAGGAACTAGAAGCCTCTGCTCCGGAGTGATGGCTTGTCTCATGCAGGTATCCTGCCGGCTGATAAAAGGGGTCAGCAAAGCCAAAAGACGGTGAAAAACGGGGTCCGTCATCCGGAAAAAGTTCCTGAAATCATCAGGATTATTCTCCCGGATCTCACGAAGCAAAGGCATGTGCGAGAACTGATCACGCTGAAGCAACCAATTCTTGGTCCACATACTCCTCGTCACTCTGTTCATGGACGGGTCTTGGCTCAAAGCTAAAAGCCCAACACCAATTCCGTGTACAGCACGAACTCTGCGACGAGTACGTACGGGAAACATCGCTCACAAGCGGTCGGCTGGTCAGAACGGACAAACAGAAAGCACCGATAAACAGCAAGGCCTGAAAGAACGAAATGAATACCAGAAACGAGCAGACAATAAGCAGTGAAAATCAAAGCGTCCTATATCAAGATATAGGCCGCAATGACCAACAAATGCGAACTGACTACACGCACTAATAAACAGATACGCACGACAAGCACAAACTGAAGTGCAGTAACGATCTGAGTGACAAAACTGAGAAGCGTGAATCTTAAGTCCCCAAACTTCAACTAACTCACGATAAACACGGGATCAGCAGAATGAGCCCAACGGGTGCAGGACGTGGTGCTGAACTTCCCTTTTCTAGTCTCGTGGAAGACGACTTACGTCACAACGTTCTTGCAGACCGGAAATTCCGACAACGTTGTCCGACCGTGTGTACGCAACACCAACATCGGACAAAGTCCGACGGACATGATCCGACGGAACTGGTCATCGGAAAATCCGACCGTGTGTACGGGGCATTAGTGTGTCATGGAATTTGGAGTCTACGTCCTTATCTGAGACCCAGAATCTGGAGAGTCTCCAGAGTCTGTCGGAGGGGGTCGTGGTCAGCTCTATTGATAGCAGCAGTGGGGCATGATCTGATATTCCTCTGGGGAGGATGGCAATGTTCCGGACTCTGGGGGGACAGGGGCCACCATGTACGCCAGGTCAATTCTTGAGAAGGATTTATGGGTTGCCGAGTGGCAGGTGAAGACTCTGGAATGAGGATGTCTCCACATCCACACATCCGTAAGACAGTAAGTGCTAGCACACGCAGCAAGCCCTTGATGGGTCGTGCCCGCTGGTTTGGTCAGAGTCTGGAACAAGATTGAAATCTCCCATAAGTACAACATTATCTGGTGGAAACTGTGCTAGCTTGGCTGTAAGCAGATTTAGGAGTTTGATGGAAGCAGGGGGTGGTAGGTACAGGCCCACCAAAACCCAGGGGACACTGTGGATCAATGCATGGATCAGTACAAATCTGCCATCAGGGTCAAGCACTAAGTCTAGTAGTTTAAATGGTAGCGTTTTTGCAATTAAGATGCTGATTCCTCTGGCGAAATTCAAGCGCAAGATAGGGCCGCAATAGAAGCCAAGCAAATGCAAGATAAGGCCGCAATAGAAGCCTCTATAAAGCTTGAACAAACGTGTCTAGACGTCGGACTGGAAAAGCTCACTACAGAAAAGCAAGCTGCAATTGCCATAGCTGAAGCAGAAGCCCTGGAAGCAGCCGTGAGCCTCAGTGGTGAACGCATCAATGTGCTTGGCTCCGAACAAGGTGAGCCGAATCCCTCGCAACGCACTTGCACCAACACTTCAAATCAACCTACAATACCTCTTCTCTACAGGGAATAGACGATGTCCTAGGAGAAACAAACCAAGCACAGCAGGTAACAGAGCATGAGAGCAACCAAATTCCTCAGAGCTGCAAGCAGCAGAACTCCCGCCAACACGTTACAGATCAAGCCTACGTCTCTACTCGCCACGACCCTTAACCTCCAAACCAGCATGAGAATAACACTTCTACTACACAACGATTTGAGACAAGAGAGCCTAAAGCAGAAACTTCTGACAGGTATGGTCGCACACCCCACTCCCACTACAGTAGTGAATCGCCAACATGCTCTAACACCAACCAAGTTATAACAGACTTTGCCAAGTTCTTTGCTAGACGTGATTTAATCACAAAAGGACTTGTAAAGTTTAACGATCGGACAGAAAATTACAAAGCCTGGCGGTCATCCTTTCAAAATACCATAAAAGGTCTAGACCTGTCTCACGGCGATGAAATAGACCTCCTAGTCCAATGGCTTGGGAAGGACTCTGCCGAACATGCCAGTAGAATCAGAAACATTAACATAAAACAACCAGAGACTGGTCTTAAAAAGATTTGGAGCAGATTAGAAGAGTGCTATGGCTCGACAGAGACTATAGAGCATGCACTTTTTGTGTAGTCCTGTCCCAGGTATACTATTAAACCACCATCTCTTTTCATACTGTTTTTAAAAAAAAATGATATCCAGCTTAGAAGTATCATAATATAGGTAGTCACTCTGAATAACCAGTTCACCTTTAAATGATGAAAACCGCCGAATTAAATGATCTATTTCAATCAAAACTATTCCCTTTTGTCCCAACACCTGCGGGTGATTTCAAATTCACTATAAGACGGGACCTCCAATTACTCCTTAACATACGTCCAGGAAGAAGCAACGCAATTACGCACCAGCGAAATGCGTCGAAGTCACGCATCACGTGACTGGCAGCAGATCGTCACCATACCGTGCGGAATCCCCGCACGCAGCACTGAATGGCTCTGAGCGGCGCTCAGTAGCCACAGGCGGCCGGAACAACGTACCGCACAAAGCCCACTTGGATCCTTCACTGCCGCACCGCTGGGAGACATTCATTGGCGAACTTCGCCACCATCCCCCGCAGCGCCGACTGACGGCCTGAGCGGCCCCGGTGCCAACACAAGGCTTTCTACACCTGGGAGAGTGAGATTCTGAACACAGAAGATCTGAATGGCTTAATGTGGTAAAGTAAACGGCTCACAGCTAAACGTATGCTTGATAGCTGTCTGTTGCTATCCATGAACTTTTCTAATAACTATTTGAAAACTGCTTGCAATTTCCCGTCTGAAAACATTCACTTATCTATTTATCTACCAAGACCTGCATGAACCACGGTTTCAACAGATCAAATGATACAGGGAACTTAACCCCTTATCTACCAGTGTCAATAGATAATACAATGGGACAGGAACAATCTGATCTACAATTGAATTAGCCCACTGTCACCTAAAGAGCGACTAATGGATGCTCAAAATAACTTTTTGAAGTTCTAACCACACATATATATATATGGACATCTAGAATAACAGGTTGGGCTATGATCAGTACTATGTGGAGAGGTTGCAACATTACATTAATCCAAACGCTATCATAGTCATATGTTTATTAGTGCACTAGCCAATGTATAAGCCAAGTAGTGATTGACTGGGTAACTCCCCTTAAACTAGTGAGTATCACACTCAATACACTCTGGATTACCATTGACTATTCCTTGCTGTCCAGTCTAACGTGGTGCATCACATGTTACATGGTGTCTCGTCTCGTCTTGTTTGATGTAGTTCGTATTAGTTAGTAATTAGATATCCATTGATTTGGACTATATTTTTTAATGAGCGATACACACAACGTATAAATAAAATTATTTGATTTAATCAACTCAGAGATTCGATCTAAATTTGTTACCATTAAGTAGCCCTCTTTTTTGAGTCCGACTCTATTGGTCTCAGTCCCCCTTTTTTGTTTTACATATGCTTATGGCTACAGCGACATTTAACCGTAAATGGGTTCTGATCGTTTGTCAATCCATTAACTAATCGATTGGCTATATTGTCTGTACCTTTGCTAACCCACCTCCCATTCCCTTTCCCCACACTTTCCCCAATTCCCCTCATTTCCACTTTTTAAAAGGATTGAGGACTTTCCCAGAATACCTAGCAAGGGTTATCACAAACTACGAGAATTATCCGACTTGTTAGAGGAACTACTTCTTGCTAAAGAGGAGGGAGACCTGCAAGGTCTCACCTCCCTGGATGCGGCCAGAGGGATTAAACCTTTAATTCTGAAGCTTCCCTACGACCTACAACAAAGGTGGGTCACATATGGTTCTAAACATAAGAAAAGGTTCCAGGTACCATTTCCACCATTCAACGTTTTTGTAGACTTTGTTTCAGAGCAAGCTAAGTTCCTGAATGATCCCAGCTTTGACTTTATACTGCCACCAGCCATGCACCCTAGCTTCAAACAGCACAGGATGCCAGTGACAGTGAACAAGTCTCATGTTTCTCCTACAGATTTTTCATATAGGTCTTCCAACATCGTTCACCCAGAGGAAAAAGTCGGAGATCCTAGCAAGCAGTGCCCTCTACACAGGAAGCCGCACCCTCTACCAAAATGCAGGACCTTCATGGAAAAGTCTTTAGAAGATCGCAAAGCCTTCCTAAGAGAGAACCGAATATGCTTCAGGTGTTGTTCATCCACATCACACTTTGCCAAGGACTGCAAGGTTAGTGTATCATGCACAGAGTGTAACAACACAGACCACAACTCAGCACTACATCCAGGCCCTGCTCCTTGGACCGCCCAGCAAGCTAGAGATACCAACGAGCATGGCGGGGAGCAAGAGAACACTGGTTCAAACATCTCAGTGGTTACCTCACAGTGTACTGAGTTATGCAAAGATCCTGCAGGCACTAGGTCTTGTTCAAAGATCTGTCTTATTAGAGCTTATCCAATGGGTCACAGAAACAACGCTGTTAAGATGTATGCACTCTTAGATGACCAAAGCAACCACTCTATGGTTAGATCCACATTCTTTGACACCTTTGGTGTCAGGGGTCCAAGCTCCCCTTACTCCCTAAAGACTTGTGCGGGTACCATTGAGACGGCGGGGAGAAGAGCCACCGCCTTATGTATAGAATCCATAGACAGTCGGACTCGCCTACCTTTACCCACCATCCTCGAGTGCAACCAGATTCCGGACAACCGGTCAGAAATCCCTACACCAGATGCAGCAATTCACCAACCTCATCTAAAACGCATGGCCCATCTCCTACCAGAATATGACGAGCGAGCTCAGTTAATGCTGCTCCTGGGAAGAGACATTTTGTAGGTTCATAAAGTAAGGGAACAGATTAATGGTCCCCGCAATGCTCCCTTTGCCCAAAGACTTGACCTGGGGTGGGTTATCATAGGGGACGTCTGCCTAAAGACTGGGCACAGACCCACCACGGTCAGTAGCATGTTCACTAATGTACTTGGCAAAGAACGTCTTCCTCCTTGCAACCATGTCACAACAGCTTCATCACAAGAGAACTTCCAGGTAGTACTCACATACCTTGTTCCTCTGTAGACCCAGACACAGATGACCATGCTTGTGACAGTGACCCAGACCACCTAGGGTGTACAGTCTTTCATAGAACAAAGGAAGACCAGCAGGTAGCAATGTCCTATGAAGATAGACTTTTCTTGCAAATAATGGAAAGGGAGACAGCCAAGGAAGAGTCAAACAATTGGGTCACACCTCTCCCATTTAGACCCCATAGACAGCGTCTACCTAACAACAAGGAACAAGTCCTTAAACGCTTTGTCTCCCTTCAACGTAATTTCCAGAGAAAAACAGACACTGAGTTCTACACTGACAGTAAAGTAGTCCTGGGGTACATCTACAAAGAAACCAGACGCTTCTTTGTCTACGTCAGTAATAGAGTGTTGAGGATTAGGAGATCCGTACACCCAAAACAGTGGCACTTAGTCACGGTGGCTTCACAAAACCAAATAAAATCTCATCGGTTATCCAGGTTTTCTACATGGAAATCACTCATTAGAGCCATTACTTCCTTATCCCACATAGCCCGTTCCTTTGGGAAAAGGACTAACTGCAAAGGCTGGCACCGCTGTAAAAATACCTACTCAGTGACTGACCTAGAGCAATCAAAACATCTGATAAATGATGTTGTGCAACAAGAGACCTTTGCTAGGGAGATTGACTGTATTAACAACAAAAAGCCAATCCCTAAAGACAGCGCCTTAAGGAAACTCGATCCATTCCTCGACAGCAGTAACCTGTTACTGGAATAGGAGGATGCCTTAAAGAAGCTACCTTGGAGTACAATGAGAAGCATCCTCTCATTCTCCCAGCTCAGCACCATGTCACTGCCCTGCTTGTACAACACTATCACAGTCAAGTTAAACACCAAGGCTGGCTATTCACTGAAGGAGCCTTAAGGGTTGCTGGACTGTGGATAATAGGAGCAAAAAGATGTGTGAGCAAGTGTATCTTTAATTGCGTTACCTGCCACAAACTCCATGGACTCTTACAAACCCAAAAGATGGCTGACCTTCCACCCTTTACAAGTGTGGGCCTTGACGTATTTGGTCCTTGATCCGTTACCATTCACCAAACCAGGGGAGGACACGCCAGCAGCAAACGCTGGGCAGTTATTTTTACTTGTATGACTGTTCGAGCTGTTCACATAGAGTTGATTGAATGAATCAATGGACACTTCCTGCTTTATCAACGCCCTCAGGCGCTTCATTGCCATTAGAGGTCCCGTTAAGCACATCCACTCGGATAGGGGCACCAACTTTGTTGGAGCGGCCAAGGAACTTCAGATCCTTTCCAATCTAGACAACAACAGCGTGGAAAGGTATCTCAACCAACAGGGATGTACCTGGACATTTAACCCTCCTCATTCTTCCCATATGGGTGGTGTGTGGGAAAGAATGATAGGCGTAGCCCGCAAGATCATGGATTCTATTTTCCTTTAAATGGGAAATGTCAGACTCTTGCATGAATGTCTGTCCACCTTCATGGCTGAGGTCGCAGCCATCATAAATGCTAGACCTCTGATCCCAGTTACTAACGATCCAGATGACCCCATGTTGCTGACACCTGCAACTCTACTCACTCAAAAAATCAACATCGTCAGTGCTCCAAATGGAGAGTTTACTGATAAAGACCTTTTCAGACATCAATGGAGACAGGTGCAATGCCTAGCCAACACTTTCCTGGACAGATGGAGGAGATATTACATCCAAACCCTACAACTCAGAAATAAGTGCCAAGTTAACAAACCAGACCTGAAGTCAGGAGATGTGGTGCTCGTTAAAGACTGCCAACACACAGGAATGACTGGCCGTTGGGACTTATCACACAGACATTCCCAAGCACAGATGGGTATGTCAGGAAGGTCGAAGTTAAGATTTCCAAACAGGGTGAAGTATAGTCATTTCTCAGACCCATATCGGACTTGATTTTACTTGTGTCCAATGAAGCTGTTAGTGGTGTTGGCTAATGCCAGACGGGAAGTGTTATGTCTCCAGGATACCTTTCTCTCTTCTGAGCTTCAGAAAAGAGAATTACTTTTGTCATTTCATTTGTATATTGTGTTGTTACATTATTAAGCTATAAATTATGTTTGTTCTAGGTTAGCTGTTACGCTTGCGCCACCCACTGGCCAAACATTAATATAGTTTATAAGAGATATTATCCAGCTACTTAGGAAGTGATGTAAAAATCGTCATATCCTCTTTAGTCAGAAAGTGAAACAGCCACAGGGATAAACATGTTCAATATCATGGCAGCAGCCTAGATGCTATCTCTCCCCATCCATGGCATCGGAGGTAAGCAACATTTATTTTCCTCCACAAGCTATCAGGGAAAGGAGTTAGTAATTTTAGTTATTATTTTATATGATGTTTACTATTGTATGGTAATGTTATATTATTCTTGTTGTTTTCAGTTTTACCGCATATCACATGTGTCATTCACGTGTATATTAAAATCTGCAACGTGCCAATAAAAGACACAGACAAGAAACAGCAGTCAATTATTGTGTGCAGAAAAAGGTTATCTGGATAGCTACCCATAGACTCCGGGAGTACGGGGGGCGAGGCCAGGACAACAGGTGTCATGCCTATATCCGCTCTTTCTGCAGACATGACATTTTCTTTGAGGGGCTCGTTGGGTAGGGGTACGCAGGAGGGCATAAGGAAAATGCCACTCATGCAGCCGGCTTACTGCATTTGGTTGGGGAAGGTGAGGTGGAGCATCGATTGGATGCAGAAGGGCTCTGATGATCTCTTCCTGGAATTTAAGGAAGGATCCAGTCCGTCCTTAAGCTCTGTATAGCACATGAGCATTCAGCAAAGCCAATTGAAATAAATAAACAGACACTTTTTTGTACCAGCGTCCTTTACGAGCAACTAGGTATGGCGCCAACAACTGATCATTGAGGTCCACCCCTCCAATATTTTGGTTATATTCGTGGACACAGGGGGGTTTCTCCACAACACCAGTCGCCGTAGTAATTTGGACCCTCTCCCCCAGCCTAAGATGGGAATCTACAAGCCGTTGGGGAAAGCCCTGGCGATTAGATCGCACAGTGCCACATGCTCCAATCCGATTATCAAACAAGTGACTAAAAAGTGGCACGCTCGTGTAATAATTGTCCACGTACAAGTGGTACTCCTTTCCAAATAAGGGTGACACCAAGTCCCACACAATCTTGCCAGCGCTCCCTATGTAGTCAGGTTCTATGTGACTATCTTTGCCCTCATAAACCATAAAACTACATGTATAGCCTGTGGCCCTGTCACAGAGCTTATACATCTTGACCCTGTATCTGGCACGCTTGCTGGGAAGGTACTGTTTGAATGACAAGCGGCCAGAAAACTTAATTAGGGACTCATCAACGCAGACAACTAGATGGGGAGTAAACAAGTCTGCAAAACGTTGGTTGAAGTGGTTTACGAGGGGCCGATCGTATGCAGGGTCTCCACGAGGACGACAGAGTTCATTGTTGTTGAAGTGCATGAACCGCAAAATCTGCTCATATCGTGCACTGGCCATAGAAGCAGAGAACACGGGCATATGGTACATTGGCTCAGTGGAGCAATATGAACGCAACGTACCCATTTTAACTACACCCATGTCAAGGGAAAGGCCCAGAAAGATCTTAAATTCGGATACCGTAATTGGTCTCCAATCTCTGTCAAGTGAGTACCGGGGATTAGCGGCGATGTATTGACCAGCGTACAAATTTCTTTGGTCCACAAAAGATCTACAGTGGTGTGAAAAAGTGTTTGCCCCCTTCCTCATTTCCTGTTCCTTTGCATGTTTGTCACACTTAAGTGTTTCGGAACATCAAACCAAGTTAAACAATAGTCAAGGACAACACAAGTAAACACAAAATGCAATTTGTAAATGAAGGTGTTTATTATTAAAGGTGAAAAAAAATCCAAACCATCATGGCCCTGTGTGAAAAAGGGATTGCCCCCTAAACCTAATAACTGGTTGGGCCACCCTTAGCAGCAACAACTGCAACCAAGCGTTTGCGATAACGTGCAATGAGGCTTTTACAGCGTCCTGGAGGAATTTTGGCCCACTCATCTTTGCAGAATTGTCCTAATTCAGTTACATTAGAGGGTTTTCGAGCATGAACGGCCTTTTTAAGGTCATACCACAACATCTCAATAGGATTCAGGTCAGGACTTTGGCTAGGCCACTCCAAAGTCTTCATTTTGTTTTTCTTCAGCCATTCGGTGGTGGACTTGCTGGTGTGTTTAGGATCATTGTCCTGCTGCAGAACCCAAGTTCGTTTCAGCTTGAGTACACGAACAGATGGTCGGACATTCTCCTTCAGGATCTCTTGGTAGACAGCAGAATTCATAGTTCCTTTTATCACGGCAAGTCTTCCAGGTCCTGAAGCAGCAAAACAGCCCCACACCATCACACTACCACCACCATATTTTACTGTTGGTATAATGTTCTTTTTCTGAAATGCAGTGTTCCTTCTACGCCAGATATACTTGAACACACACCTTCCAAAGAGTTCCACTTTTGTCTCATCGGTCCACAGAATGTTGTCCCAAAAGTCTTGGGGATCATCAAGATGTGTTGTGGAGAAATTGAGACGAGCTTTGATGTTCTTTTTGCTCAGCAGTGGTTTTCTCCTTGGAACTCTGCCATGCAGGCCATTTTTGCCCAGTCTTTTCCTGATGGTGGAGGCATGAACGCTGACCTTAACTGAGGCAAGTGAGGCCTGCAGTTCCTTGGACGTTGTTGTGGGGTCTTTTGTGACCTCTTGGATGAGTCGTCGCTGCGCTCTTGGGGTAATTTTGGGCGGCCGGCCACTCCTGGGAAGGTTCACCACTGTTCCATGTCTTCGCCATTTGTGGATAATGGCTCTCACTGTGGTTCGCTGGATTCCCAAAGCTTTGGAAATGGCTTTATAACCCTTTCCAGACTGATAGATCTCAATTACTTTCTTTCTCAATTGTTCCTGAATTTCTTTGGGTCTCGGCATGATGTGTAGCTTTTAAGGATCTTCTGGTGGACCTTACTGTGTCAAGCAGCTCCTATTTAAGTGATGCCTTGATTGTGAACAGGTGTGGCAATAATCAGGCCTGGGTGTGGCTAGAGAAATTGAACTCAGGTGTGGACAACCACAGTTATAGTATGTTCTAACAAGGGGGGCAATCACTTTTTCACACAGGGCCATGATGGTTTGGATTTTTTTTCACCTTTAATAATAAACACCTTCATTTACAAATTGCATTTTGTGTTTACTTGTGTTGTCCTTGACTATTGTTTAAATTGGTTTGATGTTCCGAAACACTTAAGTGTGACAAACATGCAAAGGAACAGGAAATGAGGAAGGGGGCAAACACTTTTTCACACCACTGTATAGAGATCTTCGGTGAAAAACAGCAAATAAAAATCAAGTGACGTAAAATCAACTGTTTCTATGCCGGGTTGGCCAGTGAATGGGGGAAGTACGGGTGCTGCAGAAGTGGTGGGTTCCCAATTAGGAATGGCAAATGCAGCAGGAAGGGCACTATGGGCACGACGGGACTGTCTTCGTCTTCTTGGTGGCAGCGGGACACTGCTTGTGCTTGCCACCTCGCCAGTTGGAACTGCACTTATGGGACTCGCAACGTCACCACGTGATACTGCAGTGCTGGATGTACGACCAGGGTGTACTAGGCCGCTGGTGCTTGCCAGTTCACCAGAAGGAATAGCGGCACTAGTACTTCTCTGCTCCATACGAGAGTCCTGCGGTTCTTGCACCTCAACAACAGAAGAAGAAGTTAGGGTTCTGGTACGCCTGACCTTGGCAGGGACCACAACTCCGTCGTCAGAGCTTTGACCATATACACTTGACCATTGTATAACAGAGGTGTCATGCTAACTCACTATTACCATCCCACATACTTACAACTGCTACGTACCCCACCCCTCAACCCCAGAAAATGAGACCACACCAATCTGGAGTAAAACTTGGCCGTAGCAGCCAATTATCTTTATTATTAAACATTCAAATAAAATTAACATAATTTAACTTAACTGTATAAACCTGTACTAAACCACCTCCTCCATTAAATTCCACCCGTTGGTCTTTGCAGGAAAAAAAAAAAAAACAATCTTAACACCAGATCCATTCCAGCACTGCGGTACCTTAAAACTAAAATAGGCCTCCAGCTGACATGAAAGCTCAGAGACAACAAACACTGACCGCAGTGCACCCGATAACCAACTTCCAGCTAAACGCCTTTATCACTGATGGGTCCCGAACTCTTCCAAACCTGGGGTTAATCCTTCACCAGCAAAGACCAACACCATGCCACAGCACACCAGGGGAAAACCTTACCCTTGTGTGCCCTGCCAAACCCTCAAAGCTTGCTGAATCCCATCCTGCAATCCCAGGTCCCACAAGTCAATCCCCACATCGCTCAGGTGAACTCCATCGCTCTTCAAATACCGCCAAGTATCCACTTCCAATTCCAGGTGCCAGACAGCCAACCCACCATTCCTGACAACGAAACCACTAACCTCCTTGTTCACCTTCTTCCTTGCCCGATTGATTTTGTCTACTGACCGTGCTAAACGCCAAGTGGTCCGTGCCACCATGTCAGACCACACAATAATCATGTGTGGGAAGGCAAGGCGGAGCTGCCAAAAATCAAACTTGATATCATGTACCAAGTCCAACATAGGTCTACTGCCTAGATCATTGCCCCCTACATGTAGAACTAACACGTCAGGAGGCCGGTCCATCCGCGCAAAACTATGCACCTGGAAGACCGTCCTGCCCCAAAGCATACCCGGCACCCCAAACCACTTGATACAAGCCTCCTGTCTTGAAAAGCCTAGCTGTCTCCCCTCCGGACGAGCATCACTGCTCCTAGCCCCCCAACACACGTATGAGTGGCCCACAATCCAGACCAATCCCTATGTTCTTCCTGAAAGAAAAGATGAAAACAACCCCTAAAAACAATCAATATTAACCGTATACAATACACCACAGCGTAAAACCCCTACCCATTCACTATCTTACATTACGCTGTCAACAGATGGGTGCGAACATATGATTTAAACCTCCTAGACTCCCATCTCCCAATCCGCTTTACAGCAGCCTCATCCATGCGGAATAAATGGGACGAAAACTTTTGATCCCCTAAACCCAAAGCCTCCAAACATGTTTTAAATACCGCAATGAATTTAAATCTAGATAAGGACCGCCCATCCCGATGCACTAAGAGGGACCCTCCTACCTCCGGGTGCAGAGTCAGGAAACCCCGCACCAAATCTACTGGGCACAAGGGCGAACCAGGCAGTGAATATACTTGCACCTTCCGTCCCTTGCCCCGCTTATCCGTTTTTGACTTGCGCACCAGTATGGACAGCCTATCCACCTCACAAACTAAATCTGACACCCCTAACCCCCCCTGTACTTTCGTGGAGGGACTTACCAGCTCGCCAATCCGAAAGGCCCCAAAGAACGCCAACGCGAACGCTGCTTTGAATAACACTACCTCATGCTCCGATGAGCATGTAACCGCTAATTGGGCCAATAATCTGCCCAATGAATCAAACGAAACTGGCTTAGAATGCCTATAACCCTTCACCGCCTGTCTCACCCAAAAATCCTTGGTCATGTCTGGAAAACCTTTTAACTTAAACCAGAATGCTAACCCAGTTTTTTGTCCAGATCAGACACTGACAACCCTGCCTCCAAATTCCTAGAAACAAAATATAAAACTAACAAACGGAGGTCCTGTTCTTCTCTCCACTCCGCTACCTGTTGTACCAATATGCTCCATTCCCCCAAACCCTACTGTACGCTGATCACGTCGAGTCGCTCACTGACTGTCTGATCCATCTGGCTACTCTTCCAAGGCTATCTTCCACAGCCACTCGGGACAAGGGACCCCGCATTGTTCCGCCCCCGGTGGCAAGTCCCAGAACTTGTCCCACTAAAAGCGAGAGCGCCAGCGATGACATTCTCTACACCCGGGAGGTGAACAGCATAGATAAACACGTTCAACTGTAAACAGTGTAAAACCAGGTGTCTGAGAAACCGGACTACCGGCAGGGATGCCGCCGACACCTTGTTGATCTCCTGCACCACTCCCAAGTTGTCCCCATGGAACCGCACTTTCAAATTCCAAAAAGATTCCCCCCACAATTCTACAGCTAGTACGACGGGAAATAATTCCAACAGCAACATGTTCTTAATGAGCCCTGCTGCCTTCCATGATTCCGGCCAAGGCGCTGCACTCCACTTGCCCTGGAAAAAGGCCCCAAAGCCAGCTGCCCCCGCCGCATCCGTATACAGCTCCAGGTCAAAGTTGCTAACAGGCCCCGACATCCACAAAGCCCTGCCGTTAAACTTAACCAGGAACGTGTGCCATGTCGCCAGGTCATCCCTATGTGCCCTCACCAAGCGCATATAGTGCTTGGAAGATGTAACCTCCGCGGTACTTGCTGACAGCCGTCGGCAAAATACCCTCCCCATTGGCAAGATGCGACACGCAAAGTTCAACTTACCCAACAATGATTGGTCTAAGTTGCACCTTCCGTAGTCCCATGATCCCACGGATTTCATCCTTCATCGCCACCAATTTATCCTCCGGCAACCTACATTCCATTCTCTCTGAGTTCAAAACGATGCCCAGGAAACTCAGCACTGTCAACGGACCCTCTGTCTTCTCCAGGGCCAACGAAACTCCAAACTTCTTGGCGACATGCTCCAACATAGCTAACAGGACCACGCACACTTCCGAAGACGGCGGGCCCACGCAGAGGAGATCGTCCAGGTGGTGTATGACCAAGTTCCTACCCGCGACGTCCCTTACCACCCACTCAATGAAGGAACTAAACTGTTTAAACAATGTGCAGGAGATCGGACACCCCATGGGCAAGCACCGATCCACGTAGAACTCCTCCTGCCAACGACAGCCCAACAACCTAAAGCTATCCGAATGAACCGGGAGCAGAGGAAAAGCTGATTCTATATCAGTTTTTGCCATCGGCGCCCCCTTTCCATATTTCCTCACCCAAAATACTGCTGCATCAAACGATGTATAAGATACAGCGTGGTGGCTTGGAGCGCAAGGTGGATGGCTGCACAGTAACTGAGCTCCAGGAGTCTGGGAGGCCCGAGACCCGCTAATACTGCCAGGGCATTAAATATGTCCACACAACTGAAGAGGGGGACCCACGGACATACTCTCTGCTCATTTGTGACCCCTAAACGGAAAAATCCAGAGGCGAATCTGAGCAAATTCAGATTTAGCAGCGGGGGGAGGTCTGCCAAAATGGCGCCGGCCCGCAGACAGAACGTGGAGGAAGATATGGAGGATGCCGAGGTCTCGCTGCCAGCATATGAGGACTCAACAACAGGTAACACTGACAAGGACAAGCCCCTTACTTATGCCGACATGACAGACATCGCCACAGACATCAAGAGATCTTTTGCCTCAGAGATCACTGACATAAAGACTGAGCTATTAAAACTCTCAGAGCAAATGGCGGTCACAGAGAGAGCAGGGAAGAGGAGAGACAGAGCCTTGGTAAGGCTGGATGATGTTGCTATTTCCCACACACATCACCTAATTGAGATGAACAGGCATTTAGAGGATTTGGACAACAGGGGCAGACGCCACAACATACGTGTCAGAGGTGTCCCTGAGTCTGTACCGAATGACCAAATAAAACCTGCACTGACCACCATTTTCAATGAGCTGCTGAACAGGCCTGAGCATACTCCAATTGATTTTGATAGAGCACACAGAGCTCTGCGGCCTAGAGCTCCAGATGACAACTGACCCAGGGACATTGTATGCTGCCTCCCCAACTTCTGCTTAAAAGAAGAAGTGCTGCAAAAAGCAAGGGCAAACGAACAAATTCTGTTCAATGAAGCCACAATACAGCTATTTCAGGACCTTCCCCCTATCACCCTGAAAAACAGGAGAGCCCTGAAGCCACTGCTAGCAGTACTGAAAGACAGGAACATTAACTACAGGTGGAAATTCCCTTTTGCCTTGCAAGCCTCTTTTATGGGGAAACAGCACATGCTTAGAATCCCTGAAGAGCTTCACAAATTCTGTGACAACCTCCAAATCCTGCCAGTAGATCTACCTGACTGGTACGCAGAATTCCTGTTACCTCCAGAGATCAATAACCCTCAACATAACCCAGGGTTCTCACCCATGCAATCTCCCTCCCAGCAAGTAAAGCCCAGAAGAAACAACGGCAGACATGCATATGATTCCCCTGCATCCTCCAAAAGCGCAAAAAAACTGAGGGTTAAGTAGAGGTGCTGCACATGATGCCCTCACAACCACTCTCTGATCCCAGTTCACACTTGTTTGCCACACCACAACGCCTTTTTGACATGGCTGAAACACCATAGATCCAGTTTAGTTCTCACCTGGGACCTCTCCTTCAGTTTGTTTATGTTCCTTCCAGCTAGAACCCTCTAAATCAGAAATAACTGACTGACACAAGGCTATGACTGGAACGAAGCATCGACCATGAACCACCAACAGAGGGCGCAAGAAGACCACATCTTATCATTATACAACAAGAACAGCAGACTTATTGCCTAACACCTGCCCTTTCTCTTCCTTTTTCCCTTTCCTACCTATCTTTTTACCCCGTTGCAACAGGTATACTCCCAGAACATGTAACCAACTATCTATGCTACCTGAACCTGCACTCCCCTTGACAATGGCAGACGACCACAGAATCACAACAGGAGATATGCTCCCAAAAAGTCCGACCACCAGAGGGCACAAATAGACCACCTTGCGACCCTGCATGTCTACTGAAGAAGAGAAAGGAATGCCAACTGCCACCACTACTGCTCTCACCCCTCCTTCTTAATGTTTTTCCCCTTGTCCTCCTATTTTCGGTCTTTATTTTTTTTTTCCACTACCAGGCTCCCCTCAACTTTTCTGGAAGACTCAACAATGGCATGGAAAAAATGACAACTACCAACGGATGGACTGAATCGAACCAATACCGGCGAACAGATACCACACCCATCCCATGCCCACCGCAACAAACTTTTGCACTCCAGCAACCCACCAACAAAGACATACATAGCACACTGGTCGCCATGAAAGACTCACCGCTTGCCTACCGACAAAAAAGTTTTTTTCTTAGCATTTTATTTATCCATTTCTTTTTATCTTTTACGTTTTTTTGCACACACCATTAGACTACAAGATGTACTTTTTAGCCTTCGGGGAGTGACTGGATTGCCCTATATCAATATGCGGCAATGACAGCCACACTCGATGAACCTATTAACATTAGGGAGAGGTTGACATGCTGAGGCCCGTGGATAGTGGGGGCGTCCAATACTCCCTTGATCACGCCAGAAATTTAACACATTAATGGCCACATCTGAACCTAAATAATCCAGATCACAACCAGCCGTGATCACACTTAGCCCTAAAATCTTACAAGTGATTAAACCCCAATACCACGGGTGTTCCATATCCCTCCATCCCTTCCTTTGTCAGACCCCCCCACTATCCAAGATGCAAGCACGAATGAATATTAATGTCAAAGGTTATACACGAACGTGAACCTACATACTCCTCTGTAAGACTAAGAGGTGACATAACTACCAATGCCTTCTAACCCCCATACCTTCCTTTCGCTGCCCCTACCCCCCCCCCCCACTCTCTATATGGCATACCTCTGCTATGCCAGACATGTCTACCCACCCCCCTACGAAGCTTCAGGACTCGGGCTCAGGACAAAATTTGAACGTAGAGACTGAACTCTACATAAACAAGTTGGTGGTTCAGGGTGACATATCACCCCTCTACATTGTTTGCACCCCAGGTGACAATTGATCTATTACAGCCATGAAGTTACTAATGATATTTATACACATTTTGTTTCTTGTGTTTTCTCTATAACTCAAAATTTGTGGCACTCCGTTGACAATCATTTAATGTTAGAAATGACTCGCATGTCTAACCTCCTCCCCTTCACTGTACCCACACAATACAAACAGTATGACAATGTAAACAGAGATTAAGCACTTGCAATTCCCGGGCCTCCCGGCGTCACTAGAGACAGACGTTATTCTCAGGTGACACGTTCTTACTCACTGGTAAGAAATACCTCACTGGTGACAAACACCCACTACCACTCCTCCCACCACCCCCCAAGAGTACAACTTAGTGCCTGATTTTCCAGGTACTATCCGGCTCCCCGCCTTTTAGACGGGATTTGAGCATCCACTCAACAATACCCCTTTCCCTTTCCCCCGACCTATTATATAACACCCCACTTCTCCCCCCTACCCTACCCCACCCCCCCTACCTAACACATACACAACACAACTACACGACTTTATTCAACACCCTACCCCTAGTTACTAGAACACGCTACGTAAGAAACTTCTCATAGAGTGAGCCTTACTCAACGGCTCTTTAAATACTACCTGACCCGACTTCCAGGATACCCAGACACACTACACCATGGCATATTCCAACCTAGGGAAGTCGCTGACCCTCATCTCGCACAACATAAATGGCCTAAACATACCCGAAAAGCGGTCCAAACTGCTTAAAGAACTCAGAAAAACCCGCCCAATGATAGTTTATCTACAAGAGACGCATTTCAAAAGTGAACATATACCCAAATTCACAGACCACATATACACAGAAATGTATCATGCCACTAACCCCCTGGCTAAAACAAAGGGTGTCTCTATTCTTATTAACAAAGAAGCCCCTTTCAAACTCCAACAAAAACTTATTGACCCAGAAGGCCGCTACCTATTCTTGAAAGGAGACTGGGCCGGAAAACCCATCACACTCGCCAATGTCTATTTCCCCAATAAGACACATGTCCCCTTCTGCCGAAAATTTGTAGAAGAGCTGAAATGGTTTGCAGAAGGCTGCATTATTTTAGGTGGAGATTTCAACATCCCACTTTCACACCTTAAAGACACATCCACAGGACACATGACAGTAACTTACAGGGTACTCAGACGCGTCAAATTACTGATCAGCTCCCTCTCTCTAGTAGACACCTGGAGATCTATCCACACCACAGGTAGAGATTACACCTTCTTTTCCCACCCCCACAAAAGGTATTCGAGAATTGACCTTATCTTCGTCACACAACGGGACCTTGGTAATGTGAAATCAGCAGAAATAGGCATAATAACGATCTCAGACCACGCACCCACAGCGTTATCCATACAACTCGACCCCCCCAAACGGTCATTTTTTAACTGGAGACTAAACGCCTCTCTTCTGACGGACCAGACGATTAAAGACGAAGTCCACGATGCAATTAATGAATATTTTAGAAATAACTTAGACTCAGACACTGACCCTCTGACTAATTGGGAGGCACATAAAAGCGTAATAAGAGGCAACTTAATGAAATGGGGTGCAAGGAAAAAAAAAGACAGAGAGAGAGAGATAAATGATCTGACCACACAAATCATTAACTTAGAATTCCAACACAAAAAATCACTATCCACTCTAGTTGAAGAAGAACTCACAAGATGCAGGAACACCCTAAAACAAATACTCGATCTAAAAACTAGGAAAGCACTCTTCTTTAAGAAGGGCATATACTATGAACAGGGTGACAAAAGTGGGAAACTATTAGCCAAAGCCCTCAAGGACGCACAAAGGATGAACACAGTACACGCCCTAAAAGACATACACGGCGTACCCAAACACAACCCCACAGAGATCGCAGATCTCTTCCACCAATTCTATACAAAACTGTACAACTTGCCAAGCCAACATAAACCTAGCCACCTGAAACACACAAAACAAGAAATAATAGACCAATTTCTAAGAGACAGTAAGCTACCCCACCTATCCCAGGAAGACATACAACAACTAGAGGAACCCATATCTACCATTGAAATACTTAGTGCAATTAAAGAACTGAAATCAGGCAAAAGCCCAGGACCCGACGGATTCACTTCCCAGTATTATAAAATTTATATGCACCAACTAGTCAAACCCCTACTGAACACGTTTAATTATCTAGCCCGAAACAGACATTCCCAAGACCCATTCCTCATGGCACACATAGCAGTGATTCCCAAACCAGACAAAGACCACACAGACTGTGCAAACTACCGGCCTATATCCCTTCTTAACACCGACTTAAAACTCCTAGCCAAAATACCAGCTAACAGACTAAAACCCCTATTAGCAAACATTAGGGATGAGCCGAACACCCCCCCGTTCGGCTCGCACCAGAACCCGCGAACGGACCTAAAGTCCGTGCGAGCTT
Source organism: Lithobates sylvaticus (assembly GCA_028564925.1). Classification (NCBI taxonomy): domain Eukaryota; kingdom Metazoa; phylum Chordata; class Amphibia; order Anura; family Ranidae; genus Lithobates; species Lithobates sylvaticus. Next base: position 182,584,812 of record CM053036.1, read on the forward strand.
TAGAACCCTATTAGTTATAATGGATGCGAACGTTCGAAATTAAAAGTGCTCATTTTAAAGGCTAATATGCATGTTAATGTCATAAAAAGTGTTTGGGGACCTGGGTCCTGCCCCAGGGGACATGTATCAATGCAAAAAATTTTTTTTAAAAACGGCCGTTTTTTCAGGAGCAGTGATTTTAATAATGCTTAAATTGAAACAATAAAAGTGTAATATTCCTTTAAATTTCGTACCTGGGGGGTGTCTATAGTATGCCTGTAAAGGGCGCATGTTTCCCGTGTTTAGAACTGTCTCTGCGCAAAGTGTCATTTTTGAAAGTAAAAAAGCTATTTAAAATCACTCGCGGCTAATGTTAATTCACGGCTCCCGTAATACAGAGAACAGTGATTCATTGAAACTCATTCATAAAAAAAAGTCATTGATAAAAAAAAAAAAAAATGAAAAAAAAAAAGCGTAGGGGTCCCCCCAAATTCAATAACCAGGCCCTTCAGGTCTGGGATGGATATTAAGGGGGATCCCAGCCAAAAAAAAAAAAAAAAAAATGGCGTAGGGTCCCCCTCAAAATCCATACCAGACCCTTGAGGTCTGGTATGGATTTTAAGGGGAACCCTAGCCAAAAAAAATGGCGTGGGGTCCCCCTCAAAATCCATACCAGACCCTTATCCGAGCACGCAACCTGGCAGGCCGCAGGAAAAGAGGGGGGGACGAGAGCGGCCCCCCCTCTCGCCTGAACCGTACCAGGCCACATGCCCTCAACATTGGGAGGATGCTTTGGGGGTCTAAGACCCCTAAAGCACCTTGTCCCCATGTTGATTAGGACAAGGGCCTCTTCCCCACAACCCTGGCCGGTGGTTGTGGGGGTCTGCGGGCGGGGGGCTTATCGGAATCTGGAAGCCCCCTTTAACAAGGGGACCCCCAGATCCCGGCCCCCCCCCTGTGTGAAATGGTAAGGGGGTACAAAAGTACCCCTACCATTTCACCAAAAAAGTGGCAAAAATGGTAAAAATGACAGGAGACAGTCTTTGACAATTCCTTTATTAAAATCTTCTTTCTTCTTTCTTCATCCTTCGGATTCTTCATCTTCTCCTTCCTTCATCTTCTTCCATCTTCTTCTTCCATTTTCTTCTTCCTCCGATCCGCTTCTTCTTGCGCTGGTCTTCTCGTCCTTCTCGTCCGGCATCTTCTTCCGTCGGCGTCGGTGTCGGTGTCTTCTTGGGCCGCTCCGCGCAATGGGAGGCTCCCGCTGTGTGAGGCTCCGCTCCATCTGACAGGTCTTTTAAAACGGAGGGCACCTGGTGACCCCGCCCCCCTCTGACGTCATGGGGAAAGCCATCATGGAATTCCCCATGACGTCCCTGTGCGTCAGAGGGGGCGGGGTCACCAGGTGCCCTCCATTATAAAAGACCTGTCAGACGGAGCGGAGCCTCACACAGCGGGAGCCTCCCATTGCGCGGAGCGGCCCAAGAAGAGACAGAGACACCGACGCCGACGCCGACGGAAGAAGATGCCGGACGAGAAGGACGAGAAGACCAGCGCAAGAAGAAGCGGATCGGAGGAAGAAGAAAATGGAAGAAGAAGATGGAAGAAGATGAAGGAAGGAGAAGATGAAGAATCCGAAGGATGAAGAAAGAAGAAAGAAGATTTTAATAAAGGAATTGTCAAAGACTGTCTCCTGTCATTTTTACCATTTTTGCCACTTTTTTGGTGAAATGGTAGGGGTACTTTTGTACCCCCTTACCATTTCACACAGGGGGGGGCCGGGATCTGGGGGTCCCCTTGTTAAAGGGGGCTTCCAGATTCCGATAAGCCCCCCGCCCGCAGACCCCCACAACCACCGGCCAGGGTTGTGGGGAAGAGGCCCTTGTCCTAATCAACATGGGGACAAGGTGCTTTAGGGGTCTTAGACCCCCAAAGCATCCTCCCAATGTTGAGGGCATGTGGCCTGGTACGGTTCAGGCGAGAGGGGGGCCGCTCTCGTCCCCCCCTCTTTTCCTGCGGCCTGCCAGGTTGCGTGCTCGGATAAGGGTCTGGTATGGATTTTGAGGGGGACCCCACGCCATTTTTTTTGGCTAGGGTTCCCATTAAATTCCATACCAGACCTCAAGGTCTGGTATGGATTTTGAGGGGGACCCTACGCCATTTTTTTTTTTTTTTTTTTGGCTGGGATCCCCCTTAATATCCATCCCAGACCTGAAGGGCCTGGTTATTGAATTTGGGGGGACCCCTACGCTTTTTTTTTTGTTTTTTATTAATGAATGACAGCTCTCTGTGTTACAGGAGCCATCAATTCATTAGCCGCGAGTGATTTAAATAGCTTTCTTCCTGCAAAAATGACACTTTTTTGCAGGGAAAGTTCTAAGCACAGGAAACCTGCCCTCCTTCACAGGCTACCTATAGACACCCCCCAGATGTGATACTGCAATGCTGTTCTAACAGCATGCACACACATATCCCCAGAAATAAAGCACATATTGTTGTCAGCAGTCAGCAGCACACTGACACGCTGACACTGTGAGTGAAACATAATATGCGAGGCCGCCGCGGCGGCGGCCTCTTATACCGTGGGGCGTGTATTAAAGCCCCTGAGCTATAATTGGCTACAGGCATCCTGCCTGTAGCCAATTATGGCTCTCCTCGCTGCCGGCGCTGTGATTGGCCAAGCATGCGGGGTCACAGTGCATGCTTGGCCAATCATCAGCCAGCATTGCACTGCGCGGGCCGCAATGCATTGCGGGGCCGCTCGCATCACACGAATTTGATGCGAGCGGCCCCAATAGTTCTGGGCTCGCCGAGCGAGCGAACACCCGGTGCTCGATTCGAACATGGGTTCGAATCGAACACCGGGCTCATCCTTAGCAAACATCATTGGCCCCGAACAAGTAGGATTCATGCCTGGCAGAGAGGCAAGAGATAATATCACCAAAGCACTTAATCTGATACATTTCTCCAAATACTCCAAAACAAGCAAACTCCTACTTTCCACCGATGCCGAAAAAAGGCTTTTGATAGAGTTTCCTGGGACTACATGATGAGTACCTGCACCCATATTGGACTTGACAGACATATGATGTCATGGATAACAGCCCTCTATCAAAACCCCCAGGCTAGAATCAAAGTCAATAACACACTTTCAGACCCGATAAAAATAAGAAACGGTACAAGACAGGGGTGCCCCCTGTCCCCCCTTCTCTTCATTATCTCACTAGAACCATTAATCAGAACCATTAACGCCAATAGGGACATTGAAAACATATTTGAAATTTTTGGCTACATTTCCAATTTCAAAATCAATAATACTAAATCTGAAGCCCTGAACATAAACCTCCCATCTGACCAGTTAAAACTATTAAAGGACAACCACAACTATACATGGGTGACACACAAACTTAAATACCTGGGGATAAACCTGACTGACAACATAGACTCCCTATACCACCATAACTATGAACCATTACTGAAAACACTGATTAGAGACCTCCAAAAATGGCACGCAAAAACATTCTCTTGGTTTGGCAGAGCCTCAATACTTAAAATGACGATACTACCCAGACTCCTTTACTTTTTTAATGCCCTCCCCATCAAGATCCCAGAAGCCTTCTTTACTACACTGACTAGAGCACAGAGGCATTTCCTATGGGCGGATAAAAAACCAAGAATACAAATGAGACTCCTAACACTCCCTAAGAACAGAGGTGGCATTGGTCTCCCGAATTTTAGAAAATACCATCAAGCATCCCACATTACACGAATAATAGACTGGCACTGTCATAACGCAAACAAAGACTGGATCCAACTAGAACAGTACCTCACCCCATACAACCTGACTTTTCGCCCCTGGACAAGATTCTCTAAAACGGACAGAAACTTAGAACACCCACTGGTGTCCACCACGTTAAGTGTCTGGCACAAAGTAGCTGGAAAACACCGACTAGCATCAATACCAGGACCACTTACACCGATCACAAACAACCCAGACTTTATCCCAGGCCTACACCTCAAGCACATATGGACCTGGACGACAACTCAATGTCTGACAGACTCTAGAATAAAAACACTAGAGACCTTACAAACGGAATGGGAGGGTCCATCTCCCGGTTTATGGTTCTACCTGCAACTGAAAGACTACCTGCTCAATAGTAAGCATAGAGCATCATACTGCCTTCCACTACTCCCATTTGAAGACGTATGCTTCAAAAGATCCCCTATTAAGAATACCACCTCCCTAGCATATTCCTGGTTAAACCAGACAGAGATCGCAGATAATGATAAACACAAAAGGAAGTGGGAAAAGGATCTAAACACTACATTCACTAATGCTCAATGGGAGAAGGCATGTATCATGACTCACAAAAGCTCTCTGAGTACCAAATACCAAGAAATATCGTACAAAATACTCACTCAATGGTACATTACGCCTTATAAAACCAGGAAATGGACCCCCACGAGTTCGGACTCTTGCTGGAGATGCAACAGAAACGTGGGCACCTTCCTCCACATCTGGTGGACATGCCCCCATATACAACCTTTTTGGAACACAGTGATATCATGGATTAAATCCATAACAGAAACTAGCTTATAACTTACCCCAGCAGCTTGCCTGATAAACATAAACAACTTCACTATAAGCAGATACAAAAAGTCTCTGACCAGACATCTTCTATTGGCAGCCAAAACACTTATACCCATCCACTGGAAGACCACACACATACCCACCATTACAGACTGGATAGACAGAGTAAATTACATCCACAAGATGGAAGAACTAGCCACGATGAAAGAATAAAATTCAAAGTACTAACAATAGTTTACAAAGCCAACCTAGTACCAAAATACCAACCAAGCCGCTCTCTTCGGTCCTCTCAAGACCTCCTGCTCTCTAGCTCCCTTGGCAACTCCCATCCTTTGGAACTCTCTACCCCAATCTGTCCGACTGTCCCCTAATCTATCCATCTCACCTGAATCTGATTCCTCTTGTACAAATTGTTATGTAATTGTAATGTCTGCCTTTATTTTGTTAAGCGCTGCGCAAACTGTTGGCGCTATATAAATCCTGTATAATAATAATATAATAATAACAGAAACTAGCTTATAACTTACCCCAGACAATACCCCTTGTAACTCAGACTGAATCGATGAAACAGGAGAACGATTCTCGTTTCAATGTCACTTGGCAACCATGGTTACTATTCAAATACCCCTTGTAACTCAGACTGAATTACAGACCCCTAACAAGATACTATCAGGGGCAATAATAACACCCAGACACGCATCCAAGCCCCAAGATAATGAAATCTTATACTCAAACTAGTACCGAAGGACCTCTCTCTATGAGAACTATCAACACACTACCCACCCCGCCCCTTTCCTTGATACCGTGGCCCATCACCCAATCCACTCCCTCCCTCATCACCCCTCCCTACCCTAAAAACGCTACCTCCAGAAAATATTAAAACCCAACCTATTACCTATACTGTACTATGTATGATACCATATGTTTAAATATACTGTAAACGTGAATCTATTCAATGTTATACGCCTCTGTAACATTACATGTTATGTACTTTGTTATGTACTTTGTTTCAATAAACTTTTTGATTGAAAAAAAAAAAAAAACATACAGCGCATATCTCCAGGTCAATGGCATCACTCACAGAACCCCCTTTTAGATATGATAAATGATATATGAGCCTAAACTTATTAGGCTCCTTTTTGGGCACTACCCCCAATGGTGAAACCACCAGGTCCGGTATGGGCATTGCCGAAAAGGGGCCCCCCATGCGACCCAAAGCCACCTCTTTTTCGCAATTTTTCTGAAACCACCCCGGTGTGTTGCATAGCAGACCTCAAATTGTGTGCCGACGGGGGAGTGTTGACCAGCCGCGACGGAATCCGAAACCCCTCTGAAAACCCTTGTGCCAGCAATTGCGCCGCCTCCCTATATGGGTACCTATCTAGAAAAGGCCCCATCTTTTCCACCCTCACCGGAGTTGTCCCCCTTTCTAGCAGAGTCTCCTGCCCGACCTTTTCCCTGCTTAAAACAATGGGACATGGGGTGTCCACCTCCGCATCCAGAGCATTCGTGCACGTTGCACGACCCCCCAAACTTGCAGGACCCCTCATTATATTGCCAACACTTGCCTTTCTTTCTTGTGGCCGATTGTCTGGGGTTGGTTGATCCACCGGCTCCCCCTTGAAAAAACGGACCCGTCGGCCTAGTAGAAGTCATCAGGCGCATCCATAAGCTAATGTCCTTATGGTCCCACCTCAAGTATGGGCGAATCGCCCTCCGCTGCCTTAACTCCTCGTCGTAACGCAGCCAAGCTGTGCCCCGTAGACTCTGTATGCTTCTCCCACAGCGTCCAAGTAGCAAAACAGGGCCGAGCAGTGCTCCGGATTCTTTTCCCCTATCACGCTCGCCATTATCGCAAAAGCCTGCAGCCAATTTGGGAAAGTCCTTCAAGCACGCTAAGAACCCCTGAAAACCTGATTCCGCTGTGGCACTGGCAGAAGTCAACGTGGCTAGAGACCAACCGCCCGCTGGGGCCCTAACTGCCCCCAGGCACGCCCCTTTACCCCATAACCCCCAATACCCCTGACCCCGGCAATGCAAACTTACCGTGATGCCTGGAAGGGATCCCCCCAGCCGACGGTCCCATCTCCAAAGCTGCGTGACGTCCTCCGACTGCGACAGCTCACCCTCGGAACGAAAGCCCACTATCTCATCCTCACTGGCCGACGGCCCTCCAGCAGATGCGGCACTGGATGCCGGGGATCTGCGGTCCTCCATCTCCCTTCTCCGCGTGCCGGATCCGCTGTCTTCCCACAATGCCGCCCCTGGCCACTGCCATTCGTCTCCTTCCGCCCATCTCACTCTGTAGTGCCTCCTGCCTTCCACATTGGGTGCCCGGCGGCCCTTTTTCTGGTCCTCTCCCGACTAGGCCCTGCCCCCGCCGACACTAGGCCAGAAGCCTGGGCCTCTCCTGCATGTCCCGCCTTCTTACCGAGCCCAGCATCCGCCTTGGAGCTGCTGGCGCTGTCCCCCACAGTTCTCTGTGCCGACTGCCGCTTGCTACCTCCCCCAGCGGGCACCGCTGTGCACTTTGCGGGAGGCCCAGAACCAGCTGTGCCTGCCCTGGCCTGGCCTGACTGTGTCCCAGAAAGGAGGGGGAGAGGGTTGTCTGGAGAGAAACGAGCCGGCGGCCTGGTGCGCCGCGCTCACGCTACTTCCTGCCCGGCCGGCCGTGCAGCTGTACCTGGAACTCCCAGCGCCACTTCCAGCCTGCTCTCCAGCCATTCTGGCCCTTGTGAAGGATTTCACCCCTTTTTTTTCAAATGGGTGAAAAGCTCCTCCACTGCAGACATGCTGTAAGCTCTCTTCCTCTACGCAAACTGAGCTAGGGAGGAACCACTCCCCCTGCTCAGTGAACTCTGCTCCGCCCCTCCTACTCTTCCCTTCCAATGAACACCATCCTCTCACCTTTTCCCAGCACTGCACACCACCCTGTTAACCCTGTCATGCCTGCCCTGCGCTGATGCCATTTTATTTCTTTATGTGCTGTTGTGACGTGCGTTGTGCTGCAATAAAAATGCAGACATGTTTTCTCAGTTAAAAATAAAAATGCAGACATGCTGCATTTTTACCCAACACAGCACAGCACAAGGGAGGCCCGGAACATAAAGACAAAAAAGAACATGTAGTGCAGGGCCAGGCATGACAAGGTGTAAAGTGAAGCAACATAGGGGTTAAATTGAGAGTAGGAATAATTGGGAGGGGACAGGATGTGGAAATGTTTGGTAGGGGAGGAGCTATATAAAAGGGGATCTTCCCCACTCCACCTGCACCACCAAGGAGGGAGATCCGGTGGGGGAGGAGCAACGGCGCACCGCTCGGGCCGTCAACAGATGCGGCCGGCAGTTTAGGGACATGACGGAGCAGCAGGGGGCCAAGGGCGGACGGAGGACAGGCGGCGCGGCCTTATAGAGGCGGCATGCGAGCCAGAGAGTGGAACAATGCAGAGGTGGCTGGGTGTCACAGGTACTCACCCGGGCCGAAATGCTGAGAGCTGCTCCCCTTGCGACTAGGTGCACAATGCCCCTGGAATGGGTACAGAGGGCACCGGGCACAAAGATGCACGGGTTGCCAGCAGGTGGGTTGCAGGTGGTGTGCAGTGGAGGTTTAGACCGTATGTGGCTAAAGCTGCACTGGAAGTAGACACCTGGCAGGACCAAGATGAGGCAGAGGCTGCAGAGGAACCGGAACACACTCTGGAGGGTAATCCTGGGGTGCATACGTGAATAGGAAGTCCAGAAAGCCAGGCCGAGGGTCAAGCACAGGTAGTCGGGCAGGAGGGTATCCAGAAGGCAAGCCAGGGGTCAAACACAGGTAAGTAACAAGAGAATGTCCAGAAGGCAAGCCGAGGGTCAAGCATAGGTGATCAGGCAGAAGGATATTCAAGAGGCAAGCCAGGGGTCAAACACAGGTAAGTAACAAGAGAATGTCCAGAAGGCAGGCCGAGGGTCAAGCACAGGTGATCAGGCAGAAGGATATCCAAGAGGCGAGCCAGGGGTCAAACACAGGTAAGTAACAAGAGAATGTCCAGAAGGCAGGCCGAGGGTCAAGCACAGGTGATCAGGCAGAAAGATATCCAATAGGCGAGCTAGGGGTCAAACACGGGTAAGTAACAAGAGAATGTCCAGAAGGCAGGCCGAGGGTCAAGCACAGGTGATCAGGCAGAAGGATATCCAAGAGGCGAGCCAGGGGTCAAACACAGGTAAGTAACAAGAGAATGTCCAGAAGGCAGGCCGAGGGTCAAGCACAGGTGATCAGGCAGAAGGATATCCAAGAGGCAAGCCAGGGGTCAAGCACAGGTAATCAGGCAGGTACAGGATACAGGATACAGGAGACTGGAGCCAAGAACTCAGGAAGTAGAGACAACAAACCAGCAATTTGTGGAGGAAAGGGGAAGGCCTTTTATAGGCCAGGTAAGTGGTCAGGTGGGGTACCCGGATGAGTGCGCATGCGTACTCGCTTCCTGACAGAGCTGCGCACAGATGTGAGCCGCGCTGGATGAGCTAGAACACATACCCGAGCACCGTGAACCCGCGCATGCGCACCCGCGTACCTGTGTGCGCTGCCAAACAGCTCTGCCGCGCATGCGTACTCTAGGGACCCAGTGCTAAAGCATGGCATTTCTCTGACACTGGCTGACACTGGGACAGGCTGGGATGCTAATGCTGCAAACAGGAGTGGAGCTGCGGCCTGCAGACTTGCTCCGCCTGGGGGGCTGATCACACCTATGCTGCCAGACAGGGAAGTCAGATTGGAAGGAGAAGTCTCAGGCTCAGAGGAGGAGGAACGAGAGGAGCGCAGGCCAGCTGGAGATGCAGATGGAACGGCTGCGGGTGGCCTACCCAGGCAGCTCGGTAAGTCGACCGCTGTAGATAATGTGAACGTATCTGATGCTATGTGCCGGCTGTAAGGCATAGGGGGAGGGGAGTCCACGGGATCTGGGGAGGCTGTACAGTAGGGATGAGCCAAACACCCCCGGGTTCAGTTCGCACCAGAACCCGCGAACGGACCTAAAGTTCGTGCGAACATTAGAACCCTATTAATTACAATGGACGCGAACGTTCAAAATCAAAAGTGCTAATTTTAAAGGCTAATATGCATGTTTTTTTTTTTTTTTTTTTTTTTGTTTACAAACGGTTTTTATTATGGATAAGGTCATAGTACAAGATTTTGACAGTGGTGGAAAACATACAAGTGAAGGATACAGTTAGATATAACATTATAGCTGAGAGAAGACATATCATATGGCAGGATACATACATTAAAATATCCGTTTAAGTAACATTTGCTTGGATGGGTCCATGGATGTGCTAAAAACTGGCGTTCTCCCATTATACCATGGCCTCAGGTTCTCAGCCGTATGGCAAACATAAAACTATCAGGCTAATATGCATGTTTTTGTCATAAAAAGTGTTTGGGGACCTGGGTCCTGCCCCAGGGGACATGTATCAATGCAAATTTTTTTTTTTTAGGAGCAGTGATTTTAATAATGCTTAATGTGAAACAATAAAAGTGTAATATTCCTTTAAATTTCGTACCTGGGGGGTGTCTATAGTATGCCTGTGAAGGGGCGCATGTTTCCCGTGCTTAGAACTGTCCCTGCACAAAGTGTCATTTTTGCAGGAAAAAAAGCTATTTAAAATCACTCGCGGCTAATGAATCGGCTCCCGTAACACAGAGAACAGTCATTCATTGAAAGTCATTGATAAAAAAAAAAAAGTAATTGATAAAAAAAAAAAGCATGGGGGTCCCCCCAAATTCAATTACCAGGCCCTTCAAGGTCTGCTATGGATATTAAGAGGAACCCCGGCCAAAAAAAAAAATGGCGTGGGGTCCCCCTCAAAATCCATACCAGACCTTTGAGGACTGGGATGGATTTTAAGGGGAACCCCGGCCAAAAAAAAAACCCCCTACCATTTCACCAAAAAAGTGACAAAAATTGTAAAAATGACAGGAGACGGTCTTTGATAATTCCTTTATTAAAATCTTCTTTCATCATCTTTCTTCTGGTCTTCTTCCTTCTTCCTTTCTTCATCCTTCGGTTTCTTCATCTTCTCCTTCCGGCATCTTCTTCCATCTTCTTCTTCCTCCGATCCGTTTCTTCTTGCTCTGGTCTTCTCGTCCGGCATCTTCTTCCATGGCGTCGGCGTCTCTTCTTGGGCCGCTTCACGCAATGGGAGGCTCCCGCTGTGTGAGGCTTCGCTGCGTCTGGTAGGTCTTTTTATAACGGAGGGCAGGGCCACCTGGTGACCCCGCCCCCCTCTGACGTCATGGGGAAAGCCATAGGGAAGTAATTTTTACAATTTTTGTCACTTTTTTGGTGAAATGGTAGGGGTACATTTGTACCCCCTTACCATTTCACACAGGGGGGGGGGGGGCGGGATCTGGGGGTCCCCTTGTTAAAGGGGGCTTCCAGATTCCGATAAGCCTCCCGCCCGCAGACCCCCACAACCAATGGCCAGGGTTGTGGGGAAGAGGCCCTTGTCCTCATCAATATGGGGACAAGGTGCTTTGAGGGGTCACAGACCCCCAAAGCACCCTCCCAATGTTGAGGGCATGTGGCCTGGTACGGTTCAGGAGGGAGGGGGGCGCTCTCGTCCCCCCTCTTTTCCTGCGGCCTGCCAGGTTGCGTGCTCGGATAAGGGTCTGGTATGGATTTTGAGGGGGACCCCACGCCATTTTTTTTTTTGGCCGGGGTTCCCCTTAAAATCCATCCCAGACCTCAAGGGTCTGGTATGGATTTTTAGGGGGACCCCACGCTGTGACAGACCTAGCTGGGACACAGGCTGTTGAAGGGGACTGAAGGCGAGCCTATTACCTTGCGATTACCCTGAGCTGGTGGTACTTGGATTCAGGTCCATGCTGGCCCCCCAATACACATAGAATTTGTATGTGTATTTGGCATTAGCAAGAGACGCTAATGTCATGACTCATGAACTCCAGCCACCTGTCTGTTGTGTTAATGCATATAGTCTGGCTTGTAGGAGAGTTTCACCTATTGTTGTGTGTGCTAATTAACCACTTCAGCCCCGGACCAATTGGCAGCCAAAGGACCAGGCCCCTTTTTGCAATTCGGCACTGCGTCGCTTTAACTAACAATTGCGCGGTCATGCGACGTGGCTCCAAAACAAAATTGGCGTCCTTTTTTTCCCACAAATAGAGCTTTCTTTTGGTGGTATTTGATCGCCCCTGCGGTTTTTATTTTTTGCGCTATAAACAAAAATAGAGCGACAATTTTGAAAAAAATGCAATATTTTTTACTTTTTGCTATAATAAATATCCCCAAAAAATATATATAAAAAATTTTTTTTTTCCTCAGTTTAGGCCGATACGTATTCTTTTACATATTTTTGGTAAAAAAAAATCGCAATTAGCGATTATTGATTAGTTTGCGCAAAAGTTATAGCATTTACAAAATAGGGGATAGTTTTTAGCATTTTTATTAATATTTTTTTTTTTATTAGTAATGGCGGCGATCAGCAAATTTTTATTGTGACTGCGACATTATGGCGGACACATCGGACATTTTTGACACATTTTTGGGACATTTGTCATTTATATAGAAATCAGTGCTATTTAAATAGCACTGATTCCTCTGTAAATGACAGTTGTAGTTAGGGGGTTAACCACTAGGGGGCGGGGAGGAGTCAGTGTGACGTGTTCTGTTTTTTTTTACAGTAGGGGGGCGTGGCTGTACGTCTGACGTCATTGATCGGCGTTCCCAATGACAGGGAACCGCCGATCACTGACAGTCAGTGTAGGAAGCGCGGGGAGAGGTTTGTTTACATAGACCTCTCCCCGTTCTTCAGCTCCGTAACCCGATCGCGGGATACCAGCGGCGATCGGGTCCGCTGGTCCCGCGGCCGTGGTCACGGAGCTTACGACCGGGTCGCGGGCGCGCCGCTGGCGGCGCGCGCGCGCCCCCCGGGCAGGCAAATTAAAGGGGACGTACAGGTACGTGCTTTTGCCTGCCCGTGCCATTCTGTTGACGTATATCTACAGGAGGCGGTCGGGAAGCGGTTAACCCTGCAATTGAATGAAGGAGTCCAGTGTTGATTAAGATAATTAGCTCATGCTAATTAGGTTAGGTGTGAGTCATCTGGCTGTATATATGTGTGACATGTCAAATAAAGAATCATTCCTGATGTACCCTACACTGGTGTTGTCTGGTGACTGGGTGAGCTAAGGGGTCTTGGATTGTGTGGTACCGGACAGAGGAAGCAGTTACGGCGGACATCTTGAGTACGGGGTCCGTCACAATTGGCTGGCAGCGGTGGGATCGTGCTTCCTTGTCGTGAACACATCCAAACCATCACCTGGATCCAAGGCCCGGATAGCAGAGGTACAGATACGTCATGGAAGAGGAATTCGGAAGGAGGTTGCGAGAGATGCGGATACAGCACAGAGGATCAGTATCGGTGCAGGTCCTGCTGGGATGGTATGATTCTGTTCGCCTACAACTCTGGAAAGAAGCGCTAGCCTGTGAGCAGCGACTAGGGATGGGCCCGGTGCTCGATGCGAACCCACGTTCGCATCGAGCACCGGGCGTTCGCTCGCTCGGCGAGCCCAGAACTATTTTGGCCGCTCGCATCACGTTCGTGTGATGCGAGCGGCCCCGCAATGCATTGCGGCCGGCGCGGCCGACGCAGTGCATTGCTGGCTGATGATTGGCCAAGCATGCACTGTGACCCCGCATGCTTGGCCAATCACAGCCCCGGAAACTCGAAGAGCCATAATTGGCTACAGGCAGGACGCCTGTAGCCAATTACAGCTCAGGGGCTGTAGTACACGCCCCCCCCCTATAAAACGCCGCCACGCCGTCTGCGCCGGTCACATGCTGTTCCGGCGCAGATTGAGCAGGCTGATTCTGTGACACTCTGCTGCATTTAGATAGTTAGAGAGATTCACTTACAGAGATTGAGTTAGATAGATTCAGTTACAAAGATTGATTGAGAAAGAGGGGCTTGTAGTGTGCTCGTGGCAGGCAGGCAGAGCTACTATATTTTGTTACCAGAAGCACCTATAGGACTTGTAGTGTGTTCGTGGCAGGCAGGCAGAGCTCCTATATTTTGTTACCAGAAGCACCTATAGGACTTGTAGTGTGTTCGTGGCAGGCAGGCAGAGCTCCTATATTTTGTTACCAGAAGCACCTATAGGACTTGTAGTGTGTTCGTGGCAGGCAGGCAGAGCTCCTATATTTTGTTACCAGAAGCACCTATAGGACTTGTAGTGTGTTCGTGGCAGGCAGGCAGAGCTCCTATATTTTGTTACCAGAAGCACCTATAGGACTTGTAGTGTGTTCGTGGCAGGCAGGCAGAGCTCCTATATTTTGTTCCCAGAGGCACCTATAGGACTTGAAGTGTGTTAGTCCCATTACACACACAGAGCTATATTTTCTTCCCAGAAGCACCTATAGGACTTGAAGTGTGTTAGTCCCATCACACACACAGAGCTATATTTTCTTCCCAGAAGCACCTATAGGACTTGAAGTGTGTTAGTCCCATCACACACACAGAGCTATATTTTGTTCCCAGAGGCACCTATAGGACTTGAAGTGTGTTAGTCCCATTACACACACAGAGCTATATTTTCTTCCCAGAAGCACCTATAGGACTTGAAGTGTGTTAGTCCCATTACACACACAGAGCTATATTTTCTTCCCAGAAGCACCTATAGGACTTGAAGTGTGTTAGTCCCATTACACACACAGAGCTATATTTTCTTCCCAGAAGCACCTATAGGACTTGAAGTGTGTTAGTCCCATCACACACACAGAGCTATATTTTGTTCCCAGAAGCACCTATAGGACTTGAAGTGTGTTAGTCCCATCACACACACAGAGCTATATTTTGTTCCCAGAAGCACCTATAGGACTTGAAGTGTGTTAGTCCCATCACACACACAGAGCTATATTTTGTTCCCAGAAGCACCTATAGGACTTGAAGTGTGTTAGTCCCATTACACACACAGAGCTATATTTTGTTCCCAGAAGCACCTATAGGACTTGAAGTGTGTTAGTCCCATTACACACACAGAGCTATATTTTCTTCCCAGAAGCACCTATAGGACTTGAAGTGTGTTAGTCCCATTACACACACAGAGCTATATTTTCTTCCCAGAAGCACCTATAGGACTTGAAGTGTGTTAGTCCCATTACACACACAGAGCTATATTTTGTTCCCAGAAGCACCTATAGGACTTGAAGTGTGTTAGTCCCATTACACACACAGAGCTATATTTTGTTCCCAGAAGCACCTATAGGACTTGAAGTGTGTTAGTCCCATTACACACACAGAGCTATATTTTCTTCCCAGAAGCACCTATAGGACTTGAAGTGTGTTAGTCCCATTACACACACAGAGCTATATTTTGTTCCCAGAAGCACCTATAGGACTTGAAGTGTGTTAGTCCCATCACACACACAGAGCTATATTTTGTTCCCAGAAGCACCTATAGGACTTGAAGTGTGTTAGTCCCATCACACACACAGAGCTATATTTTGTTCCCAGAAGCACCTATAGGACTTGAAGTGTGTTAGTCCCATCACACACACAGAGCTATATTTTGTTCCCAGAAGCACCTATAGGACTTGAAGTGTGTTAGTCCCATCACACACACAGAGCTATATTTTGTTCCCAGAAGCACCTATAGGACTTGAAGTGTGTTAGTCCCATTACACACACAGAGCTATATTTTCTTCCCAGAAGCACCTATAGGACTTGAAGTGTGTTAGTCCCATCACACACACAGAGCTATATTTTCTTCCCAGAAGCACCTATAGGACTTGAAGTGTGTTAGTCCCATCACACACACAGAGCTATATTTTCTTCCCAGAAGCACCTATAGGACTTGAAGTGTGTTAGTCCCATCACACAGAGCTCCTCTATTTTCTTTGCAGAAGCACCCATAGGACTTCTGGTGTGTTAGTGGCATCACACAGAGCTCCTATATATTCTTCTCAGCAGCACCCACAGGACTTCTAGTGTGTTAGTGGCATCACACAGAGCTCCTCTATTTTCTTTGCATAAGCACCCACAGGACTTCTAGTGTGTTAGTGGCATCACACAGAGCTCCTCTATTTTCTTTGCAGAAGCACCCACAGGACTTCTAGTGTGTTAGTGGCATCACACAGAGCTCCTCTATTTTCTTTGCAGAAGCACCCACAGGACTTCTAGTGTGTTAGTGGCATCACACAGAGCTCCTCTATTTTCTTTGCAGAAGCACCCACAGGACTTCTAGTGTGTTAGTGGCATCACACAGAGCTCCTCTATTTTCTTTGCAGAAGCACCCACAGGACTTCTAGTGTGTTAGTGGCATCACACAGAGCTCCTCTATTTTCTTTGCATAAGCACCCACAGGACTTCTAGTGTGTTAGTGGCATCACACAGAGCTCCTCTATTTTCTTTGCAGAAGCACCCACAGGACTTCTAGTGTGTTAGTGGCATCACACAGAGCTCCTCTATTTTCTTTGCATAAGCACCCACAGGACTTCTAGTGTGTTAGTGGCATCACACAGAGCTCCTCTATTTTCTTTGCATAAGCACCCACAGGACTTCTAGTGTGTTAGTGGCATCACACAGAGCTCCTCAATTTTCTTTGCATAAGCACCCACAGGACTTCTAGTGTGTTAGTGGCATCACACAGAGCTCCTCTATTTTCTTTGCAGAAGCACCCACAGGACTTCTAGTGTGTTAGTGGCATCACACAGAGCTCCTCTATTTTCTTTGCATAAGCACCCACAGGACTTCTAGTGTGTTAGTGGCATCACACAGAGCTCCTCTATTTTCTTTGCAAAAGCACCCATAGGACTTCTAGTGTGTTAGTGGCATCACACAGAGCTCCTATATATTCTTCTCAGCAGCACCCACAGGACTTCTAGTGTGTTAGTGGCATCACACAGAGCTCCTCTATTTTCTTTGCATAAGCACCCACAGGACTTCTAGTGTGTTAGTGGCATCACACAGAGCTCCTCTATTTCCTTTGCAGAAGCACCCACAGGACTTCTAGTGTGTTAGTGGCATCACACAGAGCTCCTATATATTCTTCTCAGCAGCACCCACAGGACTTCTAGTGTGTTAGTGGCATCACACAGAGCTCCTCTATTTTCTTTGCATAAGCACCCACAGGACTTCTAGTGTGTTAGTGGCATCACACAGAGCTCCTCTATTTTCTTTGCAGAAGCATCCATAGGACTTCTAGTGTGTTAGTGGCATCACACAGAGCTCCTATATATTCTTCTCAGCAGCACCCACAGGACTTCTAGTGTGTTAGTGGCATCACACAGAGCTCCTCTATTTTCTTTGCTGAAGCACCCACAGGACTTCAAGTGTGTTAGTGGCATCACACAGAGCTCCTCTATTTTCTTTGCATAAGCACCCACAGGACTTCTAGTGTGTTAGTGGCATCACACAGAGCTCCTCTATTTTCTTTGCAGAAGCACCCATAGGACTTCTAGTGTGTTAGTGGCATCACACAGAGCTCCTATATTTTCTTCTCAGCAGCACCCACAGGACTACCGACTACAATGGCTGGAAGACCGCCAAGGGGAGGCAGAGCGTGCAGAGCCAAGAACACAGGGCAGGCAGGCTCTGTTTCTAGTGGACGTGGCCGTGGACGTGGACGTGGTCGTGCATCGTCATCAGCACGTGGCCATGGGACACGCGCGTCTTTGTTTTCGGCAGCTGGACATGTGGAGCCGCATCATGCTGAAGGCTTGGTAGAATGGATGACCAAGCCCTCCTCATCCTCCTCATCCTCTCTCACCCAGGCTCAGGGTACTGACAGAGCATCATCAGCCACCCCTTCCCTAGACCCACCATGTCCTCCTGAGGAGTCCCCCGAACTCTTTGAGCACAGTGTTGGGTACATGCTCCAGGAGGATGCCCAACGATTCGAAGGCTCGGATGACGATACCCAGCTTGAGGAATCTGGCAGTACAGTTCCACCAGCTGCAGCTTACTGCCAGGTTTGCTCTAGTGGTGAAGAGGGAGGGGATGATGAGGTCACTGACTCCACGTGGGTGCCTCAAGGGAGAGAGGATGAGGAGGAGGACGAGGAGGAGGAGGATGCGGCGTCACATGTCCAACGAGGCAGGATGCACCCTGGAGGCCAGGTAGAGGCCAGCACAGCAACTGTACAACACCGCAGAGCTCCGCCTGTGCAGGGCGCTGCCTCTGCACGTTATCAGAAAAGTTCTTTGGTGTGGGCCTTTTTTGAGACGAGTGCAGCAGATCGCACCACTGCTATTTGCAATATTTGTCTCAAGCGTATCTCGCGTGGCCAAAACATCAGCCGCTTGGGCACGACAAGCATGACCAGACATATGGCGACCTGCCATGCAGCTCGTTGGCAGGCACACATAAAAGACCCACACCAAAGAACTAAGCGGACCTCTCCTTGCTCCTCCTCAGCTGGGATCTCCATCCCCACTACACCTTCAGTCCTCTCTGAAAGCTGCTCTGAGAGGACTGAAGGTGTAGAATTCGGTGTGTCACAACCAAGTACTTGCAGTACACCGACGTCCGAATGCAGCAGGCAAATTTCCCTGCCCCAGCTGCTGGACCGTAGAAAGAAGTACACTCCCAGCCATCCACATGCCCAGCGGTTGAATGCTAGCCTTGCTAAATTGCTAGCACTTCAACTGCTGCCTTTTCAGTTGGTAGACTCGGCCCCCTTCCGTGAGTTTGTTCAATGTGCGGTTCCTCAGTGGCAGGTTCCCAAACGCCACTTTTTCTCGCGGAAGGCGATTCCGTCTCTCTACCGGCATGTGGAGGGCAATGTCCATGCCTCGCTGGACAGGGCGGTCAGCGGTAAGGTGCATATTACCGCTGACTCATGGTCCAGCAGGCATGGACAGGGACGGTACCTTTCTTTCACGGCCCATTGGGTCACTCTATTGGCAGCTGGGAGGGATGCAGGACAAGGTGCAGTAGTGTTGGAGGTTGTTCCGCCACCACGCCTCCAAAACGCGACTACTGCTACTGGTTGTGACACACCTCTCTCCTCCACCCCCTCCTCTTCTTCTTCCTCCAGTGCTCTGTCCTTGGAACCAGTGGTGCTCCGTAGGCGTACAAGGGGCTACGCAAGTACGCAGGCAAAAAGATGCCATGCCGTGCTTGCGCTGGTGTGTTTGGGGGACAGGAGCCACACTGGGCCAGAGGTTCTGGCAGCTCTGCAGGGGCAGGCCGAGAGGTGGTTGACGCCACGTCAGCTTAAGCCAGGAATGGTCGTTTCTGACAATGGCACCAACCTCCTCTCCGCCCTGCGACAGGGGCAGCTCACCCATGTGCCCTGCATGGCTCACGTCCTCAACCTGGTGGTGCAGCGGTTCTTGGGCAGGTTCCCAGGCTTACAGGATGTCCTGAGGCAGGCCAGGAAAGTCTGTGTGCATTTCCGCCGATCTTATAATGCCAGTGCTCGGCTGACTGAGCTGCAAAAGGAGCTGAACCTGCCCAAGAACCGCCTAATATCTGACATGCCCACCAGGTGGAACTCAACGTTGGCCATGCTGCAGCGACTGCACACGCAGCAGAGGGCCATCAATGAGTACCTTTGCGACTACGGCACCAGGACAGGGTCAGGGGAGCTTGGTTTTTTTTCCCCACGTCAGTGGAGCATGATCAGGGATGCATGCACTGTCCTCTCACCATTTGAGGAGGCCACGAGGATGGTGAGCAGTGACAGTGCATGCATCAGTGACACTGTCCCTCTTGTCCACCTGTTGGAGCATACGCTGCGTGGGATAATGGACAGGGCACTTGAGGCAGAACAGAGGCAGGAAGAGGAGGACTTCCTTGCCTCTCAAGGCCCCCTTTATCCGGACAGTGTTCCTTCTGTCCCACCCATCACACAGGAAGAGGATGAGGAGGAGGAGGAGGAGGAGGAGGAGGAGGATTGTGTGAGCATGGAGGTGGAGCCTGGCACTCAGCATCAGCAGCAGCAGTCTTTTAGGGATGATGTACAGTCCCAACAAGCCAGTGGACTTGTACGTGGCTGGGAGGAGGTGGCTGGCGATCATGTCATCCTCAGTGACCCAGAAGACTCCGGACCGAATGCCTCAGCTAACCTACGCTGCATGGCCTCCCTGATCCTGCAAAGCCTGCGGAAGGATCCTCGTGTTCTTCGGATCAAGGAGAGGGACCATTACTGGCTGGCCACTCTCCTTGATCCGCGGTACAAGGGTAAGGTTGCGGACCTTATCTTGCCGTCGCAGAGGGAGCAGAGGATGAGACATCTCAGGGAGGCCTTGCAGAAAGGTCTGTGCAACGCGTTCCCAGAAACTGGGAGGCTACAAACTCCTGGTCCTGGGCGACGAGTTGCTGAGGCTTCGGTCAGTGGCAGAAGGAGCGGTGGGGAAGGTGGACGTCTGACCGATGCGTTCAGACAATTTTTTAGTCCGCAGCCCCAAGGTATGATCGGTTCCAGCAACCATCGCCAGCGTCTGATATACATGGTGCAGGAATACCTTGGGGCAAGGTCAGACTTGGACACCTTTCCCACCGAAAATCCTCTGGCTTACTGGGTCCTGAGGATGGATCACTGGCCAGAGCTTGCACAGTATGCAATTGAGCTACTGGCCTGTCCTGCCTCCAGCGTTCTTTCCGAACGCACATTCAGTGCTGCTGGAGGATTTGTGACTGATCATAGGGTGCGCCTGTCCACCGCCTCGGTTGATCGACTGACATTCATCAAAATGAATCAGTCTTGGATCACCACCAGCTACCAGGCACCTGAGGCGGATATAACCGAATAATTTTTAATGTCACATCCCTTCAAGACTGCCTATGCTGATGCTGAGTGACTGTCCTCTTATGTTCACTGACTATCCTCTTCCTCCTCCTCAATGATCCATGCCACCACACCAGTGCCTAAGGCACAATTTTTCAGCCCCTGTTTAACAGGGGCGTGTACTTACAATTTTTTTAAAAAATGCTTCGCAACACGTGTGACTGCTGTGCTCCAAGTACAGTCTCTGTGAGGGCCGTGTTGCAGTGTTGTGGCACCAGCACCAGTGCCTAAGGCACAATTTTTCAGCCCCTGTTTAACAGGGGCGGGTACTTACAATTTTTTAAAAAAAATGCTTCGCAACACGTGTGACTGCTGTGCTCCAAGTACAGTCTCTGTGAGGGCCGTGTTGCAGTGTTGTGGCACCAGCACCAGTGCCTAAGGCACAATTTTTCAGCCCCTGTTTAACAGGGGCGGGTACTTACAATTTTTTAAAAAAATGCTTCGCAACACGTGTGACTGCTGTGCTCCAAGTACAGTCTCTGTGAGGGCCGGGTTGCAGTGTTGTGGCACCAGCACCAGTGCCTAAGGCACAATTTTTCAGCCCCTGTTTAACAGGGGCGTGTACTTACAATTTTTAAAAAAATGCTTCGCAACACGTGTGACTGCTGTGCTCCAAGTACAGTATCTGTGAGGGCCGGGTTGCAGTGTTGTGGCACCAGCACCAGTGCCTAAGGCACAATTTTTCAGCCCCTGTTTAACAGGGGCGTGTACTTACAATTTTTTAAAAAATGCTTCGCAACATGTGTGACTGCTGTGCTCCAAGTACAGTCTCTGTGAGGGGTTGCAGTGTTGTGGCACCAGCACCAGTGCCTAAGGCACAATTTTTCAGCCCCTGTTTAACAGGGGCGGGTAATTACAAATCTTGATCTAATAGTTCACAGCAGGGCCCATTCCTGCGCCCACCAAGAGTAACTATGAGGGCCTGCAGTCTTGTGGCAACACCGTCCACCACCACCGCCAAAGGCCCAATTTTTCTGCCCTGTTCATCAGGTGCTTGCAATTACAAATCTTGATCTAATAACTCACAGCAGGGCCCATTCCTGCGCCCACCAAGAGTAACTATGAGGGCCTACAGTCTTGTGGCAACACCGTCCACCACCACCGCCAAAGGCCCAATTTTTCTGCCCTGTTCATCAGGTGCTTGCAATTACAAATCTTGATCTAATAACTCACAGCAGGGCCCATTCCTGCGCCCACCAAGAGTAACTGTGAGAGCTTACAGTCTTGTGGCAAAACCGTCCACCACCACCACCACCACCCCCAATTTTTCTGCCCTGTTCAACAGGTGCATGCAATTACAAATCTTGATCTATTAACTCACAGCAGGGCCCATTCCTGTGCCCACCAGTCTTGTGGCTACACCAACATCTAATAGGGCAAATTTCTGCAGAGTATATACGCCAGGCCCCTACTTTCAAACATCCAACTTACAAACGACTCCTACTTGCAAATGGAAAGAGAAAACAGGAAGTGAGAGGAAATCTACCCCTAGGAAGGGAAATTCTATCCTGTTAGATTTAATTTGGGAAAAAGGTATCTCCTCTCTACTGATACTTTATCACCAATCCTTGTTTCAATTAAAACCCCACTTTTCCAAAAACATTTGTCATTGGGACGGAAAGTGAGGTGACATGTTCTGAACAGATGTGCAAAGACAGCAAATGTTACAGGGGTGATAACCCCTCCCTATGTTCTCCAAAAAGCTTAAAAATAGATTTTTTTGGGATGGAGCTACACTTCATAATGTACCTGTTCAGATTCTACTTAAGATCAAACCTAAAGCCGCAAGTGGTTTTAAATGGCTTCTTTTTTTCCTTTACAAATGTCATTTTGTGCAAGGACAGTTCTAAACACGGGAAACACATGCCACTTCACAGGCATACTTTAGACACCCCCCAGGTACCATATTTAAAGGAAAATTTCACTTTTTTTTTTTCACTTTATGCATCATTAAAATGACTGCTCCCGAAAAAACGTTAGTTTTTAAAAGTTCTTTTTGCATTGATATATGTCCCCTGGGGCAGGACCCGGGTCCCCAAACCTGTTTTATGACATTAACATGCATATTGGCCGTTGTAATTAGCACTTTTGATTTCGAACGTTCGCGTCCATTATAACGTATAGGGTTCGAAAATTCGCGCGAACTTTCGGTCCGTTCGAAGGTTCTGGTTCGAACCGAACCCGGGGGTGTTCGGCTCATCCCTAGCAGCGACACCAGGGAAAAGTTCTCCCCTCCATCCATGTAAGGTACTGGTCGCAGTATGAAGTACGAATGCTGTTATTGGGGGAACAACCGAAGCAAGAGTGGACAGCTGAGTTAAGCAGGCTGATCCGGGCAGAAATGCGTTTGGACGAGAGCTACAGAGCCCTCCGGTGGTATGTAGCCCAAGTGTGCCCCTGGACAGCGGATGACAGGCCCACGGAAGGCTTTGATTATAATGGCCTGGGATTGTTGTACTGGAGGCTGTCCGAGGACCCTGACTTTGGGAGTGATCTGGAGTGGCGTTTGGAGGAAATAATGGAGCACAGAGAGCAAAGATTGAACATCTCGGAAGTGCTCTGGGCACAGGAAGATTTGGAATTCCTGGCCGCTCAGGAATGGGAGCTTGAGATTGCCTACATACAGCTGCTAGACTCTGCTCAGCAGCAGGGTGGGGCTCCCTTTGCCTGGGACTATCAGGAAATACCAGCAGACAGTTCTGAAATCCTGGCTGAAGAGTCAGCAATGTGGCATAGTAACAGAGTGCTTTGCCCACCTGCCCCCGCAGCTATGGACACGGAGGTCTTATGGCGGGTGCAGCAAGTGCTGACTGACCTTAACAAACCTGTTACTGCACAAGATGAGGTTGGATGGCGGAATATGCCTGTCCAGCAGCATGCAAGAGAATCAGCAGTGGAAACTCTGGAGATTGCTGTCCCCAAACCTGAAGTGCTGACAACAGAGCAGAGCTCTGCTAACTTCTGCCCAGCATCAACAGCAGTATCTGGGGAGTTACAAGGAACTTCCCCAGCTGAAGCGCTGGTCACCGGACAGAGGGTCCAAGACCTCTGCCCCACACATGTGTCAGTTTTGGAGGCTCAGGGTGAGAAGGGGGCGATCGCTTCCCAGCAGCAGATACAGGGGGAGAAGGGAGAGGAGGTGTTTGTTGTCCCTCCTCAACAGTCGGCCAGGGTGGAGAAAGCGGTCTTTCCTCCCCAGCAAAGATCCGTGCACCTGGGAGACAATACCACAGACATGTCATCCCAGCAGCCAGATGAGGGAATGGAAAAGGAAGCAGCCGGCTCCCCTTCCCAATGGCAGCTACACAATTTGGGAGTGGAGGAAGCCAGCCTCCTGCCCCAACGGTTAACCAGAGCGGAGGATGTGGAGTCCCCAGCAGAAGTGCTGGCAACAGGGCAGAGTGCTACCCACCTCTGTCCAGCACCAGCAACAGCTGCGGAGTTCCAGGGAGCTGGGGCAGTCGGCCCTCTCCCCAACAGTTAGCTGGAGGAGATGATGTAGGGAAGCTCCTACACCCAGCTGAACTGCTGGCAACGGAACAGAGCGCTGCTGGCCTCTGCCCTGTAAAGGTGGATGGGAATGCAGTCTCCACCAGTATAACCCAGGGATGCTGGGCGGTCGGCCCAGATCCCCAACAGCAGGATGGAGTGAGCCCAGTCACCCTGTCTCGTCTCCAGCGGCTGAAAAGACTCCAGGGAGAAGGGCCAGTCCAGGCCTCTCCCCAGCGGCGGATATGTTCTATGAGAGAGGCAGAAGTTGGCTGGGTGAGTCGTGCTCTGTTTGGAACAATTTGTTTGGGGTACTGTGTGGGTACAGGCATTAGAGGACTGGAACCACTGACTAACTTCGGAGTCAACCCGTCTGGGGTCTCCTCCTGTGTTAGTCTCCTGCCGAAAGGGGAGAAATGTGACAGACCTAGCCGGGACACAGGCTGTTGGAGGGGACTGAAGGCGAGCCTATTACCTTGCGATTATGGGCCCTGGCATTTGGGGGAACAGTGCTCTTTGAGCTGCAAGCCTGGGACCCCTGAGCTGGTGGTACTTGGATTCAGGTCCATGCTGGCCCCCCAATACACATAGAATCTGTATGTGTATTTGGCATTAGCAAGAGACGCTAATGTCATGACTCATGAACTCCAGCCACCTGTCTGTTGTGTTAATGCATATAGTCTGGCTTGTAGGAGAGTTTCACCTATTGTTGTGTGTGCTAATTAACCCTGCAATTGAATGAAGGAGTCCAGTGTTGATTAAGATAATTAGCTCATGCTAATTAGGTTAGGTGTGAGTCATCTGGCTGTATATATGTGTGACATGTCAAATAAAGAATCATTCCTGATGTACCCTACACTGGTGTTGTCTGGCTGGGTGAGCTAAGGGGTCTTGGATTGTGTGGTACCGGACAGAGGAAGCAGTTACGGCGGACATCTTGAGTACGGGGTCCGTCACACACGCCATTTTTAATTTTTTTTTGGCCGGGGTTTCCCTTAACCACCTGAGATCCGCGCTATAGCCGAATGACGGCTACAGCGCGGATCTGATATGCTGATATGCCGGCAACGAGTTGCCTGCATGCCCCCTGAAGGGCGCATGCGGCGCGCTCTGTGATCCGCGAGTCTTACCACGTGATCAGCTGTCAGCCAATGACAGCTGATCATGTGATAATAACCGAGCCGGTAATCGGCTTTTTTTTCTGCTCAGCGCGAGGAGAAAAAAAAAGCCGATCACCGGCGGCAGTGAGGGGGACATCAGTCCCTCTCACTGCAATATGCCCAGGGTCCATGGTGCCCACAGTGCCATCTGTCAGTGCCCACAGTGCCATATGTCAGTGCCCACAGTGCCATCTGTCAGTGCCCACAGTGCCAGTGCTGCACATCAGTGTCACCTACCAGTGCTCATCAGTGTCCCCTACCAGTGCTCATCAGTGTCCCCTACCAGTGCCCATCAGTGCCACCTATCAGTGCCCATCAGTGCCACCTATCAGTGCCATCTATCAGTGCCCTTCAGTGCCATCTATCAGTGCCATCCATCAGTGCCCATCGGTGCCACCCATCCGTGCCACCCATCCGTGCCACCCACCGTGCCATCTTTGCTGTGCCCATCAGTACCGACTTATCTGTCCCCACCAGTGCAGCCTATCAGTGCCCACCAGTGCAGCTTATCATTGCCCACCAGTGCAGCCTATCATAGCCCACCAGTCCCGCCTCATCAGCGCATGTCAATGAAGCAGAAAAATTACCTGTTTTCAAAATTTTATAACAAACTATTAAACATGATATTATTTTTTTTAATTTTCCATCTTTTTTTATTTGTTTAGCAAAAAATAAAAACCCCAGCTGTGATTAAATACCACCAAAAGAAAGCTCTATTTGTGGGAAAAAAATGGTAAAAATTTCATTTGGGTACAGCGTTGTATGACCGCGCAATTGTCATTCCAAGTGCGTCAGCGCCAAAAGCTGAAAATTGGTCTGGTCACGAGGGGGGTTTAAGTGCACAGTAATCAGGTGGTCAATATCCATAGCAGACCTGAAGGGCCTTGAATTTGGGGGGACCCCCACGCTTTTTTTTTTTAATTTTTTTTATCAATTACTTTTTTTTTATCAATGACTTTCAATGAATGACTGTTCTTTACGGTTTTACGGGAGCCAGCAATTCATTAGCCGCAGATGGCTGCCTTAGATGACACAACAGGCCAGAAGGGTAAAGGTGGTTTAATGTGATACTGCAATGCTGTACTTACAGCACGCACACACTACACTAATCACCAGAATCACAGCAGATAATGTCAGACTCAGCAGAATGAATAATGTCACTGACACCGTCATGTTTCTAGCACCGCAACACACTACACGAGGCCGCCGGCGGGTCGGCCTTATATAGTGTGGGCGTGTACTAAACCCCCTGAGCTATAATTTGCCACAGGCATCCTGCCTGTGGCCAATTATTGCTCTCCTCGCCGCTGGCTCTATGATTGGCCAAGCAAGCGGGGTCACAGTGCATGCTTGGCCAATCATCAGCCAGCAATGCACTGCGACTGGCACAGTGCATTGTGGGCCGTTCGCATCACACGAATTTGATGCGAACGGCCCAAATAGTTCTGGGCTCGACGAGCGGTCGAATGCCCGATGTTCGATTCGAACGTGGGTTCGAATCGAACACCGGGCCCATCCCTACTGTACAGAGGGCACAGGAGGGGGATCAGACTGGCACAAGGGTGTCGGGTGGCCGGCCCGCCGCCCCCGGTTCATCGGGACAGATGCAGGACTTAGTGAAGGGGCTGCAGGATTTAGTGCAACGATTTTTAAGTGGTCAAGGGGTACCGCCACAGGTAGCGCTATGGGTTGGGGGGAGCAGTGATAAGGTGGGGGACGGAGTAACCCCTGCAGTTCCGGGGCACAGCACATGGGTCACGCCCGGAGGGGTGACAGTGAGTATGGAAGGGGGAAAAAAGTGGGGGCGCTGTGCCACCCGTCAGGTCGAATGTGGTAAGAATAGCAGACGCTGCAAAATGTGAGGTGTACGTTTGTTTTGAAGGGCCCTTAGGGGCTCACTTGAAACAAGAGGTACGGGATAAGATTACTAAAGGGGAGTATGGGGAAATCTTCTCGTTGCTCCCTCTGGAAAAGTTCAATCTGGATAGGGTTTAGCCAGATGACTCAAAGAAGGAGGAGGAGGAGAAGAGGAGGTACCGTTTGATCCCACATACATTTGCAAGTTGGCTACAGGCATTCACCATTATGGCCAGCGTCATTGGAGAGAAGAGCCCTGATCACTGCTCTGCACTGTTCTGCTACATGGATGCTATAGGTGAGGCATATAGGGTGTATGGGGGGACTGCGTGGCTCAGGTACGATGAGCAGTTTAGGCAACGTAGGGCGGTTCGGCCGTCTCTCCGGTGGGATTACAAAGACATTAGTCTGTGGATGCGCCTGATGTCTTCACCGCGGCCCCTGAATCAGTTTCTTCAAGGGGGGGCCGGGGGTACACCAGCCTCTGGACTGCCGGCCGGAAGGAAGTGGGGGGTATGCTGGACATTTAATGAAGGGTCCTGTAAGTTTGGGGGGTTGTGTAGATTTAAACACGAGTGTTCGGGGTGCGGGGCAATCATCCCTTGTCCCGTTGCTTCAAGAAATGAAAACATGCTGGGGAGTCTGCAAACAAGAGGGAGGACTCCGGTGATGGAGGTAAGGATGCAGCTTTTACTAAATAGATACACGGATAGGGTGGCGGCATCTGGGTTTTCAGAAGGTTTTAGGATACCATGTTCGTTGACTGAAGTGCCGCCCACTGCGCAGGATCTAAAGTCTGCCCTTTAACACCCGGGGGTAGTCTTGGAAAAATTGACTAAAGAAGTGGAACTGGGGCGTATGGGCGGGCCTTACACGGTCCAGTCATTGCAGGGTTTGTTGGTCTCACTGTTAGGGGTGGTGCCTAAGAAGGAGCCGAATATGTTTCGGCTCATTCATCACTTATCATTTCCCAAAGGGGGTCGGTAAATGATGCCATTGACCCAGAGGCCTGCACAGTGTCATACACTTCTTTTGATGTGGCCACTGGGTTAGGCGCTATGGACAAGGTGCTCTCATGGCAAAATCGGACATTGAGTCTGCTTTTTGTTTGCTGCCAGTACACCCAGACAGCTTTAGACGGGGTGTTGTTGGCAAGGGAAATTTTACGTGGATCAATGTTAGCCCATGGGCTGCTCTATTTCATGCGCATTGTTTGAAATGTTCAGTTCTTTTCTGGAATGGGTAGTTAAGGACGTGTCGGGTCTTGATTCCGTCATACACTATCTGGATGATTTTTTGTGCGTGGGACCCCCTTCAGGTAGGTTCGGGGTGCCATTGGCGGCGGACAAAACTGAGGGCCCGACTACAAAAATCAGTTTTCTGGGTATTGTGATTGATTCCAAGGCTATGGAGTGTCAGCTGCCGACCGACAAAGTAGAGAATCTCAGGATTGAGATTCGGGGGAATGATGGGGCAGAGTTAGGTCTAACTCTGGAAGTTACAGTCGTTGTTAGGTAAGTTCAATTTTGCCTGTCGCATTATTCCAATGGGTAGGGTGTTCTGCCGATGCTTGTCTGCAGCCATCGCGGGGGTGTGCCCCTTAAACCATTTCATCAGACTTACCAGGGAGTTGAAGGAAGATCTGAGAGTATGACACATGTTTTTGGAAACATATAACGGACGTTCCCTGTTGATGGAAGGACCGGTGAGTAACTTTGATTCGGCTCTAGCCACGGATGCGGCGGGGTCAACGGGATACGGGGCTTTCTTTCAGGGGCAATGGAGTGTGGAGCCTTGGCCGAGATCCTGGGGGGAGACGTGCTTTCTTAAGAATCTGGTGTTTCTGGAACTGTTTCTGGTGGTACTGCCAATGGAGTTATGGGGGGAGGCATGTAGAAATATGAAGATTAGTCTGGATTGTGACAACATGGGGGTAGTTCAGGTCATTAATCAGATCTCCGCGTTGTCACAGCCAGTAATTTGGTTGTTGCGGCACCTGGTGCTGCGTTGTTTTCAGTTAAATATTTTCCTATATGCAGTGCATATTCTGGGCATTGACAACAAGCTAGCTGATTTGCTGTCTCGTTTTCAGTGGAACAGGTTCAGGGAACTGTCTCCAGATGCAGAAAAGGATGGAGATCCTTGCCCGGGATGGCTTTGGGAGATTGCCTTGGAGTCGCCGCAAGATGGATCAGGAAGTCGGTAAGCCGGGAAACTTGGGCTGCTTACTCCAAGGTATGGAGGGAGTGGTTTGAGTTGGTACGGCTAGTGGGAGCTGAGTTAGGTGAGTACGAGTCAAGGTTATTAGTATTTAGGGATGAGCCGAACACCCCCGGGTTCGGTTCGCACCAGAACCTGCGAACGGACCGAAAGCTTGCGCGAACGTTAGAACCCTATTAGTTATAATGGACGCGAACGTTCTAAATCTAAAGTGCTAATTATAACGGCCAATATGCATGTTATTGTCATAAAACAGGTTTGGGGACCCGGGTCCTGCCCCAGGGGACATGTATCAATGCAAAAAGAAGTTTTAAAAACGGACGTTTTTTCGGGAGCAGTCATTTTAATGATGCATAAGGTGAAAAAAAAAGTGAAATATTCCTTTAAATATGGTACCTGGGGGGTGTCTAAAGTATGTCTGTGGATATTAAGGGGAACCCCGCACCCAAAATAAAACCCTATACCTACAACCCTATATACTCTGAACAGAAGTATACAGGCGGTACAAACAAGACAGGGACTGTAGGTTTGTTCTTAAGTAGAATCTGTTTGTAATTTTGAACAGGTAAATTTGCCCCTGTAATATTTGTGCACCTGTTCAGAACATTTCACCTCACTTTCCGTCCCAATGACAAATGTTTTTGGAAAAGTGTGGTTTTTATTGAAACGAGGATTGGTGATAAAGCATCAGTAGTGAGGAGATACCTTTTTCCCAAATAAAAGCTAACAGGATAGAATTTTCCTTCCTAGGGGTAGATTTCCTCTCACTTCCTGTTTTCTCCTTCCGTTTGCAAGTAGGAGTCATTTCTAAGTTGGATGTTTGATAGTAGGGGCCTGCCGTATATACTCTGCAGAAATTTGCCCCATTAGATGTTGGTGTTGCCACAACACTGTAAGCCCTCACAGCTACTCTTGGTAGGTACAGGAATGGGCCCTGCTGTGAATTATTAGATCAAGAATTGTAATTGCATGCACCTGTTGAACAGGGGCAGAAAAATTGGGCCTTTGGTGGTGGTGGTGGTGGACGGTGTTGCCACAACACTGTAAGCCCTCACAGTTACTCTTGGTGGGCACAGGAATGGGCCCTGCTGTGAATTATTAGATCAAGAATTGTAATTGCATGCACCTGTTAAACAGGGGCTGAAAATTGGGCCTTAGGCACTGGTGCTGGTGCCACAACACTGCAACCCCTCACAGATACTGTACTTGGAGCACAGCAATGAGACCTGTTGCAAAGCATTGCATAAAAAATTGTAATTACACGCCCCTGTTAAACAGGGGCTGAAAAATTGTGCCTTAGGCACTGGTGCTGGTGCCACAACACTGCAACCCCTCACAGATACTGTACTTGGAGCACAGCAATGAGACCTGTTGCAAAGCATTGCATAAAATGTTTTAATTACAAGCCCCTGTTAAACAGGGGCTGAAAAATTGGGCCTTAGCCACTGGTGGTGGCACCCAGAAACAAAAATGTTCTTCCAAGCTATCATCAGGATCATTGAGGAGGAAGAGGATTGTCAGTCAACATAACAGTCACTCAGCATCAGCATAGGCAGTCTTGAAGGGATGTGACATTTCAAAATAAATTATTCTGTTACACCAGCTTCAGCTGCCTGGTAGCTGGTGGTGATCCAAGACTGATTCATCTTTATGAAGGTCAGTCGATCAACCGAGTCGGTGGACAGGCACACCCTGTGATCGGTGACAAAGCCTCCAGCAGCAATGAATGTGCGTTCCAAAAGAATGCTGGACAGGCCAGTAGCTAAATTGCATATTGTGCAAGCTCTGGCCAGTGATCCATCCTCAAGACCCAGTAAGCCAGAGGATTTTCGGTGGGAAAGGTGTCCAAGTCTGACCTTGCCCCTAGGTATTCCTGCACCATGTATATCAGACGCTGGCGATGGTTGCTGGAACCGATCATACGTTGGGGCTGCGGACTAAAAAATTGTCTGAACGCATCGGTCAGACGTCCACCTTCCCCACTGCTCCTTCTGCTACTGACCGAAGCCTCAGCAACTCGTCGTCCAGGACCAGGAGTTTGTAACCTCCCAGACTCTGGGAACGCGTTGCACAGACCTTTCTGCAAGGCCTCCCGGAGATGTCTCATCCTCTGCTCCCTCTGCAACGACAAGATAAGGTCCGCAACCTTACCCTTGTACCGTGGATCAAGGAGAGTGGCCAGACAGTAATGGTCCCTCTCCTTGATCCAAAGAATACGAGGATCCTTCCGCAGGCCTTGCAGGATTAGGGAGGCCATGCAACGTAGGTTAGCTGAGGCATTCGGTCCGGAGTCTTCTGGGTCACTGAGGATGACATGATCCGCAGCCACCTCCTCCCAACCACGTACAAGTCCACCGGTTTCTTGGGACTGTAAATCATCCCTAAAAGACTGCTGCTGCTAATTGCCAGGCTCCACCTCCATGCTGACACAATCCTCCTCCTCCTCCTCCTCATCCTCTTCCTGTGTGATGGGTGGGAGAGAAGGAACACTGTCTGGATAAAGGGGGCCTTGAGAGGCAAGGAAGTCCTCTTCCTGCCTCTGTTCTGCCTCAAGTGCCCTGTCCATTACTCCAACAGGTGGACAAGAGGTACAGTGTCACTAATGCATGCACTGTCACTGCTCACCATCCTCGTGGCCTCCTCAAATGGTGACAGGACAGTGCATGCATCCCTGATCATGCTCCACTGGCGTGGGGAAAAAAATCCGAGCTCCCCTGACCCTGTCCTGGTGCCGTAGTCGCACAGGTACTCATTGATGGCCCTCTGCTGCGTGTGCAGTCACTGCAGCATGGCCAACGTTGAGTTCCACCTGTTGGGCATGTCACATATGAGGCGGTTCTTGGGCAGGTTTAACTCCTTTTGCAGCTCAGCCAGCCAAACACTGGCATTATATGATCGGGGGAAATGCACACAGACTTTCCTGGCCTGCCTCAGGACATCCTGTAAGCCTGGGTACCTGCCCAAGAACCGCTGCACCACCAGGTTAAGGACGTGAGCCATACAGGGCACATGGGTCATCTGTCCCTGTCGCAGGGAGGAGAGGAGGTTGGTGCCATTGTCAAAAAACACCATTCCTGGCTTAAGCTGGCGTGGCGTCAACCACCTCTCGGCCTGCCCCTGCAGACCTGACAGAACCTCTGCCCCAGTGTGGCTCCTGTCCCCCAAACACACCAGCGCAAGCACGGCATGGCATCTTTTTGCCTGCGTACTTGAGTAGCCCCTTGGACGCCTACGAAGCACCGCTGGTTCCGAGGACAGAGCACTCGAAGAGGCCATGGAGGAAGAAGAAGAGCAGGGGGTGGAGGAGAGAGGTGTGTCACAACCAGTAGTAGCATTTTGGAGGCGTGGTGGCGGAACAACCTCCAACACTACTGCACCTTGTCCTGCATCCTTCCCAGCTGCCAAAAGAGTGACCCAATGGGCCGTGAAAGATAGGTAACATCACTGTCCATGCCTGCTGGACCATGAGTCAGCGGTAATATGCACCTTACCGCTGACCACCCTGTCCAGCAAGGCCAAGACATTGCCTTCCACATGCCGGTAGAGAGCCGGAATCGCCTTCCATGAGAAAAAGTGGCGTTTTGGAACCTGCCACTGAGGAACCGCACATTGAACAAACTCACGGAAGGGGGCCGAGTCTACCAACTAAAAAGGCAGCAATTGAAGTGCTAGCAATTTAGCCAAGCTAGCATTCAACCGCAGGGCATGTGGATGGCTGGGAGTGAACTTCTTTCGACGGTCCAGCAGCTGGGGCAGGGAAATTTGCCTGGTACAAATCGGACAATGGTGTACTGCTAGCAGAGTGCCCGCAAGTACTTGGCTGTGACACACCTAATTCTACACCTTCATTCCTCTCAGTGCAGCTTTCAGAGAGGACTGAATGTATAGTGGGCTTGGAGGGGGGTGATGAGGAGCAAGGAGAGGTCCGCTTTGTTCTTTGGTGTGGGTCTTTAAGGTGCGCTTGCCAACGAGCTGCATGGCAGGTCAACATATGTCTGGTCATGCTTGTGGTGCCCAAGCGGCTGATGTTTTGGCCACGCGAGATACGCTTGAGACATATGTTGCAAATAGCAGCGGTGCGATCTGATGAACTCGTTTAAAAAAAGGCCCACACCAAAGAACTTTTGTAATAACGTGCAGAGGCAGTGCCCTGCACAGGCGGAGCTCTGCGGTGTGATTCAGTTGGTGTGCTGGCCTCAAGCTGGCCCCCGGAGGGCATCCTGCCTCGTTGGAGATGTGCCGCCTCCTCCTCTCTCCGTTCAGGCACCCACGTGGTGTCAGTGACCTCATCATCCCCTCCCTCTTCACTACTGGAGCAAACCTGGCAGTATGCTGCAGCTGGTGGAACATGACTGCCAGATTGCTGTCCTTTAGCATCCCCTCTCTCTGCGCTCACGCTACTGCCTTCCTCTAGCTGAGTATCATCATCGGAGCCTTCAAAACGATGGGCATCCTCCTGGAGCATGTACCTAACACTGTGCTCAAACAGCATGGTGGGTCTAGGGAAGGGGTGACTGATGACATTGAGTACGCGTTGGCAGCTGCTTTGCCAGTACCCTGAGCCTGGGTGAGAGAGGATGAGGAGGATGAGGAGGACTTGGTCATCCACTCTACCAAGCCTTCAGCATGATGCGGCTCAACATGTCCAGCTGCCGAAAATAAGGACAAGCGTGTCCCATGGCCACGTGCTGATGACGATGCACCACATCCACGACCAGCACTGTTGTCTCTAGACGTGACTGTCTGTGTTGCATTTGTTAAAATATGATTTTTTTTAACATCAGACATAACATTATAAGTTTAGTTGATCAGATTCTCTGGTTTGAGTAGAATTCTCAAACAAATGCTGTTTTCATACAATGGTGTTAGATAACATTCTTGTATTCAAATTGACAGTTTTAAGAGGCTATTGTCTCGTCAGCTACAGTAAACAGGCTGAGAGTGTCCCTCAGACTGAAAAGAATGACTGTTATATTGATGACAGGATTTCGTTTGAGGAGACAATGGGTAGCTAGCAAAAGTCCATTGTCTCGTCAGCTACAGTAAACAGGTTTAGAGGGTCTCTCAACCTGAAAAGAATGACTGTTAGTCGGTTGTTATGGAAACAAGTCTATAAACATTAACTTTGGTCAACAAACTGGGACAATTAAAATGGATGAGTAGAGACACACACTT
The DNA here is from genome assembly GCA_028564925.1 of Lithobates sylvaticus. NCBI lineage: Eukaryota > Metazoa > Chordata > Amphibia > Anura > Ranidae > Lithobates > Lithobates sylvaticus. The sequence goes on from CM053036.1 coordinate 182,619,069, forward strand.
CATGCTGTAACAGAGGATGCTGTAACATCAGGACACATCATCATGCTTTGAAGACCAGAAGCCACTCATGATAGAAGGACAGAACCTGGTCTCCAAGAAGAAATATTGCCAATGGAGATCATGAACATACAGTAACAGAAGTTAAGTAACCCTTTAAATGTATTTGTACTGTTAGACTTTAGCCTGTTCTATTTTCTAGGCATTTTGCTTGTTATAGATATCTGTCGGTCTTGTATTGTATTCCTAAGATTGTAATAGTTTTGTATGTACAGCAGCTTTGTATAGTAAAAAGCACATCTATACACTGCAGAAGTCTCAGCTTCCTTGTTATATCACAGAGTAACCTTGCTAGATAGACGCAAGCATAACAGTTGGGGGCTCGGCCGTGACTGTGCTATAGTTCAATTGAAGCAGATCTGTTTTTTCTGTAGTGTGTAGCTTGTGCTAGGTAAAATGCTGCGTAAGCTGTTTAGGAAAGGAAAGGCTGCAGAGGGTCCTGGTGACCAGAAGGAAGTGTGCAGCGTACCTATCTGGGCCAGAGACAATGAGTGGGAGCCTCTTGCTAAAGAATTTGTGAAGTATGCTTCTCCCTTGAAGCTGACTTGGGGTGATAAAGTCTCAGATCATTTTGTAGATTTTAGCCTTAAGGGGTTGGATTTGAGTAAAAAAGAGAAGAAGACAGTGTCCACAGTAGGATGGCATTTTCCTCATGCATTTTACATCGAATCACATAGAAGGGAGAAGGCAGAGGCAGAAGTTAAGGTATTAAAAGACCAGCTAGCAGTTGCTTCAGAGTGTGTACATTCAACTGCTAGTCGGGCTGATGATTTGCAAGAGCGGTGTGCAGCCCTCATGACCAAATCAATTAATGCCTTAAGGAGAAGGAAGGGCCATAAACCTGTTAGTAAAGCCAGGGTACGTGCCATTGTCACATCCCAAAATTGGGATTGTGAGGATGTTCTCTCCTCAAATGATAGTGAGGATGAGGAGATAGAGTTTGATATTTCGCATGATGATCTGCTAGTGCGAAAGAAAAAGTATGCCAGACCTCTCATTACTAAGCATAGGAAACGGCAACGTGATAGAGAGGATATGGCAGATGGGGAGGTGCATTTTCGCAACCCCAGAGATGTTGAATTTGAAGAAGTACGGGAGTTTACACAAACTGAACTCCATGAGCTGGCAAAACAATACAAACAAAGGTCTGGGGAGCCTCTAGTGAGTTGGCTCCTACGCTTATGGGATGAAGGGGCAGACAGTGTTGTTTTGTCAGGTAAGGAAGCAGTGACTATGGGAGTGTTAACCCATGATCCACAATTGCGTCAGGCAATGCGAAAAGCCCGAGAGTTTAGCGTGAATTTTTCACTGTTAGACCTCGTGAGAGATGGAATAGTCCTAGTATACTCTAGTCCTACTGACCTGGAAAATACCTACTCCTGGAGAACAATAGCAGAGGGTATTTCCAGGTTACGTGAGATGGGTTGTATAACCGGATTAAATACGTTTCCAGAATGGATGGGTCCAGATATGGAACCTTTTACGTCTGCTCTGCGCTCTAAGCTGATGAAGTCTGCGCCATTTAATCTCAGGGCTCCCTTATTGTCCTTGTTGGGAAGCCTGGGATTAAACAGCAAGATTCATGAAGCTACAACCCTTTTAAGCCAGTTGGGGGTGCTAGAGGAGACTAAAACAAAACCTGTCAGGGCAGTAGATAAGGTCAAGGCCAGACAGGAAGAATACAAGCAGAAAAGAACAGAGAAGAAAGGGAATGGGGTAGAGAAGACAGGAGGTGAAGAGAAAACCAGGCTAGTTATTTCTAGGAAAGAAATGTGGGTGGACCTATTAAAGGCAGGAGTACCTAAAGATGAGATAGATGGCATTTCTACTGCAGAAATGCTGAAGAGGTGGAAAGATTTAGTGGGTAAAACTGTCAGGGTTAGAAACACTACTCCTAGTGAAGATAACATCAGTCTAGACTTAGAGGAAACAGAACAGACACCTCCTGTTAGCCCCAAACCAATTTCCAAAACTGAACGTGAACACAAACCCAAATCCCTTTATCCTGGGGAGGAGTTAGAGAGAATCAGAAAAGGGGATTGGGAGGTTCCTTATCCTTTATGAAGGGAGGGTGAGTCTCCTGTAATAGCCGTGAGGGCAGTGACAGCAGGAGACCGACGCCCATATGCACCTGTCACTGTATGGTGGGGGAAGTCATCTTCTCCTACACATGTAATGGCTTTAGTTGATAGCGGAGCCGAAGTTACACTTTTGCAAAGAAATCCTTTCCATCACAAAGGAGAATTGATTTATGTAGAAGGTTTGGGAGGGCAAACTACACCAGCAGTTAGGATACGGGTGAAATTGGCTATTGGCAAGGGATCACGATTTATGACAAATGTTTTGGTATCAGAGTTACCCGAAAATATTCTGGGGATGGATGTACTTCAAGGTCAGTCAATTCAGACTGAAAGAGGTACATTCACATTCGGGTATCCTGATAAAGCGTATCTAGTAAGGGCGGTGAAGGCTGTGGTCAGAGGTCATGCAAAATGGACCCCTGTCTACATTCCTCCACCAGAGAAGCCAGTCTGTCTCAAGCAGTACAGACTTCCTGGAGGCCACAAAGAAATTGGGGAGACTATTCAAGAACTGTTGAGAGTAGGGATCCTTAGACCTGCTGTAAGTCCTTTCTCGTCTCCGGTGTTCCCAGTAAAAAAGCCTGATGGGACATATAGAATGACTGTGGATTACAGAGGTTTAAACAAAGTGGCACCTCCATTGAAGTCAGCTGTACCAGATATGATCTCAATTGTTGAAAAAATTGCTAAAGATGCAGGGGAATATAATGCTGTGATAGACCTGGCTAATGCTTTCTTTTCGATTTTAATAGACCCAGAGTGTCAAGACCAGTTTGCTATGGTGTGGGACGGCCGCCAGTACACTTTCACCGTGCTCCCTGAAGACTATGTTCATTCTCCAACGATTTGTCATGGACTGATTGCCAAAGATTTAAGTACCCTGAGTTTGAAAGTCGCTGTGTTCCACTACATTGATGACATCATGATTTCTGGAACAAAAGAAGATGTAACTGAAGCACTGCACCTGCTGATACATCACATGGAGAGGGTGGGCTATCGACAAAGACAAAGTCCAAGGACCTGCAACAGAAGTGAAATTCCTGGGAATGATGTGGACTGGGCAACAGAGGAAAATTCCAGTGACAGTTTCATTGGAGTTGTGGGGTTCTGGAGATCGTTCATCCCACATCTTGGACTGAATCTGAGGCCTATATATAATGTCACCCGGAAAAAGACTGAGTTCTCATGGGGTTCACAGCAGCGGACTGCATTCCTGGCTGCTAAAGAAGCTATTTTGCAGCATCAGGGATTAGGACCCGTGAGACAAGGAGTACCATTTCAGCTGGATGTAGTGGAGCAGAATAGTACCATATCTTGGAGTCTGTGGCAGCCAAATGAAAAGAAAGGACTGAGAGCAATACCCATTGGATTTTGGTCCAAACAACTGACAGGGGCACAGAAGAGATACACGCCCCTAGAGAAGTACCTGTTTGGGGCCTACACAGCACTTCAACATGTAGAGACCATTACAGGAAAGGACACAGTCACCATCCATACTGCATTGCCAATAGCAGGATGGGTGAGAGATAATGGACTGATCACTAGGGCAGCTGTAGCCCAGAACCAGACACTGATGAAATGGAAGTGGTACCTTCAAGAAAGAGGGGGTATTGCAGCTGGGGATGTTAGAGACATTTCAAAACAGTTGGCAGGGCTTGTTACCTTTACCAGCACCTGGCCAGAAGAAGAAATTCCTGTGCTGCAGTCATCCCCCATTCAAGAGGCTCCACCCTTTGAGTCTCTGTCAGAAGACATGAAGCAGTCAGCATGGTTCACTGATGTTTCAGCCATAGTCGCCTCGTCTGGGCGTAAATGGACAGCAGCAGCCTACAACCCAAGTACAGACACAGTCCTGCAGGAGACCGGAATTGGAGGGTCCAGCCAGTATGCAGAGTTGAAAGCTGTAGTGATGACTCTTCAGGAGGATCCTTCTTCCCATGTCACTATCTACACTGACAGCTGGGCGGTTTTTAAAGGACTGACAACTTGGATGCCCACGTGGAAGTCCAATGAATAGATGATTCATGGAAAGGTGGTGTGGGGAGGCAAGGAAGTCTGGGACTACATCTGGAAGGAAGCTCACTCGCGCACCATAAAAGTGGGGAATGTTGATGCACATGTGCCCCTAGTCCCAGACTTTGAGAACTATAACAGAGTTGCAGATGAAATCGCCAAAGTGAAGGCAGTTGTGCCAATTGATCCTGACTTGATGAACTTGGCCAACTGGGCCCACAAGCAATCTGGACATTTGGGGCAGAAAGCAACATATGAATGGGCACAGCAGAGAGGCTTGCCTATATCCATGGACATGATAAAGACTGTAATAGGGAACTGTACAGTGTGTGGAGAAGTGCGACAATGGCCATTACAAAAGTACTCCACCGGGTCGATTAAGAGGGGTGAGAGGCCTGCAGAGTTATGGCAGATTGACTTAATCGGTCCCCTGCCCCGGGGAAACAATGGACTGAGATATTGTTGCACTGCAGTGGACACCTATTCAGGACTTATGCTTGTTCATCCTTGCAAACGTGCAGATCAAGCCGCAACGCTTCAACTGCTACAGAACCTTGTCATTGCTTATGGTTGTCCCAAGCAAGTCCAAATTGATAACGGCTCACACTTCACCAGATCAACAGTACAGCAGTGGGATAAAGATTCTGGAGTGTACTGGTTGTGCCACATCCCATACCATCCACAGGCAGCTGGTTTGATTGAAAGATACAACAGGCTATTGAAGGACCAGATACGCAAACTTACACCCACACATACAATAAGGGGGTGGGATCGGGTCCTCACACACGCAGTCATGTTGTTAAATTCTAGGCCAATAGCCAAACGCACACCATATGAGAGGATGGTAGGGGCTGGGGCACAGATTCCACAGCTGGAGTGCAGAGTTCAGTATTTATGTAAGGTTCCTGAAAAAACAGGGCTTAACAGATACCATGTTACTGCTTCCCATGACATAGAAACCAAGAGTGACGTATCTGAAGCTGAAGACTATCTAGGAATGAGAGGGAATCTGGCAGGAAGGTTTGAAGTTATATTTGCATTGGTAGATGAGCTTCAAGACAGTGGCTGGGACTCTGACTAGTGGAAAGTGAGGCTACATAACATAAAACCTTCCAAAATAAACAGCAGTGATCTTCTGGGAAATATCAGTATATTTCCTCTCCTCCCTATTGATGTTCTTTGGGAGGGTCAGAAGTGGGTACAGGCAGGCGGCAAAGTGTTAGTCAGATATCCAGGCAAGAAGCCATTTAGAGGAGAGATCGTAGCTGAAGGGCCTGGATCTACTGTTTATGTATTATTAGAGGGAACAGATAATCCGCTTTGTTTTCCACTCCACAGGCTGTCTCTGATTTGATCCATAGGAAGACCAGAGAAAAGTGATTACAAGATGGAAAGAATGAGGGAAGATCGCAAGAGCTGTGGAGAGCAAGGCCTTTGATGTATTACAAGCCTGGACTTGTTTCTACAGAACTTTAGAATGGACTTTCTAATGAACTTTTTAAGTTAAAAGACTGAAACATCTTCTCAATGACAGAAATTGGAGGTGTTGCATTCAAGGAAAATTAATGTTTAGAATGAGTTTTATTAGTAATGAAGTGATTTTCTATATGGAGTCTGAAAGAAAAAGAAATCTAGGGCGGAATGTGTTGCGTTTGTTAAAATATGATTTTTTTAACATCAGACATAACATTACATGGGAGAATATTACAAGTTTAGTTGATCAGATTCTCTGGTTTGAGTAGAATTCTCAAACAAATGCTGTTTTCATACAATGGTGTTAGATAACATTCTTGTATTCAAATTGACAGTTTGAAGAGGCTATTGTCTCGTCAGCTACAGTAAACAGGCTGAGAGTGTCCCTCAGACTGAAAAGATTGACTGTTATATTGATGACAGGATTTCGTTTGAGGAGACAATGGGTAGCTAGCAAAAGTCCATTGTCTCGTCAGCTACAGTAAACAGGTTTAGAGGGTCTTTCAACCTGAAAAGAATGACTGTTAGTCGGTTGTTATGGAAACAAGTCTATAAACATTAACTTTGGTCAACAAACTGGGACAAATAAAATGGATGAGTAGAGACACACACTTCATGCTGTAACAGAGGATGCTGTAACATCAGGACACATCATCATGCTTTGAAGACCAGAAGCCACTCATGATAGAAGGACAGAACCTGGTCTCCAAGAAGAAATATTGCCAATGGAGATCATGAACATAGAGTAACAGAAGTTAAGTAACCCTTTAAATGTATTTGTACTGTTAGACTTTAGGCTGTTCTATTTTCTAGGCATTTTGCTTGTATTCCTAAGATTGTAATAGTTTTGTATGTACAGCAGCTTTGTATAGTAAAAAGCACATCTATACACTGCAGAAGTCTCAGCTTCCTTGTTATACCACAGAGTAACCTTTCTAGATAGATGCAAGCATAACACTGTCTGCCTCTCCTTGTTGGTCTTCCAGACATTGTAATGGCCTGCAGGGAGATGGGAAAAAAGCTATTGGGTAGCGTATATTGTGCTGGAGTCACACAGCACACACACTAACTCCTGCAGATGGCTGTCTTAGATGACAACAGGGCAGAAGGGCAGATACAGGTTGAGGTGGTTTAGTGTGCTGTGCTAGACTCACACAGCGCACACACACACTAACTCCTGCAGATGGCTGTCTTAGATGACAACAGGGCAGAAGGGCAGATACAGGTTGAGGTGGTTTAGTGTGCTGTGCTAGACTCACACAGCGCACACACACACTAACTCCTGCAGATGGCTGTCTTAGATGACAACAGGGCAGATACAGGTTGAGGTGGTTTAGTGTTCTGTGCTAGACTCACACAGCGCACACACACACTAACTCCTGCAGATGGCTGTCTTAGATGACAACAGGGCAGATACAGCTTTGAGGTGGTTTAGTGTGCTGTGCTAGACTCACACAGCACACACACACTAATGCCGCATACACACGTGCGGACTTTTGCCGGCGGACCTAAGTCCAGCGGACAATCTGCTGGACTTTCCAGCTGGCCTCGCCGGACTTTCCGAGCGTGTGACTTGCCCACACACGCACGGACTTCACCGGCGGATAATCCGCCGGCCAAAAGTCCGCGGGACTTTTGAAAATGAACGGACTTGCCCACACACGGAGCAGTCCGTTCATTTAGAACGTAACTTCAGGTTACGTAGCTAGCGTAGGCAGTAAATGCCGCCGCGCTAGCTCCGTGACCTGGCATGGATTTAAAGGTACTCCCCACGCCGAAAAAAAACGGCGTGGGGGTTCCCCCCAAATCCATGTCAGACCCTTATCCGAGCACGCAGCCTGGCCGGCCAGGAAAGGGGTGGGGACGAACGAGCGCCCCCCCTCCTGATCCGTACCAGGCCGCGTGCCCTCAACATGGGGGGTGCCCTGGGGAAAGGGGGGCCATGCGGCCCCCCCACCCCAAAGCACCTTGTCCCCATGTTGATGAGGACAAGGGCCTCTTCCCGACAACCCTGGCCGTTGGTTGTCGGGGTTGCGGGCGGGGGCTTATCGGAATCTGGGAGCCCCCTTTAATAAGGGGGCCCTCAGATCCCGGCCCCCCACCCTATGTGAATGAGTATGGGGTACGATGTACCCCTACTCATTCACCTAAGGTGTAAAATGTAAAGTACAAAAACACCCACACTTTTATAAAAGGGGGCTCCCAGATTCCGATAAGCCCCCGCCCGCAGACCCCGACAACCAACGGCCAGGGTTGTCGGGGAGAGGCCCTTGTCCTCATCAACATGGGGACAAGGTGCTTTGGGGTGGGGGGGCCGCACGGCCCCCCTTTCCCCAGGGCACCCCCCATGTTGAGGGCACGCGGCCTGGTACGGCTCAGGAGGGGGGGCGCTCGTTCGTCCCCACCCCTTTCCTGGCCTGCCAGGCTGCGTGCTCGGATAAGGGTCTGACATGGATTTGGGGGGAACCCCCACGCCGTTTTTCAGCGTAGGGAGTCCCTTTAAATCCATGCCAGCTTACGGAGCTAGCCCGGCGGCATTTACTGCCTACGCTAGCTACGTAACCTGAAGTCACGTGCTAAATGAACGGACTTGCCGACGAGCGGCAAGTCCGTTCATTTCAAAAGTCCGGCGGACTAGCCTACTAACGGCGGGATTGTCCGCCGGACTGCCAAGTCCAGCGGATAATTTTAAAACCAAACTTAAAACTTTGGTCCGCCGGACTTTGGCGCCAAAAAGTCCGCCAGAGCCCACACACGAGGGGATTATCCGCTGGACTTGGGTTCAGAGGATAATCCCGCGGGATAGTCCCTTCGTGTGTACGCGGCATAACTCTTGCAGATGGCTGTTTTAGATGACAACAGGGCAGAAGGGCAGATACAGGTTGAGGTGGTTTAGTGTGCTATGCTAGACTCACACAGCACACACACACTAACTCCTGCAGATGACTGTCTTAGATGACAACAGGGCAGAAGGGCTGATACAGGTTGAGGTGGTTTAGTGTGCTGTGCTAGACCCACACAGCGCACACACACACTAACTTCTGCAGATGGCTGTCTTAGATGACAACAGGGCAGAAGGGCAGATACAGGTTGAGGTGGTTTAGTGTGCTGTGCTAGACTCACACAGCGCACACACACACTAACTCCTGCAGATGGCTGTCTTAGATGACAACAGGGCAGATACAGGTTGAGGTGGTTTAGTGTGCTGTGCTAGACTCACACAGAGCACACACACACACTATCTCCTGCAGATGGCTGTCTTAGATGACAACAGGGCAGAAGGGCAAATACAGGTTGAGGTGGTTTAGTGTGCTGTGCTAGACTCACAAAGCACACACACACTAACTCCTGCAGATGGCTGTCTTAGATGACAACAGGGAAGAAGGGCAGATACAGGTTGAGGTGGTTTAGTGTGCTGTGCTAGACTCACACAGCACACACACACACTAACTCCTGCAGATGGCTGTCTTAGATGACAACAGGGCAGATACAGGTTGAGGTGGTTTAGTGTGCTGTGCTAGACAGGGGGATGCTGACGTGAGAGACGTCAGTTCCGGGGGAGGAGCCTGACGCCGGCGGCATGATGGGCGCTCCGGGACAGCCCGGAAGATCCAGTGCAGACGGCGTGGTGTGAGAGCCCACGCCGCCTCAAGGAGACGAACCTGCCGAGTCCCTGCCGCCTCCTGCCCCCTCCCGCTGCTTACCCCGAGCCCGCTCCCGGCGGAAGGCAGACCGGAATGCATTGCCAGGACTGGAACCGCTCCCTGCTTTTCGCCCACAGAGCCGGACACTAAAGTATACACCAGAAGAGGTATTGTAGACTGTGCGGACGGCAGAGATCGCGGGAACGATTGTCCCAAGCATTGGAGCCTACATTTTAGGAAATACTGAGGACATCCGCCTCCCGATCCCCCGTCTTCCTCTCCTACTTCACCCCCATCAGAACGGGAGAAGCAGCATTCAATAATCATCAAGGGGGTGCCGTGGCGGGCCCCCCCCCCCCCAGGTATGGAGTTTCCTTCCTTTCCTTCTGGAGAGATATTGTTTTGATGGATGAGGCTTTGACCCCCCTGCCATAGGTGTAGACCTCTCGGTCTTTGGACAGACACACAGCGATTGTCCTCCTTACTAACCTAAAAACTTTTTGATATCCCTGACCCTATTCACCTGCAAAGCCCCCCCCCCCCCTTGTCACTATACAGCATCTTTTAGTGTCAGAGGGTAGGAAGCTCGGACTGTAGTGGGTAACTGAGGTCAGATGTGGAGACTTGAGCCTACCCCAATAAATTAAACGCATAAAACGCATAAAAAGGGCCCATCCGGTCTTCTCTTCCTTTATGCAACCTTGTGCTTCTTAGCCACGAGTGTCGGCCCGCTAGCTCCCTCTCTAAAGGACAGCTACAATAAGCAGCATTCGCTAAATTGAGCTTATCTGGGGCAGCTGGGACATCTGTATGCTGTGCCGTGGGAGGGACTTCACTGGGACCCAGAGACCTTCCCCCCCCTCACCGTTCCCGGTACCCATACCCATACCCCGGAGGGGAAGCACTCCCTAAAAAAACAGGCTCCTGTGTCCCAGAGATATAAGATTCAAAAATGAAAGGGAGGACCCTGAGGGGAACAGAACCAAAGACCCCGAAAGATAACCCCAACCCCAACACGAGCACTATACAGAAATATCTCAAAGATATTAGCCTGAAAAGCCCAGAAATGGAGAAGAAACAGCAGGCCACAAAAGATAAAGAGAAAAAAAAGGAAGCCGATCGTCAGAAAGCTGAACATATAGACCTTTCTAGTGTGGAGGGAGAACTAGATGGGGCTCGGGATCTCAGTCTCTTACTGGAACAAAGAAATCTGGCATGTATCCCCACAAAACTTGAAATTTCGGAAATGTTCTCCAAATTAGAAGGAGTGATAAAATCGGAAATTTCAAATATCAGATCCGATCTTGGCTGCATGGTTAACAGAATTGAGAAAGTAGAGGATTTGGTGGTTATCCAAGCGATAGGGGAAGGGAACTCTGCGGAAAAAACGGTGAAGAAAGATACAAGAGGTCCATTGGTTTGTGCCCATAGCAAAAATAATAAGCGGTGACATAAACCTCCTAACATATAATGTGAAGGGACTAAACTCCCCGGTAAAGAGATTCAAAATATTGAGAGAACTACAGAGATATCAGACCGATATAGCGTTTCTCCAGGAAACGCATCTCTACTGGGGGGGGAAATATTAAATTATTCTCACGGTACTTTCCAACATGGTTCTACAGTGATTCTCCTACCCCGGGATCAAGGGGGGTAGCAATCGGGTTCTCCAAAAACATCAAATTTTCATTGACAGAGAGACTCGAGGACCCGGAGGGCTTTCTCCGGGGCAGGATTGGGGAAAGTATGTTTACATTTATCAATGTCTATAGTCCAAATAAGAACCCTATTAGGTTCCTGATGCATCTTTTGGGACAGCTTCAGGGGTTCAGGTTGGGGGAGGTGATCCTAGCGGGCGATCTTAATCTCTGTCTAGACCCTGAGCAGGACAGCACATCACGGGCACACGGGCCGAGACCAACACAATTGAAAAAACTTAAGCGTAAAATGACTCAAAATCAACTGATCGACGGATGGCGGGCGCTACATCCAATACGAAAAGACTATACTTTTTTCTCCCCCGTCCACGGTACACATTCACGCCTAGATTACTTCCTAATAGATCACAGACTACTGGACCAGGTAGTTGCAATCCAAATAGAGATAATGACCCTATCAGATCACGCCCCCGTCTCGATGAAGGTTGGGATCCCTGAACCTCGAAGACAGTCCTTTTCATGGCGCCTCAATGATCATCTGATCCTTGACACGGAATCTGCTGATACAATCAAAAGGGAAATTGAATTTTTCTTCTCTCAGAACGACACGGGAGACATATCACCCGCGACGTTGTGGGAGGCACATAAGGCCTATATAAGGGGGATCCTAATCTCCATTGGAACGAGGAAAAAAAAGTAAAACAAAGCTATGGTCCTAGAACTAACAAACGAGATCCAGAGGTTAGAAGGGGAACATAAAAGTAGTGAGACGTTCAATCAAGATCTATTCCATAGACTGATGAATAAGAGGGAGGAGTTAAAAATGTACATGGAAAAAGAATCCAGGAAGTACTTCCATAAAATAACAAAAGAGAAATACCAGTGGGGGAACAGATCTGGAAAACATTTAGCCAGGATGCTTAAAAAGAAAAGAGAAGTGAATTATATCGAAAAAATACAAAACGAGTCGGGGGAAATCAGTTCGACCAAAGAAATAGCTAAGGTTTTCAAAACTTACTACGAAAGATTGTACGATGTTGGACAGAATGGCCAGCAAAATCTCTTAGGGGGAGCTGAGGGAATGGGGTTCCTTCTGGATAGTGCGCTCCCGTCACTGTCAGAGACGGACAGACTCAGCATGGATAGCCCCATGTCTGAGGCTGAAATATTTGCTGCCCTGCAGGGCTCTCAGAGCGGTAAAAGCCTGGGCCCTGACGGGTTTACTTTGACATACTTGAAAAAATACAAGGACATTCTGGTCCCAAGGCTGTGTCACTATTGGAACCACCTGGGAATGGAATGTATAAAAAAATGTACTTAATAAACTTTCTCCCCTTATTAGACGATATAAGAATCGATTTACGTAAAATGTCCCAACGGCCGCTCTCTTGGATCGGGCGCATAAATGCATTAAAAATGATCGTCACCCCCAAAATCAACTACAAATTTCAGATGCTTCCCCTAGATATCCCCAATACGTTTTTTAAAACTTTAAAGCAAATTACTACCCGGTTTATTTGGGCAAATAAGAAACCGCGTATCGCAGCCAGCACACTTAGTCGGGAGAAAAAACAGGGGGGTCTTGCAGCCCCCGACTTCAAAAAATACTTTCGAGCGATTACACTATCACGGGTGATGGATTGGGTTAATGCGGGGAAAGATAAAAGATGGATTAATTTAGAAAGCACAGTAAGTAACAGGGAATTAGGACACGACATTTGGAATCCACCTAGGTTTAGGGCACTTGATAAAAAAGCACACGAGATAACTAGGGTCACTTTGGAGAATTGGGATAATTTTTATAAAAAAAATAAAATTGAATTTAACTCTTCTTTAATACACTTAAAAAATAACACCATGTTTGAACCAGGAAGAAGGGAGGTAGGAGGGAATTGGATCAAGTTAGAGGGGGCACAAGTGAGAGACATTATTAAAAAGGGGAAACTTTGCACATTCCAAGAGTTAAGTAGGCTCACAGAAATGATGTCAATAGACAAGTGGAGGTATGCCCAACTGAAACACTTCGTGGAAAGTCTCCCCCGCCCTGTTCGCGGGGAGGACAACTACACCCAGCTGGAAAGGCTTTGCCTTCGGGACACCACGAGGAATAATATCTCTCGGATATATAAAATTTTAATAAACGAGGAAGCGCTGGACATGCCCCCATACGTCATGAAATGGGAAGAAGATTTAGGGACACAGTGTAGTAAAAAAAAGTTGGAAAAAATATTTAAAATAATTCACAGCACAACATTCCCCATAAAAACGGTAGAAAGTAATTTTAAATGCTTGTCAAGATGGTATATAACCCCCGATAAATTGAGTAGGTTTCAGACCGGGGCCTCTCCCGAGTGTTGGAGAGGTTGCAAATTAAGGGGTACGTTGGCGCATATATTGTGGGATTGACCGGAGATTAAAAAGTTTTGGAAAGGAGTATTGGACTTGATCCATGAAATAACAAAGGAAGCAATTATTGAAGATCCATGGACGTGCCTGTTCCATGGGACGGAGACTCCATGGAAACAATATAAGACATCCCTTATCCCGACCCTCCTAAATGAGGCTAAGAACCTAGTCCCGAAGAAATGGCGCGAAGCCTCGGGCCCGACTATTCGGGATTGGATTCTTTGCGTCAATGAGATTCAAAGAATAGAAAATATTGAAGGGGTCGAGGATGGGGCTGTGGCAGCCGGGAAGGTTAAGTGGACGGATTGGGTAAACTTTAAGGAATCATGGAGATACCTAGCTGAGATTGTAGGATAGTGCCCTTCGACAATTTATATGTTGGGAGTTTCTTTTTTCTTTCGTGGATAGAAGATGGGACAGAGACCTGGACCCCTCAGAGTATTGAGTAAAGCCGGGGGGAGGGGGGGGGGAGAAGGGGAAGTAAATGAGTATGTTTAAAGTAACTCAATGATGTAATGAAATACTGTTTTTATGGTGATGTACTTTGAAAAATAATAATAAATAAAGAATTAAAAAAAAAAAAAGGTGCGCTTGCCAACGAGCTGCATGGCAGGTCAACATATGTCTGGTCATGCTTGTGGTGCCCAAGCGGCTGATGTTTTGGCCACGCGAGATACGCTAGAGACATATGTTGCAAATAGCAGCGGTGCGATCTAATGCACTCGTCTCAAAAAAGGCCCACACCAAAGAACTTTTGTAATAACGTGCAGATGCAGCGCCCTGTACAGGCGGAGCTCTGCGGTGTGATTCAGTTGGTGTGCTGGCCTCAAGCTGGCCCCCGGAGGGCATCCTGCCTCGTTGGAGATGTGCCGCCTCCTCCTCCTCCTCTCTCCGTTCAGGCACCCATGTGGAGTGAGTGACCTCATCATCCCCTCCCTCTTCACCACTGGAGCAAACCTGGCAGTAAGCTGCAGCTGGTGGAACATGACTGCCAGATTGCTGTCCTTGAGCATCCCCTCTCTCTGCGCTCATGCTACTGCCTTCCTCTAGCTGGGTATCATCATCGGAGCCTTCAAAACGCTGGGCATCCTCCTGGAGCATGTACCCAACACTGTGCTCAAACAGTTCGGGGGACTCCTCAGGAGGACATGGTGGGTCTAGGGAAGAGGTGCCTGATGACATTGAGTACGCTTTGGCAGCTGCTTTGCCAGTACCCTGAGCCTGGGTGAGAGAGGATGAGGAGGATGAGGAGGGCTTGGTCATCCACTCTACCAAGCCTTCGGCATGATGTGGCTCAACATGTCCAGCTGCTGAAAATAAGGACAAGCGTGTCCCATGGCCACGTGCTGATGACGATGCACCGCGTCCACGACCAACACTGTTGTCTCTAGACACAGAGCCTGCTTGCGCTGTTTTCTTGGCTCATGACTGTCTGCCTCTCCTTGTTAGTCTTCCAGACATTGTAATGGCCTGCAGGGAGATGGGAAAACCAGCAATTGGGTAGTGAATATTGTGCTGGAGTCACACAGCACACACACACTAACTCCTGCAGATGGCTGTCTTAGATGACAACAGGGCAGATACAGGGTAAGGTGGTTTAGTGTGCTGTGCTATACTCACACAGCACACACACACACTAAAGCCCCATACACACGGTAGGATTTTCCGATGGATTCTGTCCTATCTGACAATGTTGTCGGAAAATCAGACCGTGTGTAGGCACCATCGGACAGTTTCCATCAGATTGTCTGACGGACAAAGTCCTATCTCCTGCTGGATAGATTTTTTGACAACAAAGTCCGATCACACCAAATCCGATCGTGTGTAGCAAATTCCGACCGGACAAAGTGCTACGCATGCTCAGATCCCATTACAAGACCAAAGCTATTGGCTACTAGCCTCTACGTAGTCCCGTCGTAGGCAACAAACGTCACCACGTTCAGAATGATCGGATTTTCCGACAACTTTGTCCGACCGTGTGTACGCAAAACCAACATCAGACAAAGTATGATGGACATGGTCTGACGGACCTGGTCCTCGGATAATCCGCGCGTGTGTATGGGGCTTAACTCCTGCAGATGGCTGTCTTAGGTGACAACAGGGCAGATACAGGGTAAGGTGGTTTAGTGTGCTGTGCTATACTCACACAGCACACACACACTAACTCCTGCAGATGGCTGTCTAATGCCCCGTACACACGGTCGGAAAATCCGACCACAAAATCCATCGGATTTTTTCCGACAGATTTAGTCCGACACTGGTGATGCATACACACGGTCGAACAAAGTTGTCGGAAAATCCGATCATTCTGAACGTGGTGACGTTTGTTGCCTACGACGGGACTACGTAGAGGCTAGTAGCCAATAGCTTTGGTCTTGTAATGTGATCTGAGCATGCGTGGCACTTTGTCCGTCGGAATTCGCTACACACGATCGGAAAAAGTCCGATAGGACTTTGTTGTCGGAAAATTTGAGAGCAGGAGATAAAACTTTGTCCGTCGGAAAATCCGATGGAAAATGTCCGATGGAGCCTACACACGGTCGGAATTTCCGACAACATTGTCCGATAGGACATTTTCCGTCGGAAAATCCGACCGTGTGTATGGGGCTTTAGATCACAACAGGGCAGATACAGGGTAAGGTGGTTTAGTGTGCTGTGATATACTCACACAGCACACACACACTAACTCCTGCAGATGGCTGTCTTAGATGACAACAGGGCAGATACAGGGTAAGGTGGTTTAGTGTACTGTGCTGTGCTATACTCACACAGCACACACACTAACTCCTGCAGATGGCTGTCTTAGATGACAACAGGGCAGATACAGGGTAAGGTGGTTTAGTGTGCTGTGCTATACTCACACAGCACACACACACTAACTCCTGCAGATGGCTGTCTTAGGTGACAACAGGGCAGATACAGGGTAAGGTGGTTTAGTGTGCTGTGCTATACTCACACAGCACACACACACTAACTCCTGCAGATGGTTGTCTTAGGTGACAACAGGGCAGATACAGGGTAAGGTGGTTTAGTGTGCTGTGCTATATTCACACAGCACACACACACACTAACTCCTGCAGATGGCTGTCTTAGATGACAACAGGGCAGAAACAGGGTAAGGTGGTTTAGTGTGCTGTGCTATACTCACACAGCACACACACACTAACTCCTGCAGATGGCTGTCTTAGATGACAACAGGGCAGATACAGGGTAAGGTGGTTTAGTGTGCTGTGCTATACTCACACAGCACACACACACTAACTCCTGCAGATGGCTGTCTTAGATGACAACAGGGCAGGTACAGGGTAAGGTGGTTTAGTGTGCTGTGCTATACTCACACAGCACACACACACTAACTCCTGCAGATGGCTGTCTTAGATGACAACAGGGCAGATACAGGGTAAGGTGGTTTATTGTGCTGTGCTATACTCACACAGCACACACACACTAACTCCTGCAGATGGCTGTTTTGGGTGACAACAGGGCAGATACAGGGTAAGGTGGTTTAGTGTGCTGTGCTATACTCACACAGCACACACACACACTAACTCCTGCAGATGGCTGTCTTAGATGACAACAGGGCAGATACAGGGTAAGGTGGTTTAGTGTGCTGTGCTATACTCACACAGCACACACACACTAACTCCTGCAGATGGCTGTCTTAGGTGACAACAGGGCAGATACAGGGTAAGGTGGTTTAGTGTGCTGTGCTATACTCACACAGCACACACACTCTAACTCCTGCAGATGGCTGGATTGGTAGAGAACAGCACTGAGTAGAACACACTATCCCAGCCTATTTTTCCTCTTTCCCTACACTTTCCCCACACAGAAATGATTCACATATAGTGTGTACATGTACAGTACACTGTCACTGTTCCTCAAGCCGGAACACACTACACGAGGCCGCCGGCACGGCTGCCTTTTATAGTGTGGGGTGTGTACTAAACCCCCTGAGCTATAATTGGTTACAATTATTGCTCTCCTCGCCGCTGGCTCTATGATTGGCCAAGTATGCGGGGTCACAGTGCATGCTTGGCCAATCATCAGCCAGCAATGCACTGTGACTGGCGCAGTGCATTGTGGACCATTCGCATCACACAAATTTGATGCAAACGGCCCTCAGAGTTCTGCCCTCAATGAGCGGACGAACGGCCGATGTTCGATTCGAACATGGGTTTGAATCGAACACCGGGCCCATCCCTATTGGTAATATATTTTGTTTCTAGGCACATGGAGGGTGGGGGTTCGGTATCTGCCATTGCAAGGAAGATGGCGGGTCTGGCCTTTTTGTTCAAGCTGCAGGGCCGACCGGACTTCACAATCTTCACAATCTTCAAAAGATTTTTGGGTGAAACAAGCAATAAAGGGGTATAGTAAGTGCCATCGCAAACGGATAATCATAGGGCCGGTTTCATTTTCTATCCTCCTGGACATATGCGCCCAGTTAGGTCAAGTCTGTTCATCAGTTTATGAAAGGGTTTTGTTTAAAGCTGCATTTTTCGCTTGCATTTTTTGGAGCGTTTTAGGTGGGCGAAATAGTGAGCCCATCTAAAAAGGTAGCAGGAGGTTTTCATTTTCAGGATGTGGGAGCAAGGGAAGACAGGGTGGTATTATGGCTACGAAAGTCTAAAACTGATCAGAGGGGAAAGGGGAAGCGGGTCGAGTTATTTCCCCTTTATGGCTCGGAAGTTTGCCCAGTAGAAGGGGTGAGGGCCTTTTTGGGTGTTCGCCCGAATATGGGTGGGCCGTTCTTGGTACACAGAGATGGGTCTTACTTATCCAAGTTTCAGTTTGTGGCAGTTTTTAGGAGGTGCCTTCAGGCGGCGGGGTTTGATTGCATGCAATTTGGTTCACACTGGAACTGGCCATGGAAGCTGCCCGCTGTGGGTTGGATGAGGCTGCAGTTAAGAAGATTGGGCGTTCGGAATCCAGGAGATTCTGTTCTTACATACGTCCTCAACTGTTAACAGGGGGATTCTAAGGGTGATAGAGTGAGGATTCAGTTGATGGATAGGTATTGGAGCATCCACAAATTTGGGTAAGTTTGTTGTCATTGGTGTTATCCTTTGTTTGTCATTATGTCATTTCAGATGGAGGTAGAGCAAGCCTCGTCTGGATTTTAGGACACTCATATGTCTTTTGGGGAGCGAGGAGAGCAGAGGTTAGACCGGATGGGAGGCAGTTGAGCATATCTTGGAGGGAGGCAAGTATCCGGTGGATCTGCATCCCGGGGATGGTTTGGAGTCAGGTAGTGCCAGAAGTACAGCGTTATGCCCGATTAGATCGGCCACCAGACATTTTGGTTCTACATGTGGGAGGGAACGATTTGAGGATTATCCCAAGCAGGGAATTGATTGCAGCCATTAAGTCAGATTTCCTGACACTCCGCTTGGCCTTTCCTAATATGGTGATGGTGTGGTCCGACATAGTTGCAAGGAATACTTGGCGCATGGCGAGATCGGTTAGGAGATTAAACAAAACGCGGATTAAGATAAATAAAGTGGTGGGAAGATTTGTTGCCCGTAATGGGGGATAATTTATCAGGCACATGGAGTTGGAGCTTAATGTTGGATTATACCTGCGGGTGATGGGGTTCATTTGATGGCCGTGGGAATTGACCTTTGGGCGCTGGGTCTGCAGGATGGGATCCAGCGCGCCCTGCGGGTATGGATTGGCCCTTAAGGGTAAGGGGTTATCCTTGCGGGCTGTGGCGTGTCCTTGGTCTTTGATGGTGGCAGATAACATATGTGATCAAAGGGGTGGGGGGCTCATCAGCGGAATGGGCCCCTCTGGGGTATTCCAGTGGAATGGGAGTCTGGAATACAGTTATGGTTGCACTGCGGGAAAGGGGTTGTCTCAGAGCTGTTATGAGGCTGGGGGCCTGGTATGGTATAAAGGTCCCGTAGTGTATTGGTGGATAATGTTAAGTGGGAGCGCCATCAAAGACCAACAAGCTGTATGTTAAAAAAGTTAAAATACAGTAATGATTTTGCGCTAATATGCACCAAATTTTTTTTTAAATAAATATAATTTTATAAGTATACTATCAAAGTGTCTAAAATATATATGTGTGAATCAATGTATATATAGTGCACCAAGTGCTAAAAGATAATCAATAGTGATAGACAATATATGGACTTAATAGAGTATCAAATAATGTATATATAAACAATATATATAAAATATATAATAGATATAAAGCGCTCAATGTGCTAATTGCCACAAATCAATTATGTGTCACAAACAAACAATAATGTGAAAATAAAAACACAGTACGAGAGATGAGATAAAGTAACCTTTCTATTGCATAGATAACTAAAATGGTAAAGTCGCTCTGGGAATCGGGATGAACTTGTGGAGCCGGAGGGGTGAAGAGTGAGAGCGGCTGTGAAGGACGGGAACTCCCAGTCTTTTCATTACAGAGCCTCGTGGATGTTAATAAAAAAGGATCTGGCCTCGATGTGAAATACTCAAGGCGAGTTTTTTCTGCGGGATCGCATTTTGTTGTAGGAAGTTGGTGAGACACCCCCATCAGAAGCACCCAGTGAGTGGAGACATTGCAGGAGCATAGCGGAGGTTAAGTGTACTCATCCCCTGGAAGCAGGTTGACAGGGATCTTTGGAAGTACCAAGACAGCGGAGCCAGTGGAGGGATATAGTGGAAGTGGAGTGTACCCCCGTATCTTTCGGATGCCCGTGAACGTTGATTTACAGGTGAGAGGCTAGAGAGCACGATTTAGGATTAGGTCCTCACATACCCACCATCCCTCATTTTGGAGATAGAAGATCATTGTCATTGCTGCCACTTCTGTTTATATTTAGAGACGTTTCCTTGGTCAGTGGTTATACTTATTCACCACCTGGACTTTACCATTTTAGTTATCTATGCAATAGAAAGGTTACTTTATTCCATCTCTCATATACCAATTGGGACTTACTGTTCAGAACATGTCACCTCACTTTCCGTCCCAATGACAAATGTTTTTGGAAAAAGTGGGGTTTTAATTGAAACAAGGATTGGTGATAAAGTATCAGTAGAGAGGAGATACCTTTTTCCCAAATTAAATCTAACAGGATAGAATTTCCCTTCCTAGGGGTAGATTTCCTCTCACTTCCTGTTTTCTCTTTCCATTTTCAAGTAGGAGTCGTTTGTAAGTTGGATGTTTGAAAGTAGGGGCCTGGCGTATATACTCTGCAGAAATTTGCCCTATTAGATGTTGGTGTAGCCACAAGACTGGTGGGCACAGGAATGGGCCCTGCTGTGAGTTAATAGATCAAGATTTGTAATTGCATGCACCTGATGAACAGGGCAGAAAAATTGGGCCTTTGGCGGTGGTGGTGGACGGTGTTGCCACAAGACTGTAGGCCCTCATAGTTACTCTTGGTGGGCGCAGGAATGGGCCCTGCTGTGAGTTATTAGATCAAGATTTGTAATTGCAAGCACCTGATGAACAGGGCAGAAAAATTGGCCTTTGGCGGTGGTGGTGGACGGTGTTGCCACAAGACTGCAGGCCTCATAGTTACTCTTGGTGGGCGCAGGAATGGGCCCTGCTGTGAACTATTAGATCAAGATTTGTAATTACCCGCCCCTGTTAAACAGGGGCTGAAAAATTGTGCCTTAGGCACTGGTGCTGGTGCCACAAACACTGCAACCCGGCCCTCACAGATACTGTACTTGGAGCACAGCAGTCACACGTGTTGCGAAGCATTTTTTTAAAAAATTGTAAGTACACGCCCCTGTTAAACAGGGGCTGAAAAATTGTGCCTTAGGCACTGGTGCCACAACACTGCAACACGGCCCTCACAGAGACTGTACTTGGAGCACAGCAGTCACACGTGTTGCGAAGCATTTTTTTAAAAAATTGTAAGTACACGCCCCTGTTAAACAGGGGCTGAAAAAAATTGTGCCTTAGGCACTGGTGCCACAACACTGCAACACGGCCCTCACAGAGACTGTACTTGGAGCACAGCAGTCACACGTGTTGCGAAGCATTTTTTAAAAAAATTGTAAGTACACGCCCTGTTAAACAGGGGCTGAAAAATTGTGCCTTAGGCACTGGTGCTGGTGCCACAACACTGCAACACGGCCCTCACAGAGACTGTACTTGGAGCACAGCAGTCACACGTGTTGCGAAGCATTTTTTTTAAAAATTGTAAGTACACGCCCCTGTTAAAACAGGGGCTGAAAAATTGTGCCTTAGGCACTGGTGTGTGGTGGCATGGATCATTGAGGAGGAGGAAGAGGATAGTCAGTGAACATAAGAGGACAGTCACTCAGCATCAGCATAGGCAGTCTTGAAGGGATGTGACATTAAAAATTATTCGGTTATATCCGCCTCCTCCTCATCCTCTTCCTGTGTGATGGGTGGGACAGAAGGAACACTGTCCGGATAAAGGGGGGCCTTGAGAGGCAAGGAAGTCCTCCTCTTCCTGCCTCTGTTCTGCCTCAAGTGCCCTGTCCATGATCCCACGCAGCGTATGCTCCAACAGGTGGACAAGAGGGACAGTGTCACTGATGCATGCACTGTCACTGCTCACCATCCTCGTGGCCTCCTCAAATGGTGAGAGGACAGTGCATGCATCCCTGATCATGCTCCACTGACGTGGGGAAAAAAAACCAAGCTCCCCTGACCCTGTCCTGGTGCCGTAGTCGCAAAGGTACTCATTGATGGCCCTCTGCTGCGTGTGCAGTCGCTGCAGCATGGCCAACGTTGAGTTCCACCTGGTGGGCATGTCAGATATTAGGCGGTTCTTGGGCAGGTTCAGCTCCTTTTGCAGCTCAGTCAGCCGAGCACTGGCATTATAAGATCGGCGGAAATGCACACAGACTTTCCTGGCCTGCCTCAGGACATCCTGTAAGCCTGGGAACCTGCCCAAGAACCGCTGCACCACCAGGTTGAGGACGTGAGCCATGCAGGGCACATGGGTGAGCTGCCCCTGTCGCAGGGCGGAGAGGAGGTTGGTGCCATTGTCAGAAACGACCATTCCTGGCTTAAGCTGACGTGGCGTCAACCACCTCTCGGCCTGCCCCTGCAGAGCTGCCAGAACCTCTGGCCCAGTGTGGCTCCTGTCCCCCAAACACACCAGCGCAAGCACGGCATGGCATCTTTTTGCCTGCGTACTTGCGTAGCCCCTTGTACGCCTACGGAGCACCGCTGGTTCCAAGGACAGAGCACTGGAGGAAGAAGAAGAGGAGGGGGTGGAGGAGAGAGGTGTGTCACAACCAGTAGCAGTAGTCGCGTTTTGGAGGCGTGGTGGCGGAACAACCTCCAACACTACTGCACCTTGTCCTGCATCCCTCCAGCTGCCAATAGAGTGACCCAATGGGCCGTGAAAGAAAGGTACCGTCCCTGTCCATGCCTGCTGGACCATGAGTCAGCGGTAATATGCACCTTACCGCTGACCGCCCTGTCCAGCGAGGCATGGACATTGCCCTCCACATGCCGGTAGAGAGACGGAATCGCCTTCCGCGAGAAAAAGTGGCGTTTGGGAACCTGCCACTGAGGAACCGCACATTGAACAAACTCACGGAAGGGGGCCGAGTCTACCAACTGAAAAGGCAGCAGTTGAAGTGCTAGCAATTTAGCAAGGCTAGCATTCAACCGCTGGGCATGTGGATGGCTGGGAGTGTACTTCTTTCTACGGTCCAGCAGCTGGGGCAGGGAAATTTGCCTGCTGCATTCGGACGTCGGTGTACTGCAAGTACTTGGTTGTGACACACCGAATTCTACACCTTCAGTCCTCTCAGAGCAGCTTTCAGAGAGGACTGAAGGTGTAGTGGGGATGGAGATCCCAGCTGAGGAGGAGCAAGGAGAGGTCCGCTTAGTTCTTTGGTGTGGGTCTTTTATGTGTGCCTGCCAACGAGCTGCATGGCAGGTCGCCATATGTCTGGTCATGCTTGTGGTGCCCAAGCGGCTGATGTTTTGGCCACGCGAGATACGCTTGAGACAAATATTGCAAATAGCAGTGGTGCGATCTGCTGCACTCGTCTCAAAAAAGGCCACACCAAAGAACTTTTCTGATAACGTGCAGAGGCAGCGCCCTGCACAGGCGGAGCTCTGCGGTGTTGTACAGTTGCTGTGCTGGCCTCTACCTGGCCTCCAGGGGGCATCCTGCCTCGTTGGACATGTGACGCCGCATCCTCCTCCTCCTCGTCCTCCTCCTCATCCTCTCTCCCTTGAGGCACCCACGTGGAGTCAGTGACCTCATCATCCCCTCCCTCTTCACCACTAGAGCAAACCTGGCAGTAAGCTGCAGCTGGTGGAACTGTACTGCCAGATTCCTCAAGCTGGGTATCGTCATCCGAGCCTTCGAATCGTTGGGCATCCTCCTGGAGCATGTACCCAACACTGTGCTCAAAGAGTTCGGGGGACTCCTCAGGAGGACATGGTGGGTCTAGGGAAGGGGTGGCTGATGATGCTCTGTCAGTACCCTGAGCCTGGGTGAGAGAGGATGAGGAGGATGAGGAGGGCTTGGTCATCCATTCTACCAAGCCTTCAGCATGATGCGGCTCCACATGTCCAGCTGCCGAAAACAAAGACGCGCGTGTCCCATGGCCACGTGCTGATGACGATGCACGACCACGTCCACGTCCACGGCCACGTCCACTAGAAACAGAGCCTGCCTGCCCTGTGTTCTTGGCTCTGCACGCTCTGCCTCCCCTTGGCGGTCTTCCAGCCATTGTAGTCGGTAGTCCTGTGGGTGCTGCTGAGAAGAAAATATAGGAGCTCTGTGTGATGCCACTAACACACTAGAAGTCCTATGGGTGCTTCTGCAAAGAAAATAGAGGAGCTCTGTGTGATGCCACTAACACACTAGAAGTCCTGTGGGTGCTTATGCAAAGAAAATAGAGGAGCTCTGTGTGATGCCACTAACACACTAGAAGTCCTATGGGTGCTTCTGCAAAGAAAATAGAGGAGCTCTGTGTGATGCCACTAACACACTAGAAGTCCTGTGGGTGCTTCTGCAAAGAAAATAGAGGAGCTCTGTGTGGTGCCACTAACACACTAGAAGTCCTGTGGGTGCTTATGCAAAGAATATATAGGAGCTCTGTGTGATGCCACTAACACACTAGAAGTCCTATGGGTGCTTCTGCAAAGAAAATAGAGGAGCTCTGTGTGATGCCACTAACACACTAGAAGTCCTGTGGGTGCTTCTGCAAAGAAAATAGAGGAGCTCTGTGTGGTGCCACTAACACACTAGAAGTCCTGTGGGTGCTTATGCAAAGAATATATAGGAGCTCTGTGTGATGCCACTAACACACTAGAAGTCCTATGGGTGCTTCTGCAAAGAAAATAGAGGAGCTCTGTGTGATGCCACTAACACACTAGAAGTCCTGTGGGTGCTGCTGAGAAGAATATATAGGAGCTCTGTGTGATGCCACTAACACACTAGAAGTCCTATGGGTGCCTCTGCAAAGAAAATAGAGGAGCTCTGTGTGATGCCACTAACACACTAGAAGTCCTGTGGGTGCTTCTGCAAAGAAAATAGAGGAGCTCTGTGTGGTGCCACTAACACACTAGAAGTCCTGTGGGTGCTTCTGCAAAGAAAATAGAGGAGCTCTGTGTGGTGCCACTAACACACTAGAAGTCCTGTGGGTGCTTATGCAAAGAATATATAGGAGCTCTGTGTGATGCCACTAACACACTAGAAGTCCTATGGGTGCTTCTGCAAAGAAAATAGAGGAGCTCTGTGTGATGCCACTAACACACTAGAAGTCCTGTGGGTGCTTCTGCAAAGAAAATAGAGGAGCTCTGTGTGGTGCCACTAACACACTAGAAGTCCTGTGGGTGCTTATGCAAAGAATATATAGGAGCTCTGTGTGATGCCACTAACACACTAGAAGTCCTATGGGTGCTTCTGCAAAGAAAATAGAGGAGCTCTGTGTGATGCCACTAACACACTAGAAGTCCTGTGGGTGCTGCTGAGAAGAATATATAGGAGCTCTGTGTGATGCCACTAACACACTAGAAGTCCTATGGGTGCCTCTGCAAAGAAAATAGAGGAGCTCTGTGTGATGCCACTAACACACTAGAAGTCCTGTGGGTGCTTCTGCAAAGAAAATAGAGGAGCTCTGTGTGGTGCCACTAACACACTAGAAGTCCTGTGGGTGCTTATGCAAAGAAAATAGAGGAGCTCTGTGTGATGGGACTAACACACTTCAAGTCCTATAGGTGCTTCTGGGAACAAAATATAGCTCTGTGTGTGTAATGGGACTAACACACTTCAAGTCCTATAGGTGCTTCTGGGAACAAAATATAGCTCTGTGTGTGTAATGGGACTAACACACTTCAAGTCCTATAGGTGCTTCTGGGAACAAAATATAGCTCTTTGTGTGTAATGGGACTAACACACTTCAAGTCCTATAGGTGCTTCTGGGAACAAAATATAGCTCTGTGTGTGTAATGGGACTAACACACTTCAAGTCCTATAGGTGCTTCTGGGAACAAAGTATAGCTCTTTGTGTGTAATGGGACTAACACACTTCAAGTCCTATAGGTGCTTCTGGGAACAAAATATAGCTCTGTGTGTGTAATGGGACTAACACACTTCAAGTCCTATAGGTGCTTCTGGGAACAAAATATAGCTCTGTGTGTGTAATGGGACTAACACACTTCAAGTCCTATAGGTGCTTCTGGGAACAAAATATAGCTCTGTGTGTGTAATGGGACTAACACACTTCAAGTCCTATAGGTGCTTCTGGGAACAAAATATAGCTCTTTGTGTGTAATGGGACTAACACACTTCAAGTCCTATAGGTGCTTCTGGGAACAAAATATAGCTCTGTGTGTGTAATGGGACTAACACACTTCAAGTCCTATAGGTGCTTCTGGGAACAAAATATAGCTCTTTGTGTGTAATGGGACTAACACACTTCAAGTCCTATAGGTGCTTCTGGGAACAAAATATAGCTCTGTGTGTGTAATGGGACTAACACACTTCAAGTCCTATAGGTGCTTCTGGGAACAAAATATAGCTCTGTGTGTGTAATGGGACTAACACACTTCAAGTCCTATAGGTGCTTCTGGGAACAAAATATAGCTCTGTGTGTGTAATGGGACTAACACACTTCAAGTCCTATAGGTGCTTCTGGGAACAAAATATAGCTCTTTGTGTGTAATGGGACTAACACACTTCAAGTCCTATAGGTGCTTCTGGGAACAAAATATAGCTCTGTGTGTGTAATGGGACTAACACACTTCAAGTCCTATAGGTGCTTCTGGGAACAAAATATAGCTCTTTGTGTGTAATGGGACTAACACACTTCAAGTCCTATAGGTGCTTCTGGGAACAAAATATAGCTCTGTGTGTGTAATGGGACTAACACACTTCAAGTCCTATAGGTGCTTCTGGGAACAAAGTATAGCTCTTTGTGTGTAATGGGACTAACACACTTCAAGTCCTATAGGTGCTTCTGGGAACAAAATATAGCTCTGTGTGTGTAATGGGACTAACACACTTCAAGTCCTATAGGTGCTTCTGGGAACAAAGTATAGCTCTTTGTGTGTAATGGGACTAACACACTTCAAGTCCTATAGGTGCTTCTGGGAACAAAATATAGCTCTTTGTGTGTAATGGGACTAACACACTTCAAGTCCTATAGGTGCTTCTGGGAACAAAATATAGCTCTGTGTGTGTAATGGGACTAACACACTTCAAGTCCTATAGGTGCTTCTGGGAACAAAATATAGCTCTGTGTGTGTAATGGGACTAACACACTTCAAGTCCTATAGGTGCTTCTGGGAACAAAATATAGCTCTGTGTGTGTAATGGGACTAACACACTTCAAGTCCTATAGGTGCTTCTGGGAAGAAAAATAGCTCTGTGTGTGTAATGGGACTAACACACTTCAAGTCCTATAGGTGCTTCTGGGAACAAAATATAGCTCTGTGTGTGTAATGGGACTAACACACTTCAAGTCCTATAGGTGCTTCTGGGAAGAAAATATAGCTCTGTGTGTGTAATGGGACTAACACACTTCAAGTCCTATAGGTGCTTCTGGGAAGAAAATATAGCTCTGTGTGTGTAATGGGACTAACACACTTCAAGTCCTATAGGTGCTTCTGGGAACAAAATATAGGAGCTCTGCCTGCCTGCCACGAACACACTACAAGTCCTATAGGTGCTTCTGGTAACAAAATATAGGAGCTCTGCCTGCCTGCCACTAACACACTACAAGTCCTATAGGTGCTTCTGGTAACAAAATATAGGAGCTCTGCCTGCCTGCCACTAACACACTACAAGTCCTATAGGTGCTTCTGGTAACAAAATATAGGAGCTCTGCCTGCCTGCCACTAACACACTACAAGTCCTATAGGTGCTTCTGGTAACAAAATATAGGAGCTCTGCCTGCCTGCCACGAACACACTACAAGTCCTATAGGTGCTTCTGGTAACAAAATATAGGAGCTCTGCCTGCCTGCCACTAACACACTACAAGTCCTATAGGTGCTTCTGGTAACAAAATATAGGAGCTCTGCCTGCCTGCCACGAACACACTACAAGTCCTATAGGTGCTTCTGGTAACAAAATATAGGAGCTCTGCCTGCCTGCCACGAGCACACTACAAGCCCCTCTTTGTCAATCAATCTTTGTAACTGAATCTATCTAACTCAATCTCTGTAAGTGAATCTATCTAACTATCTCAATGCAGCAGAGTGTCACAGAATCTGCCTGCTCAATCTGCGCCGGAACAGCATGTGACCGGCGCAGACGGCGTGGCGGCGTTTTATAGGGGGGGGGCGTGTACTACAGCCCCTGAGCTGTAATTGGCTACAGGCGTCCTGCCTGTAGCCAATTATGGCTCTTCGATTTTCCGGGGCTGTGATTGGCCAAGCATGCGGGGTCACAGTGCATGCTTGGCCAATCATCAGCCAGCAATGCACTGCGTCGGCCGCGCCGGCCGCAATGCATTGCGGGGCCGCTCGCATCACACGAACGTGATGCGAGCGGCCAAAATAGTTCTGGGCTCGCAGAGCGAGCGAACGCCCGGTGCTCGATGCGAACGTGGGTTCGCATCGAGCACCGGGCCCATCCTTATTCACCACCTGGACTTTACCATTTTAGTTATCTATGCAATAGAAAGGTTACTTTATTCCATCTCTCATATACCAATTGGGACTTACCAGGAGTACTGTCTTTTTATGTTAACATTATTGTTTGTTTGTGACACATAATTGATTTGTGGCAATTAGCACATTGAGCACTTTATATCTATTATATATTTTATATATATTGTTTATATATACATTATTTGATACTCTATTAAGTCCATATATTGTCTATCACTATTGATTATCTTTTAGCACTTGGTGCACTATATATACATTGATTCACACATATATATTTTAGACACTTTGATAGTATACTTATAAAATTATATTTATTTAAAAAAAATGTGTGCATATTAGCACAAAATCGTTACTGTATTTTATGTTATTTGTGGTATTGTGTTCACCATTGGATTTTGCTGCTTTTTTAAGAAATATTTTCTACACATAGCACTTTGAGCTGGCACTTTACAGCTATTCACTTATTTATTTTCTATATTGATTATTTATTATATTTATTGATTTTGTGCAGAAGATCTAGTTTACAAACAGCGCGAAGGTCACCCACACTACCATGTTAAAAAAGTTGCCATTACAAATGTTATTTGAAAAGGTATTTTAGTTCTGGTTAATAAAATAAGGCTGCTATGGCCATTTAAACTCAACTCATGTGTGGTCTTATCATTGATGGGGTAGGGGTAAGGGGCTCGGGTAAGGTATGTGGAAAAATGTTATGGGATAAGTTGGTGATATATTAACTACCCTGGTCATTCATGGTGTGAACCGAGCACATACAGAGGAATTGTTTTCTTACTGTACTTATGGGGAGTCTGCATCCTTCTTTCTAAAGGTAAAAAAATATTTACATTATGAATCCTGACGCTCCGGTGGCCTGCCCTAGATGTGATCAGAGATCCGCCTCCTTCTTCCATATGACATGGTCCTGTCCCCACCTTGGAGACTACTGGTCAGAGATAGCTGACACCCTTAGCCGAGTTACCTCCCTAGAGCTGGGAATAGACCCCAAACTTATGCTGCTAAATGTTTTTGACTCTAGGGTGAGAGGCAAATATACTAGACTATTCCTGAATTATGCTACCTTTTATGCCCGCAGGGAGATATTTCTCCATTGGAAGGACGCTACCCCTCCCAGGGTGTCCTCATGGCGCCTAACACTGAACTCGGTGTTGCCATTGTATAGGCTTACCTATGCCAACCGAAACTGCCCTACCAAATTTGATAAAATATGGTCTGGATGGATAGATGCCTGGGGCACAGAGATGGCGGATGACCACTGAGGTATCGCTGATGGGTCTGACCCACAATAGGCTACGACTGTTGCGCTCTCCTGATTGTCTAACCATTGCTTGAGCTCTGTGAACTTAGGACAATAGCTGAGGCCCCTCCTTCGCTCCCGCCCCCCATAACTTTTTATTTATTTCTCATGTATCCTACATTTACCGGGCTCCCAACCCCCCCCCCCCCCCCCCCGCCAATACCTCCTTAAATAGTATTATTGGAATTTACTACCTCGGAACCCATATCCTAATGTAATGTGACCTAACAGAACGTCTTTCTCCTGTTTAAACCTGCATCTCATTTGCACTGTGACAATCTATGTAACAATACTTCTGTGAACAATTGTGAATATGCATCGCTTGTACTGTAAATATCAAATAAACAATCTTTTTCTTGTTAAAAAAAAAAATATGTACAAAGCTTGCTAATATAGTAAGGGCACCTAAAATTTGGTGGAAGATGTTTAGATGTCATGATTTTTTTTACCCATATGTTTACTATGGTGATCATCCATTCTTGCTGCTGTCACCTTTTCAGCTAGAAGATGTTTGCACAAAACACATCATTAACTGTGCAGTGTGGGAAAGTAACAACAATCAGCATTTGTGGCTCACCATTGTGTACTATAAAATGCTCTTGCTCATAGAACAGATCGATCTGTTGATTGCACGAGAAGTATACTGGACACCTCACCCTCTCCCATCACTCGTGGGGCGCCGATTGCTTATTTGTTCTCCCCCACACGAACTGCCGAGATACAGGGGGCAGAGCTAGTGTAATTCACTGATGGTACCCTCGGCCAATCAGAGTATGTGGATCCTTTCTCGCACTCCCTCCACCAGCAAAAGACAAGTGTGGGTGCCCAGCAAGTGAGACTGTCAGTGTAAGGGCAGGAGTTAGGAGAAAAGGGGCGTTTCGTGAAAGCTGTTGGGAAGGAACAAGAGTCAGTCTCTATGTTGTGCTTCACTACACTGTGTGGAACTCAGGTGGCGCCCCACGATTTACATAACAATACCGCCCGTCGGCCACGATTTACATAACAATACAGCCTACCGCCAGCGATTTACATAACAATGCAGCCCTCAATTTACATATTAATCGTGTACACACATAGCATTAATGACTCACTGGACTGTGGGCCTATCTCAAGGTAGGGGCCTGAAGCCACAGCTCCAATAGCCCCTATGTTAATCCGGCCATGCCCCTTTCCTCCTTAGACCTCCTTAACCTCCTCCCTCTCTTATGATGTGTGTTGTGTTGGAGGAACAAGCACTAAATCACATGCGTTCCTGAAATGCACAAAAACACACAGCCCTTTTTTAGTCAGGCAAAGGCGCCATTAATTCTTACTGGCATCCCCATGCACCTTGCCAGTGTATGCAATTTTGCGCACGTCCAACTGCATCAAAGTGCAGGTTAATAAAGTATTATTTTGGTGTGCCATGATTTTTTTAAAGTTTTTTTGTTGGGGTATATATACAGTATGTATTCAACTATAGAAGTTAAACTAACAGGTCTATAGTTACTTGGTAAAGACTTTGTTCCCTTTTTAAATATAGGCACCACATTGGCCCTGCGCCAATCCAGTGGTACTATTCCCGTCATTAACCACTTCCCGACCGGCTCACACAGATATACGTCAGCAGAATGGCACGTACAGGCAGGAGGGTGTATATATAAGTCCCTCCTTAATGCCTGTCCGTGCCATCGGGAGCGGGCCGGGAGCGGCGCGCTCCCGCGCCCGTCGGGACCCCCGTGAGTCCGGTCGCGGGCCACTGCCGTCTCGATCGCCGCGGGGACCCCCGCGATCGTCTCACGGGGAGATGCCGAGATAAACAGCATCTCCCCATTCTGCCTAGCAACTAGTGACGCCGATCTCTGCTCCCTGTGATTGGAGCAGAGATCAGCATTCACTAGCTGACAGCCACGCCCCCCCACAGTAAGAAAAACACCCCTAGGCATACTTAACCCCTACACTGCCCCCTTGTGGTTAACCCCTTCACTGCCAGTGTCATTTATACAGGAATCAATGCATTTAAATAGCATTGATTGTTGTATAAATGACAATGGTCCCAAAAATGTGTCAAAAATGTCCGATGTGTCCGCCATAATGTCGCAGTCACAATAAAAATCGCTGATCGCCGCCATTACTAATAAAAAAAAAATTATAATAAAAATGCTTTAAAACTATCCCCTATCTTGTAAACGCTATAACTTCTGCGCAAACCAATCAATAATCGCTTATTGCAATTTTTTTTACCAAAAATATGTAGAAGAATACGTATCAGCCTAAACTGAGGAAAAAAAATGTTTTTTTTTATATATTTTTGGGGGATATTTATTATAGCAAAAAATAAAAAAGAATGCGTTTTTTTTTCAAAATTGTCGCTCTTTTTTGTTTATAGCGCAAAAAATAAAAACCGCAGGGGCGATCAAATACCACCAAAAGAAAGCTCTATTTGTGGGAAAAAAAGGACGTCAATTTTGTTTGGGAGCCACGTCGCACGACCACGCAATTGTCAGTTAAAGCGACGCAGTGCCGAATCGCAAAAAGGGGCCTGGTCCTTTGGCTGCAAATTAGAATACAATGGCTTTGAAATTACAGAGCTCAATTTTTTTTAGGATCCGTGGGTGGATGCCATCAGGTCCAGGTGCTTTATCCATCTTTATTCTGTCTAAATAATTCTGGACCATATCACTTTTGAGACATTGTGGATTTGGGGCTTTGTCACTACCACCCCCATTATGGACATGAGCTCCCCCATACACAGAGCTGAAGAAAGTATTTAATAAATTAGCCTTCTCTTTGTCCCCAGTCACCCACTCTAGATTATTTTGTAAAGGGCCTACATGCTCAGACTTGACCTTTTTACTATTAATATATTTGAAGAATTTTTTGGGCTTTGTCCTACTATCTTTTGCAATCTGTCTTTCGTTTTGAATTTTTGCATTCTTGATTTTCTTTTTACATATTCTGTTATATTCTTTGTAACATTTAAATGACACTAGCATTCCTTCATTTTTATATTTTTTAAAAGCTCTTTTCTTATAGATTATAGCTTTTTTAACTTTGGCCATGAGCCACATAGGTTTTATTTTTAGCCTTTTAAACTTATTGCCCATGGGAATATACTTTGCAGTGAGTTCACAAACAGTCTTTTTGAACAATTCCCATTTCTGTTCTGTGCCCATTGATGCCAATATTCTCTCCCAGTCTAAGTCCTGGAGAGCAGCCCTCATCCTTGGAAAATGTGCCCTCTTGAAATTAAGTGTTTTTATCTTTCTCTTATGTGATTTTTGCTTACAGCTAACATCAAATAAAAATCATGTTATGGTCACTGCTACCCAGGTGTTCCTTTATCTGAACATTAGTAATATGCTCTGCATGGTTTGAGATTACCAGGTCCAACAGAGCATCATTCCTAGTTGGGGCCTCAATAAACTGGACCATAAAATTGTCCTGTAATAGGTTTATAAAATGTTTGCTCTTTAACTGTCCCAGCAGTGTCATTGCTCCAGTCAATTTCTGGGTTTCTGGGTAGTTAGTTCCTTGTAATAGGAATATAGCATGACAGGTCATCTTTATGGAGAGATCTGGGATCTATAATGCCGCGTACACACGATCGGAATTCTCGTCGGAAAAAACTGTGTCGGTTTTTCCGACGGAATTCCGCTCAAGCTGTGTTGCCTACACACGATCACACCAGATTCCGACCGCCAAGAACGCGGTGACGTCCACCACGTACGACGAGACCATAAAAGGAAAGTTCAGCACCATGTCCGACACCCATTGGGCTCCTTCTGCTGATCTCGTGTTTATCGCGTGTTAGTAGGAGTTTCGCTATAGTAGATTCGTGTTTATTCAGACTTGTGCTTCAGATCGTTCCTGCTCTACAGTTTGTGCTTGTCGGTGCGTATTTGCTTATCAGTGCGTGTAGTCAGTTCGCATTTGTTTGTCTTTGCGGCCTATATATTTATATATAGTACGCTTTGATCTTCAGTGCTTATTGTCCGCTCGTTGCTTGATTTGCATTTCGTTCTTTCAGGCCTTGCTGTTTATCAGTGCTTTCTTTAGTCCGTTCTGATCAGCCGACCGTTTAGAAGCGATGTTACGTGTACGTACTCGTCGTAGAGTTCGTGCTGTGCGGGGGCTTGGTGTTGGGGTTCTTACTTTGACACAAGCCCGGTCCATGAACAGGGCGAGGAGGAGTTTGTGGACCAAGAATTGGTTGCTCCAGCGTGACCAATTCTCACACATGCCTCTGCTTCGCGAGATCCGTGAGAATAATCCTGATGATTTCAGGAATTATCACAGGATGACGGACCCCATTTTTCACCGTCTGTTGGCTTTGCTGTCCCCTTATATTACCAGGCAGGATACCTGCATGCGGCAAGCCATCACTGCAGAGCAGAGGTTAGTTAGCCACGTTGAGGTACTTGGCGACAGGGAGAAGCCTGCAGGACCTCAAGTTCTCGACAGGCATCTCCCCCCAGGCTCTGGGGATCATTATTCCAGAGACCTGTTCTGCCATCATCCAGGTCCTGCAGAAGGACTATATGAGGGTAAGTTGTATTCTTTAACATCACATTCTATTGTATTTACTGTTTGCTAATGTATTGTATTTCTTTCCTTGTTCCCTAATTACCAGGACTTCAATATGCTGTAATATGCTGCAATATGCTGTAATATGCTGTGCCCCTTTATCCTCATGCATGTTGGATTTTTGTATGCTCCTTTTTTGTCCTTCATGCATCTTTGCCTTCACTAACCCCCCCAGCATGCTATCCGGGGCCCATATATATCTATAGTCTAGTCACTTAACAATGTATTTTGTCAGCTCCATTGTAATGCTTTACCCTAAACACCCTCTAAAATGTGTACAAATGTTATAGTTGTCCTTAAATTCCTTCAGAGTGCCAGAGGCTTTGTTTTGTGGTGCCCCAAATCTTTTTTGAACCCCCCCTCCCCCAACTGCTCAGTCAGCTGATACCAATCCTCTATCTGCTGACTTTGCCAAACCCAATACACATTATACCTACCTCTTTAGTGGTCATATTTATGGATGAATTTTTCAAAGCATGTAGTGCCAGGGCCTGCCTCAATACTTTCAAATGTTACTGTTTTAATTTTTCTCCTCCTATTATTATTGTGATAGGTAATAGCAGGGCCAAACTATCACACATTACTTTGTTACTCCATTACGTAGTGGAGAGGGTGGTTACCTGTCCAAAACATACCTCCCCCCCTAAAATATTTACAAGGGGCCATCAGAGGGGGGAGGAAACTGATAAGTGGACCTTATATTTTAGCCTTTAAATACTACAAGAAATGTTATACTGATGTTTGCCAACAATGTTTGTGTAGAATCTGCTTGTAATGTTTATTATCAAAATTTTATAATTATATTTTTATTGTTTGAATCCACAGTTTCCTTCCATGCCACAGGAATGGCAGACTGTGGCCTCCCAGTTTGCCCAGCGGTGGGATTTCCCGAACTGCGGAGGGGCAATCGATGGGAAGCATGTCCACATAGTCCCACCACCCCATTCGGGGTCATACTATTTCAACTATAAGGGGTTCAATAGTATCGTGTTGATGGCGGTGGTGTCGGCGAACTATGAGTTCCTATATGTGGACGTGGGGCGGAATGGTCGGATGTCGGATGGAGGAGTCTTTTGCCGGACGGAGTTCTACAGACGTCTCGAGAGTGGTGGCTTGGGATTGCCACCCCCGGAGGAGAATGTCGAGGGCCTCCCGTTTGTGTTCGTGACAGACGAGGCGTTTGGTTTGGCTAACCATTTGATGAGACCGTTCCCCCAGAGGACCCTCACCCCGGAGAAGAGAGTATTTAATTACCGGCTGGCCAGAGCCAGAAGAGTCGTGGAGAATGCGTTTGGTATTCTGGCCAGCCGGTTCCGCCTGTTCCAAACGGCAATAAATATGGCGGAATATAAACTGAACACCATAGTGGTAGCATGTTGCATTTTGCACAATTTTTTTAAACGCACAAACCCAAATTATGTGGTAACACTTGGGCCTGACGCTGGGCTACAATCTCTCACGTCCTTGGAAGCGGCCCGTCCTGGCTTGCCCCCCCAAAGCACCCGTGAAGTGCGGGAAAATTATTCCGAATATTTTTCGGGGAGGGGGGCCATTGCTTTGCCAGCAGTGCTTCAATAAATTTGACCTTTATTTATCTTTCAAAATCTTGCTTTGAATTTCCTGCTTGTGTTTTTTTTTCCTAGTGCACTTGTAGTGCCAAGTGGTTTGTACATTATTATCTAAACACCCATTGTCACTGTAAACACCAATTTAAACACAAAGAAATGGTATTGATCATTGAAAGAAGAAGGCACACATTGTTGAGCAAAAAATATTTTTTTTACTCCGTACACATTCACATGTTTTTTTTTTTTTTTTTTTTACAAAAATAACAAGTTTTGCATTTTCACCCCAAAAAATTGGGGTTACGTTACATAAACAGCCATGTTTCCAAAAATAAAACACACAACTCTGGTGCATAACAAAGTTCTACGTAGAAAAACTTTTGAAGCCAAGATCACACATTACATTGTCCAAAATGTGTGGATCCTGCCTTCATCAGATGGGGTGCAGTGACCCCTGTAAAAGCCTAATTTTGAAGATGCACACAAATTTTCAGGCAAACTGGGAATTTACATCCTGATCCCATGCCTAATGTCAACATGTGCTATCTCCCATCATGGGGGATCAATGTATGTGTTTTGGGGGTGCAACCCCTTCCTCTCACCGACTTGAGTTTTGAGGAAGGGGTTGCAGGCACAAAACACGTACATTCATATCCCCTGATGGCAGATAGCACATGTTGACATACTGTGTGCAGCTTCAAAATTAGGCTTTTGAAAATGTTGTAAACTTTTAAACATCAAAAATAAAAGGTTGGACATTTTGGGAAAAATTTGATTCTTCCAAGGACATCAATCGTGTTTTTAAGTTTTACTTCAATATCCCTAGTTTTTTTCCGAATCATTTCTAAATCCTGACTACAAAACATTATGTCCTGGATTAGCCTTTGGGCACTGTCAGTGGTGAAATGATGTGATTCTGACTGTTCTTCCACAACCTGTACTTCACCTAAAAATAAAAAAAACACACCATGTATTATAAATAGGCAGGCATACATGTCTGATTACCTGAATCTGGGGTGTCAGACACTCACCTGTTGTGGTCTCAATCACTTCTCCTTCCTCCACATCCTCATACTCTGGTGGTGACCTCTGTTCCCTTTGTTCCGGAGATGGCCGGTCCCTGGGGACATGATATTTCCCGATTCTTTGCTCCCCTATGAGAATAAAACAAAAGGTATACTTAGCACACAGATATTTGAGCCAACAAATATGAATGATAAACATTGCTTGGAAGTGGGGGACAATTGTCTGTTTGGGCAGAAGTACAAGCTGAACACATGATTTATTCCCTTAATTCCTCAGGCTGGAATACTTACCTTTTTTGGATAATTTTCCCACCTGGAGACACCCCAAAATATCCACTGGAGTACCTGTGTTTGACACCCTAAAATGTGCACCTGAGTCCAGATGTGTAAACAGCTGCAGAGTGTCCTCTACATACATTACACTGAATGAAGATTGATATTCCTTCTAGGTTCAAACACATCTAGACAACAATGTCCTACAAAACTCTTTTGGATAAATGTTAAAAATTGAAGCCACTAAAGTATTTAATCATTTATCTGTGAAAACATTGTATTTTGGATAAGGAACGAGGTTTACAACGAACGATTACTGCGTATGACCATGAAAGTAGCCATTTTGGAGTGTACAAGACCTTATTAGGGGAAAACACATGGCGCAGCATGCAATATTAATAATAATAGGTACACACGACATAATATACTTACTTTTTCAAAGAACTTTCTTGATCTTCCTGTACTGATCGTGCTCCCTTAATTTGAGGTCCGACCATCGTTTCCTCAGTTGATCCTTCGTTCGTCGTACCCCAAAATTACTGTACAGACTCTTCACAACTTTAGTCATGATCTTGGCCTTTCTCATATTTGGGTTGGGGTACGGACCGTAATTCCCGTCATAGTCGTTGCTCCTCAAGATGTCTACCATCTCCATCATCTACACAAAGGACATATTTGAGGCCTTAAATCTCCTCCTCGATCGTGACGCTTCAGGCTCCGGGCTATCCTCCTCGTTACTGCTCTTATTATGCACCTGCTGTGTGTCCGCCATGTTCCGCTCCCACCTCAACGAAAGAGACTGGGCGGTGAATATTCTAGAAAGAACGTCAGGGGCGGGCGACGCGGGCGGAGATTCACGCATGCGCAGTGTATATAAAGCTTCAAACACGTGTGTGTCGTAACCACGTTCTGTGTGCACGGGAAGGAGGAACGGACGCCACGAAGAACGTCGAACAACGACGAACGTTACAACGAAGGTAAGATTTGAAACTTTTTGGAGTCATGTGGGGCCTATAATGAATCTAGATTGATGCCTATATTGTGTTGAAAGATTATCCTGAGATTTTTCTTTTTGTATTTTTTTTGGTCTTGCAGAGAAAATGCTGCCATTTAAGGACCCCGAATTCCTTGGGGAATTCATAGATAAATACCATGAAATGAGAAATCTCTGGGAGGTGAAAAACCCCTTGTACCACAATAAGCCAGCTAGGGGGGCAACGATAGAGAAATTGCTTCAATTTGTGAAGACCCGGGTCCCCGATGCAGACATTAAATTTGTTGAGGCAAAAATTGGTAGCTTGAGAAGCACCTATAAGAAGGAGTACCAGAAGGTCCAGAAGTCCCTGAGGTCCGGAGTAGCAGCAGATAAGGTGTATGTACCCAGTCTGTGGTACTACAGCAGGATGAGGTTCATAGATGACCAGATGGAGGGCAGGGAATCACTTTCTACTCTTCCGGCACCCCTTCCCTCCAGCCTTCCAACCAGCCTTCCATCCAGCCTTCCCTCTACCCAAGCTGAGGCATCTGTGGACCAACCTGGACCTGCCATACAGGAGGTGATTGAGGAGCCCAGATGGAGCCAGGTATAGGTTTTTTTATACATAATTTATCTGTGCAAAAAAAAAGATTGTTGGTAAGTAGATGTTATTATTGCTAATAAATGAATGAAGTAACAAAAAGTGTTTCACATATTTATAGACAGAAGTGGGCAAAAAAGATTAGGACAGGAAGGAAAAATGCTGGGCTCACAATGATAGTCTTTTCTATTTACTAACATTAAATTTGCAACAGTCATGAGCTGAAAATTGTGTGTGTTTGATGAACAAAAAACTAAAACTATGTCCCTTTTTCATACACAGGATGACCTCAGCCAGGACGAGGCTCTGGCTAGTGGCACACATGAGGAGGCAGGGGGAAGTGTCCCCCAGGAGGTGGCAGGGCCCAGTCACACACAATCGCAGATTCCTCCCCTCATCCTTCCCTAAAAAACGACAGAGGAAGGGCACAAAAGCAGAGGAGGCAGCACTGGCCCTGATCAGGGAGGCTAATGAGTCCCTCAGATCCCCCCTTACAGAGGCCTATGGCATGTATATTGCCTCTAATTTGCAACAGATGGAGGAGGGCCAACGGCGAAAGTGTGAAAGAATAATTTTTGATACTATACACAAGGGGTTGAGTGGGGAAATGTCGGACAACCAACACCTATGTTCTCTCCCCCATCCTCCTCCTCCTCCTGCCACAATGCCACCTCCAGAGCCACAGCCTCCAGGGAAGGCTGCAGGGAAGGCTGCACGGAAGGCTGCAGGGAAGGCTCTACGGAAGACCAGGAAGTGATCCCCTGCCTTCACGTCTCAAAGAACCAACATCCTGTTGTAGGACCACAGACTGGGTACATATACCATCTGCTGCTGCTCCGGTTCTCTGGGACTCCTGGACCTCATTGTACTCCTTTTTCTATGGACTTCTCAGCTACTAGTTTATTTGATGTCTGCATTGGGGGCCAAAGGCTGCACAAATTGAAGCAATTTCTCCTGCGTTGCCTTTATCTTTATTTTGTAATTATGATGTGAAATAAATTTTTATTTTGTTTTCAGAAAATACTTGCCTATGTGTTTTTCTACAAATAGCAAATCAATTTATTTTGGGGGAGTAGGCAGGTACATTTCAAAAATACAATGTCAAAATTAACAAGGGACACCAACAACAAACAGGTTTACAAATAATACATAATAATGGTGTTGTGGAAACATAACATTAAAAAAAAGGAGAGCACAAGAAAATAATACAATAATACAAATATTCTTATTAAAGAAAAAAAAAAAACTTTGAAAAATTATATCTATTTCATGCAGATCTGGCTTAAATTCGCATATAAATATTATTCTGGAGAGACCTAGAAATAATAAAGAAATACGTTTGTAAAAACTCTGTGTGAATATGAGCAGCAAAACCACTTCATTCTTCTAGCATTATAAAGAAGAGAATGAGCGGCGCATTGAACAATTTAAAAAAACCCAGTGTGAGGAATCTGCTAGCTCCATTACGAACGCTAGTTTTACCAGACCGAGCGAGGATTCTGAGCATGCATGATTTTTGGCGTGTCGGAATTGCCTACACACGATCGGAAAATTCGATAGAAAGGTTTTCCGTCGGAAAAATTGAGAACAGGTTCTCAATTCAAAGTCCATCGGAAATTCCGACAGAAAAAGACCGTTGACCATACACACGGTCGGAAAATCCGATGAAAAGCTCCCATCGGACTGTTTCCATCGGAATTTCCGA
Organism: Lithobates sylvaticus; assembly: GCA_028564925.1. Classification (NCBI taxonomy): domain Eukaryota; kingdom Metazoa; phylum Chordata; class Amphibia; order Anura; family Ranidae; genus Lithobates; species Lithobates sylvaticus. The sequence goes on from CM053036.1 coordinate 182,659,499, forward strand.
TCGTGTGTACGCCGCATAAGTCCCCAGATCTCTCTTTCTGCTCAGTCCTCACTAGACTGGTGCATTTCCTACTCAGAGCTCCCTCTGCTGGACACTAACGGAGACTCGCTCCTTCTGAGTTCACCTGTCAGGATGTGTGATCTATGAGATCCATGCTGCATAACTTTTGTGTGACCGGCAACTGCTCTGCTCCACTCGGAATTGGCTCGTTTGTCTCTGGATGGTGTCTGAGCTGACTGCACGTTCATTGAGCCTGATATGGCTTACAAAAAGAACATTTTTGGATACCAGTGAGCGCTGTATATTCGACCAAGAAGAGCGTGACACCAGCGGCACACACTGGGTCTCTGTTATCCTATATGACTGCACCACCAGATGATGGATGATACTTGCACTTTCAGGTAAATTTGTTACAGCTATGGACATATACCTGATTATTTGGATTCCTGACTTTATATATTATATGCCATAATCTGTGGAACTTATTCCTGACTGCATGTTCATTGAGCCTGATATGGCTTACAAAAAGGACATTTTGGATAGAACTGTGTGCATTCTTTGCCTGGCCCACATTTATCTACTATCAGCTTCAGCTGGGTCCATAGGGAAGATGGGAGGGAACATAGGAGGGGATGACCCCACATCTTTAATAGCAGTGTTCAGCATTGTTTCCTGGAGCCTCCATGGCAGCATACCTGTGAAAGAGCTACGCCTCGACTCCTCCCTCAGGACTAGTGAATAGCATAAATTAAAGGCATAGTCCCTCCCCCAACATTCTCCTTATTTCCCTCATACCTCTTGTGCTGGTGAAGAGTAGCAGTACGTCCATACCTCTGCCAGCGTCTGCCGGGTTTAGCCTTTCCCGTGCGCAGTCCCTGTTCTTGGGCCGCTCATAGTGCTTATAAGACTGGAAACCCCTCTGTGGATCTGTTGGGGTCTTCTTGCAGAGTTTCCTCACAGGAACGCAGTCTGCCATATTTCATGATAATTCGCAGCGGAGTCGCAGAAGGATCAGCTCACATTTTCAGGCCGGTGACTTTTATCTTTTTTTTTTTTTTCTCTCTTTCTCTCTCTCTCTCTCTTTTCCTTTCCTTCCCATATATATTTCTTATGGATGCGGGTTTTTTGTTTGTTTATATTTCACTCCTTCTTATAAAAGAAACGGGTTACTCATACTTTTGTCTCAGTGGCATGGGGGGCCGCGGGCGCGCTCTCCTCACACTGTCATCTCACTCCAGGCTTACAGGTGCCTCTGCTGGTCGGCGTCCGCGCCGCCATACTGACGCATGCGCGTTCCAGGGCGGGGGACATGATGCCGACTGACTAGGGATCTGTATAGAACCCTCTGCACCGGTAGCTACTGCACATGTGCAGTTGCCTGACCAGCCGGCAGCCGTCTTGGTTACTGGCAAAATTCCAGTTTTGCCCTTTTCTTTTTTTCAGGTAAGAGCTGGATTTTGGGATTAGCCCAGCCACCTCTTTTCTATTGAAAGGTCAGCTGGCAGGTTAATGGCTGTCAGTATCTGCTCAGCTGTGCCCTGCAAGCTACTTTGCTGACCTGCTCTGGTAAGTTTTTTAATAAAAAAAAAAATGAATGAATTGACAAAATTAAAAAAAAAAGAGAACTGTGTAATTTCACGGGTGCGTGTATACGTGCATGTGTGTGCGTATGTGTGTGTATATATGTGTGTGTGTGTGTGTGTGTGTATTATTATATATATATATATATATATATATATATATATATATATATATAAAAAAAGAAAACAAAGGGGTATAGACGGGTTAGCCGTATGTGTGGGGCCATATAATTTATTAATGCATATGTGTCCTGTGTATGTATACATGTGTTAGTCTACATAGTCTTTTTTCTCTCCCCTGTCTCACTATATTTCCGCAGCTGATCCTTCTGCCCAACTGCGCAATGAGTTATTCATCTCGTAACAAAGATCCTCCTACTTCCATTAGGTATGAGACCAACTGTACTTAAGTATATAAAAAAAAAAAAATTTTTTAAAAAAAGTGCACTGCATGAATCTAACATGGATTCCTTGCATCGTAGCCCTGCCCACTTCAAGAGCACCAGAAAATCTTCAAGACACCGTGATAATGATGACAGCCCAGACCGCAGGTCCCATTCTTCACATCATGGGTCCCGTTCTTCACGCCATGAATCAGAGAGGTCAAGATCCAGAAGACAAGATCGGTCTCCCTCTCCTAGAGTTTACGCAAAGAAGAAGTGCTGGATGTGGGGCTACGCCACTACCGGACAAGCTGGTCTGAAAAGACTGCTTTAGGGACCATGCGGCCAACCGCGAGCTTGAAAGTCAGCAGGTCGTGGATCTGCTAAAGCGGACAATGAAAGACTCATTCTCTGAGCCAGCAGCCTTAGTCCCCGCTCAGCCAGTCCCTTAGACATCCCAGGCACGGGAGACGGATCCTGACGCCCCCGGTCCCTCGGCAGTCAGTACCCCTCTGCCACCGTCAGGTCGTCTGGCTGAGAAATTACCACCTGAAGACCCCTCAGGGGACTCTTCAGAGGAATTAGAGCCTTCTGGGTTCAGCTATTCCCTGGTTCCACCATTCATCCAAACAGTCAAGACTGCGATCGCCTGGGAGGATGCAGAGGAACCACCTCAAAAATCCAAGAGTTACTTCCCATTCCTCAAGAGGAAGCAGATTCTCTTCCCTCTGATGGGCGAGATCACTGAAGTTATTCAGAATGAGTGGTCAAAGACCGATAAAAAATTTTCCTTGGGCCGGCTCAATAAGCTTTACCCTTTTATCGGAGGTCGAGACGCAGTCGCTAAACTCTATGCCGGTAGTAGACGCGGCTGTTGTACGACTAGCGAAGAATGTCACCCTCCCAATGGAGGATTCCGCTTCCTTCAAAAACCCTCTAGATAGACGGATCGATCTTGATCTTAAGAGGAGATACTTGGCCGCAGGAGCAGCCTGTAAACCAGCCATTGCCCTCACTTCTATGTAAAACGCCATCAGGACCTGGACAGACAACATCGAGACGGCCTTACGCCAGGATGTCCCCAAGGAAGACATAATAAAGGCCTTGGAAGAGCTTAGATTATCGGCAGATTTCATTGGAGAAGCGGCCATTGACACCATCAGGTGCTCAGCCAGATCTATGCTGCATTCTGTAATGGCGAAGATAGCCTTGTGGCTGAAGCCCTGGACGACTGATCTGGCTTCCAAACAAAACTGGTGCAAGATCCCATTTGATGGGAAAGCACTATTTGGAGACAAGTTGGATAAGGCTATCTCCAGGGTGACAGGGGGGATATCCGGTATGCTCCCCCAGGACAGCAGGATGCGAAGACCCAGAGGAGGTTCTTCTAGGTTCCGCCATTCGAACACAAGGGACTTCAGACAATCAAGGCACTTTAGAGATAACAGAAGGCCTTGGAAGGGCACCCAGGCATCCTTTCTGAATAGGAAGAATAAAACCCTTACGGCTCCACAGAGCAGAAGCAGTCTTTTTGACGCCAGATTAGACCAGAAACTACCGGTAGGAGCCAGACTAAGGTCCTTTGTTCCAGTCTGGGCTGCCCATTGCCAGGACCCCTGAGTTTTGTCAACAATCCAGTGGGGACACTTTTGGAATTTTTCTCATCCTCCACCTCTCATATCTTTCAAGAGAACCGAGATTCCAACCTCTCCGTTAAAGGCTCAAGCTCTAATACAGTTCATAACATCCCTCCAGCTTCAGGGGGCAGCTGTGCCGGTTCCCTTGTTGGAGCGCTTCGCAGGCTTCTACTATACCCTGTTCCTGGTGCCCAAGAAGACCAGTGTGGAGGCCGGTGATAGATCTGAAGAAGCTCAACCTGTACATCCGCACCGAAATCTTCAAAATGGAATCCCTGCAAACGATTATTCAAGCAGTCCAGCCAATGGATTGGATGATCTCTGTCGACCTACAGGATGCATATCTACATGTTCCAATTCTTCCTGCATTCCAAAAATACCTAAGGTTTGCAGTGGGACAGACCCACCTACAGTTTCAAGCCCTGCCCTTCGGTCTGTGCACCTCTCCCAGGGTATTTACCAAAATACTGATATCCGCTCTGGCCCCCTTACGGGAGAAGGGCCTGAGGATATACCACTATTTAGACGACATCCTCCTGCTAGCCAGCAGTCCGGATCAGTTGGTATGTCACCTGGAGATCCTTCCACAGTCCCTAAGAAAACTAGGATGGCTGATAAATTCGGACAAGAGTCAACTAACACCGACTCAGCAGATGATCTATCTGGGTGCGATGTTCGACACTCCGGAGGGGACAGTGTCGTTGCCTCCTTCGAAGGCAAAGATCATCATCCACAGAATGTTCAAGACCATCCAGAGCCAGTATCTGATGGCATCACAATGCCTGAGACTCATTGGCACAATGTCCTCCTGCATACCCCTGATTCCTTGGACCCATTGGCACTTGAGATATTTTCAGACGGGTTTCTTGGAACAGTGGAAGAGACAGTGACTCTCTCAGACGATCCTGCTGACGGGAGTAATGCACAGGAGTCTTTGTTGGTGGACAATTCCAGAGAACCTCTCCAAGCCTCGTCACCTGGGCTCCCTCTCCTGGATCACGATTACATCCGACGCAAGCGGGCAAGGCTGGGGAGCCCATTGCGGGGAAACCAGGATTCAGGGAAGATGGTCATGTCCTACCCAGGGAGTGGTATCCAACATCTTGGAAATGAGGGCAGCATTCCTGACACTGACTGCTTTGACATCTCAAGTCAGAGGCCAGAGAATACTTCTATGCCTGGACAACAGGGCGGCTGTCGCATATCTGCAGAAACAGGGAGGCACGAGTAGCAGATCACTCCTCAGAGAAGTAGAGCCGATCATGCTCTGGGCGGAGAAGAACCTCCTGGACCTCAGAGCAATGTATCTGCAAGTTAAACACTGAAGCAGACTCGCTGTCAAGGAACTTCCGAGACAACATTGAGTGGGCCCTCCATCCCCATGTCTTCCATCAGATCGCCAACCTGTGGGATCCCCCTCAGGTAGATCTGTTTGCCACTCCGGAGAATGCAAAATTGGCCAGATTTTTCTCTCGCCTACCACATACACAAGCCGAGGCAGTGGATGCCCTGTCATGCCCCTGGAGGTTCACAACAGTTAATATTCAAGTTCCTCCTGAGGCTCCTCAGAGAGTCAGTTCAAGTGCTGGCAGTACTCCCATATTGGCCAAATAGACCCTGGTTTCCTCTAGCATGCGTCTCAGCATGAGCTCTACGATCAGGATCCCTCCTTCCCCTCAACTTCTGTCACAGGGCAATCTAGTTCATCCAAACCCCGCAGAAGTTGGATCTTCGAATTTGGAAGTTGAGAGGCGAAGGTTCGAGGCCTTAGGATGTTCCCCAGGTGTCATATCAACACTGCTGAGAGCCAGAAAACCTGCAACTAATGCTATCTATTCAAGAATCTGGAACAAGTTATTGTCTTTTGCTACTGATAATGACTTTGACCCAATCCTTCCCTCTACGTCCAATGTTTTGGGCTTCCTTCAGACAGGTCTTGACCTGGGACTTGGTCTAAGTTCCCTCAAAGTGCAGGTAGCAGCAATTTCTGCAGCAACAAATAGAAGATGGGCAGATGATCCTTTTGGTGGTCACCTTCCTCAGGGAAGAATTAAAAATTTGCCCTCCTGTCAGACGATCATTTCCTAAATGGGATTTGTCCCTAGTCCTTGAAGTTCTATCCGACCATCCATTTGCTCCAGTAGAACAAGTGGCAATTTGAAACCTATCACTGAAAACTGCCTTCCTTCTAGCCATTACATCTGGCCGAAGAGTTTCAGAACTACATTCTTTAGGGAAAGGTGATGACCATATCTCCTTCTTCCCAGACCCCTTAGGGGTTTCAAGCCTAAAGTCACTACTGCAAGCCCCCTCTGCCCCCTCCAGGACCACCTTTTTCCTAGCCCATAAAGGGTGGCTGTCTGCCCACACCAGTGTTCTTTTTTCGTCCTTGCTTCGGACGCCTTTTAAAGTTTTATTTTTTTTTATATTATATTATATTTATATATATTATATTATATATATATATATATATATATATATATATATATATATTATTTTTATATTTTTTTTTTTTTTTTTTTTTTTTTTTTTTTCTCCATCCACCATCCATCCTGTCCGGGTTAAGCCTCTCCCGGATCAGAAGACCCCCCCATATGGGCTGTAAATCTCCCGAGGCATGTGGGTTCCCTTGGTGCTGGGATTGTATAGTACAGTATAAATGACTATGTATTACTGGCAAAGGTCACTAGCAGTATAAATGACTGTATACACCTTCGTTAGGCAGGTGCTGGCACTCTCTCATTCCATGTTTTTGTGTGTTCATGCAGTGGTTTGGCTCGCTGGGACTTCTAGTTCACCACCTCCACATGTATTCCTTTCAGGAAGCTCAGATTAGAGCAGGTGAGGTCAGAGGTAGCTTCCTACCGGGTTACCTAGCAAACACCAGAATGCTCACTACTGATTTGCAGCAGGCTCTGTCCTCTAGGCTAATCTCATCCTCCAGCTGATCAATCTGCTACTCTGCTCTGGTAAGCCTGATTTCCAGGACTTTCATTACTTACTGCTGTGTTACTTGTCTGGAGTGTTTTTATTATCCTGTGCCTTTATAGATCTGGGGAGTTTTGCCTGCCTGCCTAGCTGCCTTAGCACTGGATTTTATTTATTTAGTTAGTTTAGTTATTTATTTATTTTTATAAAAAAAAAAAAAGAGAGCACATCCTCTGTTTTACAGAGAGAAGGGCCCAATGTGAGCTAAACGCCCGCAAAGAGGTTCCTAATTAGCACTCCAGCCTCAAAGGAGTAAAAAGGAGACTAGACATGACAAATCGCAGAGTCGCATGCAGCTGGATAGACGCCTGTTGTCACTGCATTCCAGATCTCCCTCACCCTTACCTCACTTTAGTTGCTCGGACTAGAGCCAAAAGAGGTCAAGACATCAGAAAGCCTCCTAGAAAGAGCATATCCGGGCGCAGACAGAGAAGAAGATCCTCTTCTTTGGATAGGTCTTCATCGCCAGCCCAGGCAGAAGAAGGATCCTGTTGGGCCTGTTCAGCTGAGGTCATCAGACGAAAGTGGGTATGTGCATCTTGCTTCAAGGAGGCGGCTCAGGACAATGCTGCGAATGCACGCCAGGTTAAATCCTACATTAAGGACACAGTCAAGGAAGGGTTAAACAGCCTTTCAAGGAATCCTGCTCATCCTGCTGTATCTTTAGCATCTGCAGATTCAGATCATGTGTTTTCAGTGCGTTTTAACTCTGAAGTCGATAGCGATTCGGATCCATCTGAGGCTGTGATGTTCTCGGAATCGCATACGTTTGGTTTTTGCACTGGTTCCCCCCTTGGTGGAGGCTGTTAAGGATGTGATGAAGTGGCAGGAAGAATTGTTACCTCCAAAGAGACAGAGATACTACCCGTATTTAAAGAAATCATTACCTTCCTTCCCATTCATTTCTGAAATTAAAGAAGTATTTGATGATGAGTGGGCAGGGCCTGAGAAGGGGCTCAATGTGCATAATAGAGTCTCAAGGCTGTAACCCTTGTGACACTACGCCTAAGGTGGATGCTTCATTACGTAGATTCGCCTGCCACATTCCGCTTCCGCTAGAGGATTCGGATTCCTTTAGGGATCCTATGAATTACAGAATAAATGCAGACCTAAAAAAAGTTGTAAAGTTTGGCCGGCAGTAATGCTCACTCCTGTGGCAGGAGCACTTGGGGTGGATTCGCACCTGTGCGTTTTTATTTTTATTTATTTATTTTGGTGCTTTTTGCAGTTTTGCGCTACCATTTATTTACCATGGTCTCCTATGGGACATGTTCTGTGGTGCGGGTCTGCGGAATACAGGGTCGTATGATTGTGAATCCAGCCTTAGACTGGGGGTAGCGGAGCTGGTGAATGGATGTTCAGATGAAAGTCTGGGAAGTGGCAGTTCTTCTCTTTTGCAGTTTTCAAGACTGCTTTAGAGTTTGTGGCTGAAGTGGCTGTTGACCAGGTCAGGGAGCTGGTTCAAAAATGACAGCAAAGATATTGGCTCATTCCGTCACAGCCCACAGAGCCTTATGGTTGAAGCATTGGTCAGCCGAAAAGGCTTCTAAGCACAGTCATGTTAAGTTCCATTTGACGGGAAGCTACTATTCTGGAAGACGTAGAATCAGCAATTCAGCAGGTTTCCAGTGGCAGATCTAGCCTAATCCCGCAGAAGAGAAAAAGACGACAACAGCAGCCCTTTCGGTTTAACAAGAGATCCAAAGAAGGATTCAGAGGCCAGTGCTTACAGACAGTTTTTCAGACAGTTGAAGGGAGCTGGTTCAACCTTCCAGAAACCTTCCAAGCCCAGGGCCAACAAAGCTCCTAAGGCTTCAAATAAGTCCTTCTGAAGGTGTCTCCACTTAACCCTCTCGACTAGGAGCAAGACTAGCCCAATTCGGGGGGGGGTTTGGGCAGACAAATTACAGGATGCCAGGATTGTAGCCATCATTTGATCATGTTATCTTCTCAAGTTCAAAACAAGGCCTCCTCAGACCTTGTTCGCCGAAACTGGGCTTCCTACAGATGTTTGTGAGGCTATATAGGGGAGCTGTTGGCAGCGAGGGCCATCCTTCCGGTTCCAAGGCACGAATTGGGGCAAAGAGTATGTTCCCCTCTGTTTTTGGTTCCAGAGGCTTCAGGGGGTTTTCAGAATTCTTACATGAAGGTACCACTATTCAAACTGGAGTCATTGGACTCAGGAGATTGGTTTCCATCGATCTGGCGGGTGCGTATCTTCTTGTTTCCTCAGGTTTTCCGTGGAATGCTCTAATTTTCAATTTTAATGTCTCCCATTCGGTCTCTGCACGACTCTGAGAATGTTCTCAAAGCTACTGTCTGCTGTCATCGCGACTCTCAGGGTCAAGGGAGTGCAAATATTTCATTATCTAGACGACATGCTACTTCTGGGTCCGTCAAATGAGCTCCTTCTACTTCATGTGAATTTCACCTGTAAAACACTAGCTCGTTTCGGTTGGTTGTTCAACTCTCGGAAGAGCCAGATGCATTCGACCCAAATGTTGGAGTATTTAGGAGTACAATTCCACACGGATCAGGATGGTGTTTCTCTTCCTCAGAGTAAGGTCCAGGAGATTCAGTCTTAGACAAAAGTAGTGATAGCCAGGCCTTCTATGATGGTGAAGGAATGCATGCAGTATCTGGGGTTTCTATCAGCCACAGTTCCAGTAGTCCCATGGGTCAGGTGGCGCAGAAGGAGGTTTCAATGCAACTTTCTTGTTCAGTGGGATCTTCACTCCTTGTTCCAGAAAATTTATCTGCCAATTCCGATAATCTGGTCCCTGGTTTGGTGGTCAGTAGCTTGCAATCTTTCCCGCAGAGTTCCATTGGAGGCCTCAGAACCAATAGTGGTGACGACCAATGCCTGTCTGGCAGGCTTCGGGGCACACTGCCTGGGACAGCAGGTTCAAGGCCAATGGAACTTTTGTGGGGCGACGAGTTCAAATTTCCTGGGATTGGATGCTGTCAGACGCGCTCTCTTAGCGTTCCAACCTATGTTGCAAGGTCAAGCTGTCAAGAGTCTTTAAACAACTACGGTGGCTTATGTGTCTCATCAAGGGGGCACAAGAAGTCGCCCTCTCCTTCAGGTGGCATGTCAATCTTCCTATGCACAGAGAAGAATCTCGGCTCTCTTACTTCATCTTATCTCCCAGAGCCTGGGAATGTTTAAGCAGATCACTTGATTTGAGGCTTTGAGGATCACAACGAATGGGGCCTCAATCGATAGATCTTATGGCATTGGAGGAGAATTGTCAACTGCCTTGCTTCTCCTCCCGGACCTGGCATCCACAGGCGTTGGGTCGGGGTGCTCTGTCCAGGTCTTGGAATTTCCCCTTGGTGTATGTGTTCCTGCCGCTTCCATTGGCTCTCAAAATCCTGCTGAAGATACAGCGAGAGGATCACAGAAATAGTAGTCTTACCTTACTGGCTCAGGAAGCTGTGGTTCCCTCTGGCTTGGAGGATAAAGTTGGGCTCACCAATCCCACTGCCTCCTTGTCAAAATCTCCTTTTGCTGAGTGGGACCTGACACCTGAATCGCAGGAGGATGAAGTTAATAACTTGGAAGTGAGAGGGAGGCTTTAACTGGCTTGGGTCTCACGGGCAGTGTAGTGGAGACATTATTACAGGCTCGTAAGAGGTCCACGAATGTAACCTATTACCAGATCTGGAATACTACAGAAAGGGTTTGGGACCTTGGATCTCCTTCGGTATCTAACATTTTGGAGTTTCTGCAGAGTGGTCTTTAAGGGTTAGCTTATAATTCCCTGAAGGGTCAAATCCCAGCTTTGACGGCTATGTCATGTACAAGATATGCTCTACATCCGTTGGTGATCCAATTTTTAGGGGCAGCCATAGAAATTAGACGTCCATTGAAATCGTTTTTTCCAAAGAGGACTTAACACTAGTCTTGGGAACATCGCTGGTTCCTCCGTTTGATCAAGCTTTCTCTTGTTCATTATTTCTTTTAACAATTTTTTGTTTTTTACTACCGTTGCCTTGGCCAGAAGAGTCTGAGTTGTGCGCCTTCTCATCTAAAGAATCATATTGTTTGGTGCTCCCAGACAAGATAGTCCTTAGGCCGATACCAAGCTTACTACCTAAGGTTGACATATCATTTTGTAAGAACTGGGAGGTCATTCTCCCAGCCTTTCCGGCGGATACAGCTGATGAGTGGAGTAGGTTAGACCTGGCCTCTGCGGTTTCAACCTACCTGGAATGGACTAAAAGCAGATCAGCTGTAGTTTTTTCCCAATGGGGCCTAAAAGGGTATGCAGGCAACATCCAGTGTTGTGTCTTCCTGATTTGTCAAAGACCATACGGCCTTGCTGGGCATTCCCAGCAAAACGCTGGGCATTCCTCCTCCTTCAGAGATCAAAGCACATTCAATGAGGGGTATGGCAGCATCCTGGGCAGCATACGTAAAGGTCGCCCCTGAGGTAGTTTGCAGAGCAGCAAGCTGGAGCACGCCCAACACCTTTTATTAGGCATTACAGGCTTAATTTGGCTTGTCCACCTGAGGAAACATTTGGCTTTATGGTTATTACGGCGGCTGTTGCCCATTAAATATTTGAGTAGCATTGCATTGAGAGCCGGTTCACATAGGGGCAACACGACTTCCAGCGCGACTTTTGGAGGCAACTTGGACACGACTTGAGGAGCTACTTCAACACGACTTGGGGCGACTTACAACACGATTTTAAGTCGCCCCAGGCCAGGCGACTTTGGCCGTGGCCAATCAGAGAATAATCAGCTCTGGAGGGAGAACTCCACGCCAAATTTCAAATAAAAAACCGGCATGGGTTCCCTTAGGTCTAGTATGGATTTTAAGGGCAACCCCCTACGCCGAAAAAACGGCGTGGGGGTCCCCCCAAGATCCATACCAGACCCTTATCCGAGCACGCAGCCTGGCCGGTCAGGAAAGGGGGTGGGGACGAGCGAGCGCCCCCCCCCTTATGAACCGTACCAGGCCGCATGCCCTCAACATGGAGGGTGGGTGCTTTGGGGAAGGGGGGCGCCCTGCGGCCCCCCCACCCCAAAGCACCTTGTCCCCATGTTGATGTGGACAAGAGCCTCTTCCCGACAACCCTGGCCGTTGGTTGTCAGGGTCTGCGGGCGGGGGGCTTATCAGAATCCGGGAGCCCCCTTTAATAAGGGGGCCCCCAGATCCCGGCCCCCCACCCTTTGTGAATGAGTATGGGGTACGATGTACCCCTACCTATTCACCCAAGGTGTAAAAGTGTAAATAAAAAAAACACATTTTTTTAAATATTTTATTGCACTGCTCCGGGGGTCTTCTTCCGTCTTGGGGGGTCTTCTCGCCGGACTCCTCCACTCTCTTCTGCTCTTTTACCGAGCGGAGGAGCCCAGCTTTCTTCTTCGTCGTCGCCGCCATCGTCGTCTGGGGGTCTCGTTCCGCCTTCGGGGGTCTGCCGGGGTCTCTTCTGTTCTTGCCGCTGTCACCGCCTTCTGCGCCGTCTTCTTCCTCTTCTTCTTCTTCTTCTTCTTCTTCTTCTTCTTCTTCTTCTTCTTCCAATGTTGACTCGTCGCTCTCTCTGGCCGAAATGACAGAGACGCGCTGTGTTTTGACTTATATAGGGACAAGGAGGCGGGGTCACATGCTCATGTCACAGGGTGACCCCCCCTATGATGTCACAGTCCCAGCATCCTCCGGGACTGTGACATCATAGGGGGGCGGGGTCACCATGTGACATGAGCATGTGACCCCGCCTCCTTGTCCCTATATAAGTCACAACACAGCGCGTCTCTGTCATTCCGGCCAGAGAGAGCTACTAGTCAACATCAGGAGAAGAAGAAGAAGAAGACGGCGCAGAAGGTGGCGACAGCGGCAAGAACAGAAGAGACCCCGGCAGACCCCCGAAGGCGGAACGAGACCCCCAGACGACGGCGGCAACGAAGAATGGGTAAAAGAGCAGAAGAGAGCGGAGGAGTCCGGCGAGAAGACCACCCAAGGCGGAAGAAGACCCCCGGAGCAGTGCAATAAAATATTTTAAAAAAATGTGTGTTTTTTTTTAATTTACACTTTTACACCTTGGGTGAATGGGTAGGGGTACATCGTACCCCATACTCATTCACAAAGGGTGGGGGGCCGGGATCTGGGGGCCCCCTTATTAAAGGGGGCTCCCGGATTCCGATAAGCCCCCCGCCCGCAGACCCCGACAACCAACGGCCAGGGTTGTCGGGAAGAGGCCCTTGTCCTCATCAACATGGGCACAAGGTGCTTTGGGGTGGGGGGGGGCCGCAGGGCGCCCCCCTTCCCCAAAGCACCCACCACCCATGTTGAGGGCATGCGGCCTGGTACGGTTCAGGAGGGGGGGTGCTCGTCCACCCCCTTTCATGACTGGCCAGGCTGCCTTATACGGACTGAGCCCAGCTGAAGAAAGTGGGCTCATTAAGACCTCTACAAAAAACCCCAGCATGCTTAGGGAGATGCTCCATCCTGGAACCAGTTTTGTGTAGACTGGGGAGTGTCACCTGTTCTGTGCAGTGAGTTAACGCCTGTGTGGCAAACCTCTACAACAGAGGTAGGGACTGGTGCAGCACAAGGCTGCACTCAGTTGTTAGACAGGGAATCTACGTGTGTAGTTAGCGGTCAAGCTGACCAGGATTTATTTTCATGTTTTTTTTTGTTTGGCTGTTATATTTTTCACTGCATGTAGCATAAATAAACTGCACCTTTTGTTTTTTTCACCTAGAAATGCTGTGCCTGATTTTGTGTTGTGAACCCATCCAGGGGGTCACACACACCCGCTGCCGAGCTAACCCCTCACAATATATATATATATATATATATATATATATATATATATATAATGAGAGAAGGCCAGTATGGTGGCCTGAAATTATGGGAGGAGCCCGGAGGGTATTTAACCAGCCCACAGGCTGCCGGTCTTTGTCGGTTTCCTGTGCGAGATATCTGTTACGTCAGACATCAAGGGCCGACTATTCGAGACAAGCGTTTGTGAGTTCCCATTCGTGAGTTCCCATATTCGTTAGTCCAATCTTTTTTGAATCGTTTAAAAAACATTGGCAAATCATTTCGGATCCATCCGAAACACTTTGAATCATTTCTATCATGTCAAATCATTTTCGAATCATTTCATTTCTATCATTTCATTTCTGTCACGAGCTGCGCTCCGATTCGAATCTCGTCGCCTCTCCGATGCACTGATTCGCTCCGGTGTGCCCCAGACTGCGGCCTCATTTCAATACATGCTCCAGAGACAGACTCACCATTGGTTACAGATGCAGGCTTGATTCTAGTCTTTGGCATGGCATCTGTCACATATTACGTTCCGATTCGAATCCAGTCGCATCCAAAAAAGATGCACCGACCGATTCGATCCGGAGCGCCCAGCTGCTCGGCCTCATTTCAATACATGCGCCAGAGACATATTCACTTCGAAGGTTTCGGTCATTTTGATTCTCGTCTTTGTCATGGTATATCATTTATGTGTCACCTTACCACGTTCCGACACGAATGTAGTCATGTCTCCGCACTAATTTGTCTCGGCGTGCCCAGGACCGGCCTCATTTCAGTACATGCTCCAGAGTCCATCGTGCTCAGTCGCAAACAGTGGCATGGCGATTTAGGCTCTGTCATGGGAGTTCAATCATTTCACCTCACATATTGCACTCTGATTCGAATTCCGTGGCATCTACGATGTTACCAATTCGCCCCGATGTGCCCCAGGTATTGGGCCTCATTTCACCGTTGTCTCATTTCAGTACGTGCTCCAGAGTCCGGTTCGCAGTCACTCGCAGTCACATTGCAGTCACTCGCAATGTATCATTTCATTTGTATTGTCGTCTGTCATTTAATTCCATTTCATTTCATTCAATTCAAACTCCGGGAGGAGCTCAACTCCTAAATCACTGACGCCTGTTGTTATCACCAATTCACAGGACAAACCGCAAACAAACCCTCTGTCACGGGCACTGGCTGCAAGGGCCTTTTTCTGTCCACATTGCTATATTAATCTCCTTCTGTTACATTTTTGAGAGACTGTTTTCTTGGGTGTAAATTTTAAACAATACACAATCCTTGAAAAAGCTGATCTGGAGACGGACTGTCTGGTCACCTAGGCTGCTGGGTTAATTGGCATGTTGATTGTGTGATTGTCTTTTGAGTTGTTGCTATAGGGGAGGGGGGAGTATCCATGAGCAGTTCTACCTCATTATCAACCCTTTGTGTTAAATGTGTATAAAAAGGCTGTTTTCTGTCAAATAAATCAGTTCAAGATTCTACAAGCTATTTTTGGCTAGACTTTTTTGATGCAGCTATAATATCTCTCTCTGATGGTCAGATTGGAGGAAGCAGTATTACTGACGGAAGCCTCAGCGGAGTGAGGAAAAGGATCCGTCACACCCTCAAACAAGTGTTTTTTTCGCATTTCTTCAGGTCCTTCAGAACAAGTCACTCACGGCGCAGGGTCTCAAACCCGCGTCCCACACACTTCACCCCCTACTAAACCCCCACTTCACCTACTGACCCCCTACACCTCCTACGGAAAATACACACTTCACCTAACTGACTCCCTACACCTTTTATACCAAGCACACACCAACAGCCGATCCAAATCTTGTTGCAGCATCGGCCCTATGATTCGGATCCTCTGCAATCACAAGCCCCTTCAACCACTAACATCGTCAGTCGATCCGAGGCCAGTCGTATCACCGGCGCAACAACTCGAATCCGGCATACAAGCCCCCTCGTCACCTTACATCCACAACCAATCCGAATCTAGTCGCATCATCAGCGCAATGATTCTGATCCTCGGCAATACAAACTCCACCAACCGATCTAAGTCCAGTCGTAGCACCGGCTCAATGATTCAGATCCTTGCCAATACAAACTTCAACAACCAATCCCTCACAAACAAAGGCATTTGGCATGTTGAGGGACGTAGTGTGTTCAGCCTCCCCCGGCAGATGGGAGGAGCTGGACTTATACCTCCACATAGTCGTAAGACCTAGGCTACAAATACGGTGACTTTGGGTTCTACGACTACCACCGCTCCTTCATAGCCAAAGCTGCAGTGAGGTTTCCCCTGTTCCATACCCACAGACTGGAGTGTCATGGACACGGAGCTGTTCTGCCGGCACTTTCCGGGCCTACGGTCATCACCATGTGCCACATGCCAGTCGGCGACCCACACTGCTGTCTGGTGTGCCAATGCAGCTACCATCCAACAGATAGACAACACGGCTACTACCAGCACAGGTCAGGGTCAGCAAGCCCCTGCACGAGGGCCACAAACGGACAAACTTGGACGACTAGTTCAGACGGCTGGGGGAGCAGCAATCTACAATAATTATAACCATGGCACCTGTAATTATAGCCAGTGCCGCCTACTCCACGTCTGTACCCTATGTCAGAAAGCTCACCCCAGGCTCCTATGCGAGGTCGAGCATGAAGGCGTGACAGCCTCCCCCCAGACAAACTGGACCGTGTCAGGACGGTCTGCCGGGAGTTTACCCGCGCCGGAGGATGTACCCAGAAGCAACTTCAGTCCCTTCTCGGGATGCTGAATTTTGTGATGCGGATCATCCCCTGGGGGCGCTCCTCTGTATCCCGCCCGCTAAGTTTACCTGTCCCACACCCAGGACCCGGAATAGGTCATCAAACTCAACGTCGCAGTCACAGTGGACCTTGCCACGAGGGAGGAATTCCTGGCCAACTGGAACGGCGTTTCTCCCTTCATCCCCCACAGTGTCCTCCCTGTCACCACAGGTGGTGACAGATGCGGCAGCCTCCACAGAGTCCGCCGCCATTTTTGGCCATTTATGGTTTCAGCGCCCTGGTCACCGCAGGCACTAGCAATACCTGGCTTTATCACCACGTCTGCCCTCTTCGAGCTCTACCCCATTGTGGCAGCAGTGCACCTGCGGGGCCACAGCTAGTCCAAGCAGACAGTAGCCTTTTACAACCAACAACCTTGCTACCGCAGAGATCATAAGCAAAGACAGATCCAAGTCCCGGCCCGTCAGGTCCTTCCTACATAGGCTGGTACAGTTATCCCTTCAGCATCAATTCAACATCTACAGCTCGGTCATCCCGGGGAAGAGCAATCTGGCAGCAGATGCGTTTTCCCGTTCTAACTACGTCTCTTTTCAAACAGATGCCCGGAGCCAGTCCCCATGTTGGCTACTATCCCGGACTGGTCTCAGCTGACCCGGGACTAGCCCACCATCTACAGGCAGCGACCAACCTCATCAACTCTTCACTCTCCCGCAATACACGCAAGGCCTATCAGACAGCCTGGAGGGCATTCAACAAGTTCTTGTCTCAGCACCCCAGAGAGATGTCCAGTATCAAACAGATGCTAGCCTTTATTTTCCTATTGTCACGTTCATTTACATTATCCCAACGCCATACGGCTGTACCTGGCTGGTGTACAGCATTTCCTGTCCCTTTAGGACCCCGCGAGACCCTCCGTATTCACATTCCATGTAGTACGGGCCGTTCTCCGGGGTATTCAGAAACGTCAGCCGGTAGTCTGTCTCAGGCGATTGCCGATAACAACAGGAGAAATCTTCAGGGACATGTCCACCATCCTGGACACCTCTCCGTTTGGTCTCCTCCCCAGTCTGGTCCTGCAGCCACCATGCACTTGGCCTTCTACGGGCTCCTTCGACCCAGTGAATCTACCCGTAGCCACCCTTCAGGCCCAGTGTTACGCAAACGTAACTTAGTCCGCCACCAGGATCATTTCATCCTACACCTGGCTGTGTCAAAGACTCAGCAGCTAGGCGCAGGAACGGACTTTCAATTATTTAGGACCCATAATAACTGGTGTCCAGTGGCCACACTGAATCAGTCATTGACACTTCTGTCCGGTCAGCCAAACTCCAGTCCTCTTCTGCCCTTTCCGGTTAAACCTCTTAACACGCCCCAGTTCATGAAACACGCCCGGATCCTCCTCAGCAACCTAAACCAAACCCCAGTCAGTACTCAGGACATTCGTTCCGCATCGGGGCAGCCTCAACAGCATCCCGGCAAGACGTCCCGGACCACGGCACCAAAAGCTAGGCAGATGGAAGCCTGCCTGCTTCGCCCACTACATTTCCTAAACCCACAAGTGGAAAGGGCCCAGGCATTTGCCAAGCTTACCCAGTGACTTGACTCACCAACAAAGCTATTTCCCTACCTGAATGTTTTGCCCCCTTATTTTGGTGTACCATACGATAGACCAAGGCACACTTTCAGGTCCATTTCATGTGGTAAGTTTTGTGTTAAACCTGTATGTCATCTTTACACGTATCGACCATAGGGCTCTAAACCATAAATAAGAAAGCCAGTATGGTGGCCTGAAATTATGGGAGGAGCCCGGAGGGTATTTAACCAGCCCACAGGCTGCCGGTCTTTGTCGGTTTCCTGTGTGAGATACCCACCCTCCCTTCCCCTTCTTTTTTCTCAAGTATTCTTACTCCTAAACAGAATACTAATTTCACATCATTTCATAGCTACTCTCATTTCATCATTTCTTATCTAGGGTATGCCCCCTTATTTTGGTGTACCATACGATAGACCAAGGCACACTTTCAGGTCCATTTCATGTGGTAAGTTTTGTGTTAAACCTGTATGTCATCTTTACACGTATCGACCATAGGGCTCTAAACTATATATATATATATATATATATATATATATATATCTAACTGCATACATATCTGCATATCTATTTGCATATCTATCTATCTATCTAAAAAGATGATAGTAAAAGATTAAACAGTGGAGTCTGTAAAACGAGATACTAAAACAGCGCTAAAACGTATAAGATAATAAAATCTTTCCGTGATAAGTCCTGAGACCGTGAGAAAAGAGTAAATATATATATATCAAAATATATATCAATAGGTAGTCCTTAGGTGTATTAGGTGAAACCGTGAGCAGTTCAAAACACAGTGACTTTTGTTGTTGTACTTCAGGTGTCTATCCAAGTACCATTTAATCCCTTAGATCCTTCCACCACGTAAGGCACACTCCCCTCAGGGGGTTAAACTCACCGGAACGATAGAATAAAACAGCCTTAAGATATATGTCATCACCAGGGTACACACTGCATAAGCATCGTCATTGGTCCAATGGTAAGATAGGAAAACCAGCCAGGTAACCTCCTCAGTATATAATATCACCAGGATCACAGTGTTACATCAAGGGTCCAGGGGTACATCAGTGCTCAATAAAATCGCCATAAGAAATGGAGAGAGTGGTATACATAGTGTAATCCCGTTTTTTTATTGGAAAATTCAAAACAAATGTCCCCATAAAATTCCCCTCAAGTAATACACGTACATCAAATACTCTTTAAAACAGCATAAAAGAAGGTACTAGACTTGCTTTTGAGTTGGTACAGCAATCCACATCAGCCTCTGCATATCCTTCAGCTCAGCATGTGTGTCTTTGCAGACACATGCGTCACTTCCGGGTGGTGGTTAGCGGCGGTGGAACGCAAGTCGTCACTTCCGGTTGAGCATCGTGTAGGCCACGCCCTTACGCATTTCGTCACTTCCTGACTTCAACAGAGGGCGTGGCTGCACAACGCTGAGATGGGTTTAAATACTCCCATTCACTATTTGAGGCGCATGCGCCGCGGCTTCATGGACGGTCGCATGTCCTGAGGGCTCCGCTCCACTCCGGCCTAAGCCCGCTCCATAGTGCCCTACCGAGGCCCATCCGGAGAAGCAGCTACGCTACCCCTGCCTCGGAGTACCCGGGCTATCCGCCCGCCATATCGGGACCACGGCAAGACGTAATTTAAGCCGGCAGCTCACCCCGGCCGAGAACGCCGCCATAATGGCCCTGCACTAGGCCCGAACCAGAACGCGGCAACATAGCGGATCCATCACAACCCGATCCCCTCATCCCTGGACAGAACCAACCCACAGTGAGTAACCCCCAGGCACCCTTCCTGTCACCTGCATCCACAGAGTCACTGCTGGGGAGATTTCATGGGGGATCCCCCCTCACTCCTATGGAGGATTTCACTGAGGCCCCATTCCACCAAGGGCCTCTCCTGGGCGCTTTACCCTCCTCTCCCACTGATTTTGCCTCACTCATGGAAACATTCTCCAATATGCTATCCAGAGGCCTAGCCCAAAATGCTTCTCACATCCCCTCCATTATACAGGCTGACTTGCAGCACCTGGGAGCCAGGATTGAAGCTATTGAATCTAAAACTGAGCAGACAATAGCCATGACAGTACAGAAGAAAAAAGCAAGAAAGAGAGGCGCCTCTGGGTGCAGACTGTATGACAGTTTTAATGTTTTGTGCAAAAGACAAAGATAAAAAACACTAACATTTGATAGGTGAGTGTTGAGCAAAAGAGTGTCCTGTATGGTTGAAGTCAAGCGCTGGGGCTGGATCTCTGCAGGGGCTTCTCATCCACAAGTTAAGGCTGAAGGCTTGGGACTCAAGCGTGCGATCCGGATGAGCAGCAATGACGTCACAGCATGCGACGCGTTTTCTGAGCTGGCTGGGCCATGTGTCATGTGACGGCCGCGCTCCTTTATCATCGAGCTTGATAAAGGAGCACGGCCGTCACATGACACACGGCCCAGCCAGCTCAGGAAACGCGTTGCATGCTGTGACGTCATTGCTGCTCGTCCGGATCGCACGCTTGAGTCCCAAGCCTTCAGCCTTAACTTGTGGACGAGAAGCCCCTGCAGAGATCCAGCCCCAGCGCTTGACTTCAACCATACAGGACACTCTTTTGCTCAACACTCACCTATCAAATGTGAGTGTTTTTTATCTTTGTCTTTTGCACAAAACATTAAAACTGTCATACAGTCTGCACCCAGAGGCGCCTCTCTTTCTTGTTTTTTTCTTCTAGTGTACCGGGAATAACAGTTTCTGTTCCCACTGGATGGCTGCTATTGCTACGGACTTATTTTAGTACACCTCACCACCCCTCCCTGTCATATCCCCCCCCCCCTGGTCATTACCATATATATTATATTTTACATATGTTGTCATTGATTCATTTTTTTATTTATTATTATTATTATTATTATTATTTTTTTTTTTTTAATTATTATTATTTATTTTTTTTCTTCAGTTTTTCAGCAGCCATTGCCCTTGTATGCATGTGTATACGTTTGTATACATATATATGTTGCCAACCACTGCTAAAAAGTGCTTTGAAAATAGTTTTTTTGAATTATCGTATTTGGGTCGTTGCGCCATTTACTTGTATTACATGACAGTACAGAACACTGACAGGATCACAGAGTTACATGATCAACTGGACATAGCATATTCCAAGCTGGACGACCTTGAAAATAGGAATCGAAGGTATAACTTTAGACTGAGAGGCCTGCCTAAAACCTTTAAGGACACAGGTAAAGTCGTCCGTGATTTCATCTCCTCCTTACTTCCAAATGTTCCGGAACATCAGTTGGAACTGGACCGTGCGCATAGAGCGCTCCAACCTCCCCGCCAAGATGGTCTCCCTAGGGACATTGTGGTTAAACCACATTTTTACAAGATCAAAGAGGAGGTCATGCGGAAAGCTCGGGAGGCAGAAAATCTAACATTCCAGGGCTTCCCAATTCAAGTATTTTCTGACCTGTCTCCATACACGATCCAATTACGCAGGTCTTTAAAGCCGCTGCTGCAAGTTCTCAGTCAACACTCCATCACCTACAGATGGGCCTTTCCGTTTCGTCTGAACTTCTCATACTCTAACAAATCTTATGGCTTTTCCACTTTCAACGACGGTGAACGTCTCCTACTACAACTGGGCCTCATCTCCCAATCGCCGGGCCCCCCTGTGGACCCCAAAGCTCCCGTCTCCACAAAGAGGCCTCCCCCAGCTAGCCCCATTCAACCCTTGTGGCAAAAGAAACAGGCGAAGAGATCTAAAGACGGTCATCCACCTTAAGAAGATTCCCAATCGGCTCCTTTTCTCCAGTACCTCCCTCACGTGCTGTGAGGCTTTTGTTTGATCCGGTCCCCGGACTGGGATCCCCGTGAACTTCTCTGGCACATTTGATGCTGGAGATCTGTCCTTTTTTTTTTCCCTCATGGACTCTCACACCTTCCTTCCTTCCATGCTGGTCAACCAAGACGAACACTCCCTCCCCCCCCCACCCCCTGAGACTTTTTGTTCCAGGTTTTGAAGACCCTTCCATCAACAAGAACCCTAAGCTACAGTGCCAATAGGGCATTTTTATGTTACAGTAGGCCAAGCTGGCCTTTTTCATTTCCGAAATGTTTATGTTTGATCTTAAAATACTGTGTTCCCTCGGTAGGGCTTTTTCTTTTCTTTCTAGCTAGCTTTAGCCAATATTCTGTCTTTTTTTTTTTCTTTATGCTGCATTTTTTACCTTTGTGCGTGGTTGGGCTGGAGTGGTTTGCACTGCACCTCCACCAGTCTCGGAGTGGCGATTTCCCTACACTCTGAGACCACCAAATTGCCCCTATGGCAGGGGCCTTTTTCTTATTTTAATTTTTTACATTCTAGGGAAAACCTGCTGGGGAACGTTGGCGGCTACCTTCCCCTCCTAGGTACCTCTGTGAATATAATAAGCACCTCTGATTTAGCTGTTAAACTTCTCCTAGATACATATTGGTTTCTAACTTTTGTACTTTTCTTTTCCAGGATCAGATCCCCCCCCCCCTCTCTTTCCCCTCTTCTCTTTTTTTCTGGGTCAACCAGGGGACCCGCCTCGCACTTTATGATTCCCAACATGCACAACTGCTGTTCCCGGCAGCAACCCGGATGTTCCCCCAAGAGGCTCAGGTAAGACATTATCTTATGGTACGTTCTCTACCCCTCTGGCTCGTGATGTCTGACACTAATGCTTTCCCTGACCTATGTGTGGCAATGCATAACGTGCAGGGATTGAATTCCCCGATAAAAAGGAGGAAACTTTTTTACTTTTACAAAACACAAAAAATAGATGTCTTATTGTTACAGGAAACCCATTTCCCACCATCTTACAACCCGTCCTTTCTACATGGGAACTTCCCCCAATTCTTTCTTTCTAAAGCCCAAAATAAAACGAAAGGAGTAGCTATTTGCCTCTACAAAAACCTGAAATTCTCTCCGTCAGATATAATCAAAGACGAGGAAGGTAGATTCCTCTTAGTCAAAGGCTCCTTGAAGGGGACTATATACTCATTTGTTTCCTATTATGCCCCGAATAAAGGTCAAGCCTCGTTCTTTTCCTCCATGATGTCCATATTAGGTCCTGTACTTGAAGGTAAAGTCGTAATGGGTGGCGACACTAACCTTCCTTTCGATCAATCCCTTGATAAAGCTGGAAAAGGTTTCCCACGAACTAGGAAACCCCCTAGTCAAAGTACCAAAATTGCGGCAACGCTCTATGCTCAAGGGCTTGTGGACATCTGGAGGGAACTGAACCCCAGAACGAGAGACTATACTCACTTCTCAATCCCCCACCAAGTTTATTCTAGAATAGACCATATCTTCATTCAATCTCATGCGATTCCCTCAGCTGCAAAGGCAGTCATTAAAGACACGGTCGCATCTGATCACTCCATGGTCCTTTTATTTATTAAACGTACCCACATCCCCAGCACACAATTTACATGGCGACTCAACGAGAGTCTCCTACGTAACCCTGTTCAATGCTCTATACTATCAAGAGATATTACGGAATATTTCACCCTCAATAAGCACGACTCAATTACTCCTGAGTCTCTATGGGCGGCGTACAAAGCGGTCATCAGGGGGAGGCTCATTCAAATCTCCTTCCAGCTCAAGAAGGCACGTTGTTAAAGCTGAATTTCTAGCTTAGTTAAAATCATTATAGATATAAAAATGATAAAGTGAATAACGCAATTAAACCTTTGTCTGTATAAGAATATAAACGTACGATATCGGTGCTAAAAGGATAAACAGTTACAATTTATTTATATGTCCAGAAACATAATAAAGAAACATTTTAGGTTACCCAACATAGTATAGAGATGCTATAAATGCCATGTTGCCAGTGTTTACAAAGATAGTTCCTAGGAGATATTTAAGGCCACATAATGGTTCACAACAGGTATACACTGATCAACAAGGTTATCAAAACATATTAAAAGTCCTAGGAGAAAGAGTAAAGATTAGAGATACAGAGAGAGGGGGGGGGGGGGGGAGAGAAAGAGAGAGAGAGTACATTACCCCGGCAGCTACATCTCCAAAATCATCAGGCAAAGAGAGAGCTCGTATACAGCTGTAGACTTATTTATATGCCAAAAATGCCCCTTCCCCAGTCTCAATGTTCATTGGCTCCCGGGGGTCTTTTGGGGCTAGCTCAGTGATTGGTCCTTTTCTAAAGGCAAAATCCCTGTCAGGTGGTCTCCAAGATCTATGAGTCATCAGCTCCTCCTAGGTAAGAGGGAGGGACTGGTGACACACAGGTCCTGATAACCAGATATGACAATAGTATGTTAATGACCCCTGGGGAGAAGGAGCCACATCTATTGTAAGAGAACAAGAGATATTCAATTAACACCTGGGCACAGTCCATCTATGGAAAGAGGCAAATCTAGCTTGCCTGTCATGGCAATCCAATTCCATTTTAAATATTCAAACTCTCCACCACAGTTCCCCCTGAAGTTCATTCTTGAACTTAAGTAGTCCTTCAATGATTTCGTACCCACCCACAACAGCCCAGAAGTCCCAACCCTTCCCCACCACCACCACGGCCTCCTCTTCCTTCCTTTCTTGAACACGCCGGAACTCCTCAAGGTAGGAACAAATCCAGGTGCCCTTGAGGCTTCACATCTAAACCATGAGTGTCTGTACTGCAATGTTTCATCGCCCCTCTGCCTTGGAAGAGCGGAACTCCAACATTGATGGCGGGATCCTGGCATATCTAGTCCTGTAACTTGGTGAGACCGTGTAATGGTTTCTCTGCTTGGATCGGACCGCGAGACAGCACTTTTCAGCATGGTGAAGAACAGTTCAGGGTAGTCTTACTTGTCACATTTGTCTCAAGAGATGGCTTAATTGTCTTCAGGTGGTGGTTGGGCGGGCCTCCAGACCGTCGTGTATGAATACATAAAACAAACAAAAAGGAGAATGTCAGTGTACAGATATTGGAGGAATGCCAGACAGGAGCAATGGTCATCAAGACTTAATACTTATAAGGGGTGCAATGGGGATGAGTAAAGTGGGCTCCCCACAGGGAACGGAGTCCAAGCAACAGACAGTATCATCCATGGCCCTTGATGGTAGGGATAGTCAACACTGCCTGTCATTGCAAGGTCCCGGGGTCCACCACACCTGCTCACGGGGCTCAGGTTGAAGCAGTAGGTAGACTAAGGGGGTAGCATTACATTAAGACATAAAAACACGGGATGTCCAGGGATACTTTTGGTTCAAAAATATGGTACACTACTGGCGGGCAGGGAAAATCCTTTTAAACAGATACATTATCTTGAGAAGATGGATGATGAAAACCCAGAGAAAAAAAATTAGAATGAAGCAAAAGAAACGGAAGAGAGGTGAGTAATGAAAATGATAATGGAAAGGGAAGAAAAAAAAAAAACCTACAGATTTAATGCTACTCCAACCAAGACGGTTAAAGAGCATGGAATCTGGGTTAGACAAAAAAAAACAAATATAATGGTTGGAAAAAAACTAAAAAGAAATAAAAAAATAAAAATGAAAAATAAAAAATAGCACCAAAAAAATCATAATAAAAAATCAAAAACAAAATATAGTTTCTAAAAAAAAAAAAATTCTCCCATACTAGCAATTAGCAGTATTTTTTTCCCAGGTCAGGTACACAGATATTAATAATGAGGGGGAGGAAAAAAAAAATAAAATAAAAAATGATCAAAACCTTTTTTTGGAATTTAGGTAAAACCTGACCGCATATTATTACTATAAATTGAAAAGGCTTACCCCAAGAACAGCAAAGAACAAAAAGGAAAAATATAGTTCTAGGGTCCTCTTCTAAATGCACACAATCCCCTACGTTGGTCTCTAATAGTTACCCAAATTAGGACGGCAACAGGGTGGAGCTTACTAAAGCTGTGGCCCTAAGACTGTACCTGAATTAACTTTTCCCACTAAGAAACTCAACCTTAGAGATATCTGGATTGACCTCTTTTGATCTTGAGATCACCCAAATCGTCCACTTCACTCCTCCCATGTTCAACATTAGGACCGCTCTGGAACTCCTCCACCCCAATATGTCCAGCCAGCCCCTACCCTGACCACCACTAGGTGATCCCTAGAAACTCTTTTAATGTTACCTCAGCTAGCTCCATATCAGATAATTCCCAACCGCTATTATTTTGCACCACTCTCCTCTCCTTGGATCATAAACCCCTGAGTAGGGCCCTTCTATTCACGCCCTACACAAACTGTTGTCATTATCAGATCCTGTTGCACAAACCACCCAACTACCAAATTTTTAACTCCTCCCCGAACCCCAACAGAAGTTTCAGTAGGTGTAAGGGGAGGTCAGGTTTTCCATAAAAACCTTCCTTCAGGGGTGATTGGGGTACAACCCGGGGTTCCTGCTATATCCATGCCAAGGGCAAGAGGAGATGTACAATAGACTCCCCGAGGTAGTGTACCCTGCTGATTACCATTTAACCTGATGCTGAAAACAGTGCATCATTAGACATGTGATACCAGCACCAGTACCCTGGTAACTTTGTTTAGGACCAGTTGGGACACTACCCCGGCATCCATTAGACACGACCCCCTCCTGTGCCAGCATTGTTGCCTTTTCCCATAGCACCACCCCTTCCTTTCTCCAGCACTCATTCGTACCAGTCATCTGAGGCTGTCCGGACTCAAACCATCAGAACGAGATGGACTGCAGGGTGTAACCCAGTAGAGTCTGTTAAAGGCTAGTACCCAGATTGACTGAGATATCTGCACAATGCTCCATCCCTGTCATTAGGGATGAGACCAGTGCAAGTTAGATTTTGATGATCCTGGAACTGAGTCATATACCAATCTATTATGATTCATAGGCAACCTGGATACTACCCTCACCTACCCAGTGCCCCCCCTCCAGCTCCAACGGCAGTCTCCATTAAACCTCTCTTTATCCTAAGTATGGGAAATAGTCTGAAAACCCGTATTGAAAACCACCTGCCAACAGGTACACTCGATTCTTTATAGAGGCTGCACACCTTCTCCCTCCTTTATCAATTCGGTAATCAGACCATGTTATCCTTCACCCATACAAAATTAACTGCCTATACTATTCAGACAGGACTCACATGAATGACAGGGGCATAGCATCACTGGGGCACTGGGCTTCCTGGCCTGCAGGACACAGATTAACTGAGGAGAATACGGCATGCCTATCTTTCCTGCACAACTTTTTCTCCAGACTCAACCAAAACTATACAATACGAGGCCAGACCTATACACTTTCAACTTGTATGCAATCTGGCAGGCCCTCGTACTTCACCTCTGCAGATAAATTTAGGTAGTCCAAAACACAGCTGAATGGGCTGACCCCTAGAAGCATAAACCACATAATGGTGCTGAACCCAGGGAAAATAAAAAAAAATTGTCTACGATTTCCTTCTGGTTCTGAAAGCCGTGAAACCCAATTATCATCTGAAAAACACCAATAAAATTTAGTAATAAACATTCAATTTTTCGCCTGAAAAAAAAAATAATGGTTATGTATTTGTAACAAGACATTAGCATATGAAACAAATATACATTTACATTACATAAACAGTGCACCTGATTTTATAATAGCAAACATTGTTGAGCTCAACTTATTATTAATATGTATTACTTAATACATATTAATACCACGTGGATTTTTGTTTTATGGTATACCAATAATTCCCCCAAAAAAAAATATTCACCATGGTGAGAAAAAAATTAGCAACTCGCAATAAAACGTTTTTTTTTTTATTTTTCAACAAATCATACTTCACCAGAAAATCTCTTGCCGAACTGTCTTCTGGAAAACAAACATTTTAGTAGATGCATCTTTCAATTCATTAGTACAGATCTCAGGTCATTTGCATGTCAATACAGTTCTTTTTGCATACTCACAGATCTGGTCTGAAACAAGGGGGGGTCATTTGGGTTGGCTGTCAGCAGCTGCGACAGACACAGGACACAAAATATATATGGCATATTCCACACCCTCGCACGATTAGCTGGGTCAAAGATGACCTCTAGACATCACACATATTTCATATTTTCTATAATAAAAAACGCCCACCTTCCAGGGATTTATCCTTGCAAAAACACCAGGAATGAAACATTGTTGGTGACAACTGGATTAGTAGCATTATTGGTACATACCTTAGGTGTGGAGGCTGTTCCCCTGATCATCACCGCCACTACTCTGGGGATGTGGTTCTATTGGCCCTGTTTGTCCCTACTTCTCAGCATTTGGTGCGCTTTCTCCTTACCTCCCACCATAAAAATATTCACCTCATCAGTTCTATGCATTGATTCTACCATCCATGCGTTCCATGCATCTCTTTATTGTACCAACGGGCTTCCTAAGCTTTTGGTTTAAAAGTACCTTTTTTAGAATAAATTCTGTCAGTCCAGCAATCCCACTCTTGCATATTTCACGGTCCAAGGCCCATATTTATCTATCATTTCTTCCTTCGGGGTCAAGTGGTATGGTTCCCCACGGTTAGACACCCTCTTTCAAGCGATTCGATTACCCATCCTTTACGGACAATGGACCTTGAACTGATCCCCCAACCTCTTTAGAGGTTGCCTACTTCAGAGGTAGCGACCCTCTGGACAAGAAGTGGGTAGATAGGCCCCTCCCCTATCAACGTTGCTGCCTTTTTTTCACTACTTGCCAGAGCAATATTCTCTGCCCGGCTATAGTCCTTCAAAAAATTAGCCTAGAGATTTCCTGAACCAAATAATAGTCCAATCCCTTCCGTGGACTTTTCAGAAATATTCCAAAAACAAAAAGCTTATTACTTCTGTTATCTCAAGAATGTTTAGCACAAACTTGGATAATCCGGACCCTATGAGTATTATTACAGGAGGTAGTCAACTGATGCACACCTTTGCGATATGAGTTATAGTAGTAACAACATCGCCAGTGTTTACAGATCTAATTACAAAACTTACGATTCACAGTTAGCAGTTTATAAAGAGAAAGATTCATACTAGGGCTGAAACAACTACTCGACCATAAAATCAATCGACTACTACCTTCACAATTGATCAATCGGCCCATAACACAATGGGATTAAAAGACAAAATGAGCCCTCTATTGTACAAAAAAAAACAATCACAAATGTAAACTATAGCTTCCACAGCTCTACAGTAAAACTGAACCCCATACAGTAGTGACTATCTGCTCCCCAAATTACCCTCTTGAAATGTATCGATAAATTCCATTTAGAAATGTCTGTTTAGAGTCTTTACTAGTTTGTCACAACTCCTCATCCAATATGCCTAAATATCATACACCGCTGTCATCACTAGAGCTCCGTGGAGACTCAGAGTAGACCCAACCATGTGTCCTGTTCACTTTCTTAGCTGGTTGGAAAATACACTTTAAAAATATAAATAAAGATACTTCTCTTCCTTGTCGTCTTGTTCATCAATCTTCTCTGTAACGTCTGAGTCACTTGTCACCTGTCACTTGTCACTTGTCACCTGTCACCTGTCACAAACTTGGCTAGAATTAGAGTGGTTAGTATCATTGGTTTGGAAAATTGTCACTCAGCCCATCCTCTTCCCCCCCTTTTCCTCATCTTTACAAAGTGGAGGAAAACATACAGGATTTAGAATGGTGCAGAGCCTCAGAAACTCCTTGGACCTGAAAAGATACTTATACACACAAGCTATTAATGTGTCATTCATAAACAATACAACATTCGTAAATTGTCAATGACATTCCTCATAACCGATAATACTTTTTTTTTTTTTACTAAAATACAACACCCACAACACGACTGTCGCGGTAGGTTCAGACTTATTCTTGTTACCACATAGAACATGACACAACTAAAACTTTAGACAAACATTTTGATACAAATGTGGGGGAGATATTTCATAGTTCCTAAATCAAAAATTTAAATTAAAACCAACCAGATGGAATTCTGCCTTCACTCTTAGCAATAAAAAACTACATACAATGGGACAGACATGAGAACATCTCAGAATATTGTATGGACCAGCCACACCAAGTTCTGGAATGGGCATCTGGATTTTAAGCACAGTTCCTCCTCTGAGAATCACAAAAGCATGTACTACACATCCATCATCCCACTCATCATTACAGATTTCTGAAGCCACAACTGAACTACTTCCAAAATATTTTTTATTCTGGGGTCTCGTACCACCAGACATCAAAAATACCCTCCACAGCTTTAAGGGGTCTCATGTCCGGAGCCCCAAACCCAGATCTCATGTGTAAGGCAGCTGTCTGACTGGTTTGGGGCCTCACCCAGGGCACCCCTGCACTAATCAGATCAGTACTGCTTAGCGACTCATTTTTACAGTACTGGCACCCAGCGTTTTCCGATTATTTTACACGGCCTACTAGTGTGCTAGCGTACTAATCCTCACATTTACTCTACTACCGGTTAAATGTGTTGTCAGACAAACTACAAAACACCATGAAATCCTCCACTATTCAAAACAAATATTATGGCTTCTCTCTGTACCTTGATATTACAATAATTTGAATGCCTCCCCAAAACAGTATTACAATATAAACCTTAATTTACTTCAAAAATCAAAAAGATTTTGTCCTACTTCAAAAGACCCCAGGCCCCTCCCATCAACTTCCTGTTGCACACCTGAACAGGAAGAGGGAGGGGGAGGGGGAGTCTTGAATAGCGTCATATTTTGTCTATCAAGACATTAGAAAAATCTATGGCTAGCATCAGCCAATAAAAATCCCCCTTGACTCATATATCCCCTGGGAAGTTAAACCGCCAGTTTTAAAACCAGAATACCACACAACAGTGCAACAAAACTCCTGCAAAAAGACGGCTGAAAAAGGTCAATCAAAGCCCTTCCCTTCCACTGTAGGCCACAAACAATCAAAAACAACACACGCCATTTTAAAAGTGCGCCTCTATAAACACAAATAGCAATTCCATCCAAACACAGCGGACACAAAATGGCAGCCGGGCCAAACGAAAATCAAGACCTGGTCCATGGTGAAAAATGGCGCCATTAATTCAGTACAAGATTCAGCTCGGGGCTAAAATTATCAGAAACAAAAAAGCAGTTGCAGTAATCGCAAATCGGTCAACGGCAAAATGGTGGATGAGATCCGGACTACAGAAAAATGGCCGACATTAACAAATGAAAACCAACACACAAACTTTTTTTCCTCCCTACAAACACTGACCATACACTTGAGACACCAATATTACCACTTATCCCTAGACAAACACAATTAGGGTCTATCCTAAAATATAGGCATATTCAACTAAACATAATTGTTGGAGTAACAGCGCTGTCTAAAC
Organism: Lithobates sylvaticus; assembly: GCA_028564925.1. Taxonomy (NCBI): domain Eukaryota; kingdom Metazoa; phylum Chordata; class Amphibia; order Anura; family Ranidae; genus Lithobates; species Lithobates sylvaticus. The sequence goes on from CM053036.1 coordinate 182,690,524, forward strand.
TAGTGAAAAATTAACACATATACTATTTAAGTAGTTAATGTGAAAACATTATTTTATGTCTTTTGTGAAAAAAAAATATATAATGGATTCCTGCTGCAACCTTATGTGAGATACACACAAAAACACAAGAAAAAGAAACTGGCTGCGCTGGAATAATAGAAATCAATAAACACTCCTATTGTGTAGGCTAATACATTTAAACTGCCTTAGGGTATGATTTAAAAAAACTTTTGAAGCTATCTAAATTATGTACACTTTGTGACAAGTGTAATATATGTATGATCCAAAGTACAAATACTAATAACAGAAATACTATTAATAATATCAGAAATACATAATAGTGAATCCGAGTTCAAATATGATCGCATAGAGAACAACAGAGGTCCAACATGTGGACTAATAAAAATAAAAGCCCTCCCCCCCCCTCATGTTCTCAGTTAGAGGCCTGAGGCCCCCACCCCCCCTCCTAGGGTGTGACAACTTCTATTGTGTCCCAACAATACATGGTCTACTGGCTAAGAAACAGGTTTTTCGACTTAAAAACCAAACCTTTTTTTTTTTTTTTTTCCCAATCTCATTCAAATGGTCAACTGAAATTGCTCTTTTTTTTTTTTTTGCCAAAAGGCGCATATCCTTTTCCACTGTCTCCAAGATTTCAAATGGAGCCCTTCTATTCGCACGTACAATTTATTTCACTTATATACCCATTATTCAAAATCAGTCTCATCACAGTATTATTGCAGACAAAAGGTTATATATCTATAAACAGTGTTCAAAGAAGCTTGCTAGTTTTGAATGTTTCGCTCAAAACGTCAAAACTCCTCACACACGGGCAACATCTGTTAAAGCTGAATTTCTAGCTTAGTTAAAATCATTATAGATATAAAAATGATAAAGTGAATAACGCAATTAAACCTTTGTCTGTATAAGAATATAAACGTACGATATCGGTGCTAAAAGGATAAACAGTTACAATTTATTTATATGTCCAGAAACATAATAAAGAAACATTTTAGGTTACCCAACATAGTATAGAGATGCTATAAATGCCATGTTGCCAGTGTTTACAAAGATAGTTCCTAGGAGATATTTAAGGCCACATAATGGTTCACAACAGGTATACACTGATCAACAAGGTTATCAAAACATATTAAAAGTCCTAGGAGAAAGAGTAAAGATTAGAGATACAGAGAGAGGGGGGGGGGGGAGAGAAAGAGAGAGAGAGTACATTACCCCGGCAGCTACATCTCCAAAATCATCAGGCAAAGAGAGAGCTCGTATACAGCTGTAGACTTATTTATATGCCAAAAATGCCCCTTCCCCAGTCTCAATGTTCATTGGCTCCCGGGGGTCTTTTGGGGCTAGCTCAGTGATTGGTCCTTTTCTAAAGGCAAAATCCCTGTCAGGTGGTCTCCAAGATCTATGAGTCATCAGCTCCTCCTAGGTAAGAGGGAGGGACTGGTGACACACAGGTCCTGATAACCAGATATGACAATAGTATGTTAATGACCCCTGGGGAGAAGGAGCCACATCTATTGTAAGAGAACAAGAGATATTCAATTAACACCTGGGCACAGTCCATCTATGGAAAGAGGCAAATCTAGCTTGCCTGTCATGGCAATCCAATTCCATTTTAAATATTCAAACTCTCCACCACAACGTAAAGCAAACATAGTTACACTAACCAAGGACTTCGAGACACTGAGTAGAGCACATAAACGTAATCCGACCTCTGATTCCCTACGTGCCCTTGACTCAGCCAGAACATCCCTAAATTTAGCGCTCACTACTGAGGCCGAGAAGCACTTAAGATGGTCTGGAGCATGCTTCTACTCCCACAGGGACAAAATAGGAGCCAAACTGGCAACTAAACTCTCTCCTAAGCCCCGTTCCTTCGCACTCCCCAAGATTAGGGACTCGAAAGGAGACTTGACACAAAATCCCATTCGTTTTATGCATACGTTTCACAAATTCTACACCTCCCTATATAAATACGACTCAGTAGCCCCTCAAACTCTCATGGACAATTTCCTGAACTCTATCCCACTTCCAAAATTATCTGCTGCACATACAGATCTTCTCGAAGAGCCGATCTCGATATCAGAAGTAATGGAGGTTATCAAACACCTTAAACCTAACTCTGCCCCTGGCCCGGATGGGTTCTCTGTTGGGTATTATAAGAAATTTGCAGCGACCCTCGCACCACACATGGTTGATTTCTTTAATTCGCTCAGGTCCGGTTCCCCCCTGGATAAAGCCCTCAATTTAGCCTATGTCTCGGTTATCTCTAAACCTGGGAAGGATGGGTCTCTAGTCTCTAACTATTGACCAATCTCCCTCATTAACAATGATCTTAAGATCTTAATGAAAGTGTTAGCCAATAGAATCTCCACATTTATAGCTCTTTATATACATAAAGACCAAGCGGGCTTTATCCTGGGGAGACAAGGACCTGACCAAATTAGGAGAGCAGTGGATGTAATCTCACTCCTTAACTCCCGTTGGGATGGAGGTCCTTCTCAGGAAGGCTATCTTTTGCCAATCGACCTTCAAAAAGCTTTTGACACGCTCACATGGCCCTATCTATTTAGCATCCTGGAGAGGTGGGGATTCGCCCCCCTCTTTCTCGTGCTCTCTATTCTTCTTCTTTTTTTTTCCTTTTTTCTTTTTTTCTTTTTTTTTCTTTCTCTTTTTTTTCTTTTCCACCTCAGCGATATTCAAGAGATTATTATTCAACTTGATGTTCATTTACATCTCTCGTTATATTTCACATCATTGTGGAATTATGTTACTAAAAGAAAATTTAACACCGTGAAACTTGTCGTGTTCTATATTGTTTATTGTAATCCCTTTTGGATTTTTATTTCTCTTTTATAATGTGTGGAATTTTCCTCCTTTATTTTATTTATTTTTTATTTTTTTCCCTTCCCTTTTTCTTCCCCTTCCCTTCCCCCTCTTTTTTTTCCCTTTTTTATTTTATTTTTTTTTTTTTTCCCTTTCCTTCCCCTTTCTTTTTCCCTTCCCTCCTATTTCTTTTCCCTCAATCCCTCTCCCATTCCCACCCACCCTGTTTCCCAGTACCTCTCGTCCTTTCCTTTTCTCTCTCTTTTTTCTTTTCTCTTTTTTTCTTTTTTCCTTTCCTCTTTCTTTCCCTTCTTTTCTTTATATAATCGTTTCGGCATATTTCCACGTCTGTTTAAATATCTGCCATCTCTTCCATTTTTTCGGATCATCTTCTTCTCCTTCTCCACTGTATCTTAATCTTTCCAGGTGATATATTTCTTCCACTCTTAGAGCCCATTCTCTTATAGTTGGTGCTTCTTCATGCTGCCATTTTTTCGGGATAAGTCCCTTGGCTGCATTTAACATCTGGGGAGTCAATGTGTTTATATATTGTTTTATTGGGTCATCTGTCCCATGGAATAAGCATATCCAAGGGTCTTCCTTTATGGTGACATCAGTGATTATTTTTATGAGGCTTAAAACCTCTCTCCAAATTTTTTTTATTTTTGGACACTCCCACCAAATATGGGCCATTGTGCCCGGCTTATTGCACCCCCTCCAACAATTCTGTGAGTTATCTAGGTGGAATTTGTTAAGTTTGTCGGGTGTCATATACCATCTGGAGAGGCATTTATAATTCATCTCCGCCGTCACGGTGTCAATAGCAGATTTATGGGTCAATTTCAGTATTTTTTTAATTTTGTGCGTATAATCATGTGCACCCAACTCCGTGCCCCATTTTAAAAAATAAGGCGGTATCTCCAATTTCTCTTCTGGAAGAATAGCTCTGTATAACCGAGATATTGTTTTTTTTTTTTTTCTTCCGTCCCCGTATCAGCACAAATATTTTTTCCAGTGCTGTATATTTTTCTTTTGTTCTTATCGGTTGGGGGAGGCTTCTTACAAAATGGGCCAACTGTAGGTATCGCCACTCATTTATTTTTATTTGTGCTATATTGTGCTGAAGTTCTAATAGTGTTTTTATTCTTCCTTTATCTATTATATCTTTTAATTGCGTGTTTTCCCCTAACCATTGGCCCCCTACGTGTCTTTTTCCTGGTGGAAAATACTCATTATCACTCAAAATCATTAACGGTGAATTATAATCCCACTTATATTGTTTGTGTAATAAATCCCATATTTTTAATAAGTTTTTAGTTATTTTTTGTGTGTTAGTGCCCAGCCCTCTTAACTGTGAAGGAATCCAAATTACCTTTCTTAAACTTTTTTCACTTATGATACTTTCCATTTTAACCCAATGTTTATTTTCCGTTTCCCGTGCCCACTCTATTGCTCGTGACACCGTGACCGTGTAGTAATATTTTTTTAGATCCGGGATCCCCATTCCTCCTTGATCTTTATTCTGCCTCATAATATTACGGGAGATCCTGGGTTTTTTATTTTGCCAGATAAATCTACTTATTATGGAATTTAAGGTTTGGAAATAATAGTCTGGAAGAGGGATTGGTAGCATTGAGAATTTATATATAACTTTAGGTAGAAGCACCATTTTAACTGTATTGATCCGGCCAAACCATGATAGGGGCCTTAAGGATAATTTTTTGGTCTCATTTTTAATTTCATCTAACAGTGGAATATAATTCTCGCAGAATAGTTTTTCTACTGAATTTGCTAGTTTGATCCCCAGGTATTTTAAGCCTTTCTTCTTCCAAGGAAATGGGTATTCTTTTTGTAACTCGTATACCTCGCTAGAATCCGTATTTATATTCAGGATTTCCGATTTATTTAAATTAATTTTGAAATTTGCTATTTCTCCATATTTCTTTAATGTTTCTATCAGTCGTGGCATTGTATATTTAGGTTCTGAGACGTAGAACAGCAGGTCGTCAGCGAAGGCTGCGACCTTATGTTCGACGTCCCCAATTTTTATGCCTCTAATATCCTTATTTGCTCTGATGGTGGCTAATAATGGTTCTATTGAAAGCACAAAAAGAAGTGGGGACAGGGGGCACCCCTGTCTCATCCCGTTTCTCATTGTGAAGGGGGTTGAGTGATCCCTATTGATTTTTATTGTTGCAGTAGGTGCTTCATATAATACCCCAATTCTTTGTATCATCCTATCACCCAAGCCCATGTACTTCAGTGTCTCCATCATGAGCCCCCAGTCTACTCTGTCGAATGCTTTTTCAGCATCGATTGACAGAAATAGCCCTGGGGGCCCATGGGCTTTCATTTTTTGCAGCAGGAGAAGTGTTCTGACTCCGTTGTCACGTCCCTCTCTTCCTGAAACAAAGCCTACTTGGTCCATGTGGACCAATTCACTCATTTTATCTCTTAGCCTATTAGCCAGGACTTTTGCATATAGTTTTATTGTAACGCCGAGCGCTCCGGGTGTCCCATCCATCCCGGAGGGCTCACGGCGCCCGTTGTCCTGCAGCGCCTCGGTCAGCTCCTCTGACCGCAGGCGCTGCTCTGCCGATGGGATGCGATCCTCGCGGCAGCCTCCGTCCGCCCGGGGATCGCATCTCTCTCCCCTCACCTGCCCCCGCCTGTCTCTCTCGGCGCGCGCGTCCCCTCTCCCCAGGCGCGCGCGCGCACTCAGGCTATGTCTTAAAGGGCCAGCGCACCAATGATTGGTGCCTGGCCCAAATTACTGTCACACCCCAAAACACTTATAAACCCACTTCCCCTTCCTATCCTGGCCGGATCTTGTGTTGCCATGGTGCCTAGTGAAAGCGTTAGTGTGTTTTGCTCCTGCTTGTGTATCCAGACCCCTGCTGTTGCCCCTGACTACGAACCATTGCCGCCCGCCTTGACCTTTCGCTACGTTTGACCTCGCCTCTGCCTTATCCCTGTGTACCGTGCCTGTCTCAGCTGTCAGTGGGGTCGAGTTGCTATTGGAGGACACGACCTGGTTGCTGCCGCCGCTGCAAGTCCATCCCGCCTTGCGGCGGGCTCTGGTGAAAACCAGTAGCAACCAGAACAAGAGTGGCTGGGACTTCCGTTTCCGGGGGTGTATGCTCTGAGCATGATGGAGTGAGAGGAGCAGTGTCTCGCAGCGGCTACACACTCAGACAGGAGAACGTGAGAAGCCGAGTGATTGCACATGTTTAAGTGCCTAATTAGGAGCTGGAGCAGTGACTAATGAGTTTATGTTGCTTTCCTCTGAAAAAAAAAAACGAAAGAGCGGCAGAGAGCTGTATGAACAGACCGGACTGGAGATAACTGCCCCATATGCTCTCATAAGGACAGATAAGACTATTGTGGTAGTGTGGATGACTGATAACAGAGCTAGGCTGAAGATAACAGGAGAAGGAAGAGACGCTGCAAGGCTACAGGTGGCTTGAACTTTCACTCCACATCCTCTGTCATCGTCCCCCTCTTCAGTTAACTATGTGAGATCTGAGTGAGTAGACTTTAACTGTTTGGACTGGAATGTGCAGAGCTTCTCAGAGAAAGATAGCTATATAATGCTGATGTGTGATAAGGAGGGGCGTAAGCTAAGTTTGGAAGTTCTCTGAAGCAATGGTGCAAACGGTGCAAATCTTAACACTGAGGTGCAGAAGCTGAGTGTGTGGAGTAAGAGGAGTGAACGGACAATTTCTCATATATATGCATGCAGTGTTGTATTCACTGTAGCATAGTTGTATAACAACGGTAGTAGCTGGCAGAACGGTAGAACAGCAAACTGTGGGACGTTAAGAAACCGAATAGAGGCCACATGACTATCGGGGTTTGAAGTGAGATATAAATTTCAACAGCAGCATCGTTGCCCCTATAAAGAGTTTTAAAGAAGGAGCACAATACAGAGCAGAGGGAACTGTCTATCTCTATGCCCCGTAGTGTTAGAGTGCCTTATAGAAGTGATTTTTTCTGGGAGGAGGCTAGTGAAGACACTATTTGTTAGAGCTGTCTAAAAACCAGGGGTGTATACACATATGCACACACACTTACATATATACACATATTTTAAAAAGGCACATATGATATAATTCAAAACACAATACAATATAACAACACAAGATGCAAGACAACATATAGTTTTTTTTTTTTTTTTTTTTTTTCCCTTTCTCTTTTTCTTTTTTGGGATAGGTTTTGTAGACTACACGAACACATAATGAGACTATAAGGACGGAGGTACACACAGGAGGTGACACAAAAAGGAGGGTGGAGGGGGGGGGGAGGTCAGAATAGGGAATCGGAGGGTGGAAAGAGGGAGGGGGAGTGCTGAGGGTGGGGGTGGGAGGGGAAGGAGGGAGGAGGTGGGGAGAGCCAGAAGTGAAGAAGATGAGACCGTAATGCGGAGGAGGATATTGGGGGGGGGTGGTGGAGTTGAATATAGAAGATGCTACATGGTTAAATTGGGGAGGAACAACCATGAAATGAAGATGCAATATTAATTGTGTAAACTTTTTTGAATATGGAAGTAAATGGGGATTGTAGCTGTAGAACATATGGTTAAGGTGGAATGATATAGATTGTAATCATAAGCCTTAATTAAGAAATATTATGTTAAAGGAATTTTAGTAACGGTGAAAATAATGGTGAAAATAACCTGGGGGAATTAATGTTATGTATCTGCTAAAAGAGGTGTAGCCGCTGGGGTTTATTCCAATCCTCCGACGTGCTTGGGGATATTTCCCCTATAATAGGCGTCCCTCCTCCGAGTGGAGGATAAGTCGGGGACGTTTTTACTTTCGTTTTTTTTTTTCTTTTTCTGTGTTTTTCTTTTTTTTTTTTTTTTTTCGTTTTATTTATTTTTAAATTCTTTTTTTTTTTTATTCAATTTTTTTTTTTTTTTTTTGTTATTTATTTCTTTCCTGTTTCTATGAGGGGGAGCACAACGGCATAGGTGATACCGCACTGGGGTGTTTGCCCTCTCTCTCTCCCCCCCCCCCCCCCATTGGGGAACTAGCTCTTGCTCCCCCCTTGCCCTTAGTGGGGAAGGGATCTTTTTCAGTGGGGAAGAGGTTTTCTCTCCTGGCAAAGTTTAGGAATGACTAAAAATAAAAATTACTTCTTATAATGTCAAGGGATTGAACATCCCGGAAAAACGATTCAGACTACTCGCCGAATTGGGAAGATTAAGGACACACATAGCTTTTCTACAAGAGACACACTTTAGTGGTAACAGAATACCAAATTTGGGGAATTACAGATTTTCCAATGTGTACCATGGGACATCCCAGAACTCCAAGTCAAGTGGAGTATCTATTTTGGTGGCCAACCAGTTACCTTGGAAAGAATTGAATGTAATAAGGGATGAGGAGGGCCGCCTTCTGATTGTGAAGGGACTAATAGGGCAGCAAAAGGTCACATTGGTTAATCTGTATCTTCCAAATGACGATCAGGTTAGCCACCTGGAGGTTAGTCTCCAGTTGATACAGCAGCATAAAGAAGGCCTACTGATAATAGGAGGAGACCTAAATGTTGCATTGGACCCTCTTATGGATACGTCAAGAGGTGCGTCCCACATGACATACATAAAATTGAGGAAAATAAAAAAACTATTATTTAATGAAATGCAGACGGTAGATACATGGAGGATACTACACACCCAAGATACAGACTATACGTTCTACTCGGCGAAATATAAAACATATACCCGTATCGACTATATTTTAATATCACAGACTGGAATGACATCATTGGTAAAGGCGGATATAGGATCATTTACATTGTCCGATCATGCACCGACAAGCTGCGAAATGGATTTAGGAGAAGTAGATCATCGAGAATGGCAGTGGAAGGTTAACGAATCCCTCTTAAAAGACAAAGAATACGAAAAAATGTTAAACCAGGAAATGGACTCTTTTTTCCAAATCAATGAGACGGAAGAAATAGCACCATTTAGTCTATGGGAAACACATAAATGTGTGATGAGAGGAGTTCTTATTTCATTAGGATCCCATAGGAAAAAGAAATTGAATGAACAGATAGAAACCTTACTTAAAAATGTTAGGGAAGTAGAAATGGCTCATAAAAAATCCCAGGCACAAAAGACAGAAGAGAAATTAAACAACCTACGGGGAGAACTAAACTCGTTGCTCATAGAACAGGCAAAAGCAAAGATAAAAAGGAATAGACAAACAGTCTATGAGTATGGGAATAAACCGAGTAGGATGTTAGCGAAAGCTTTAAAACAGAATAGCGTAAAAGCACAGATAAGGGGAATTAAAACACAAGAAGGAGAGGTAGTCAATTCCTCTGAGAAGATGGCTCAGGCTTTTAAGAGTTACTATGAGGGGCTTTATCAATTAGAAGGGGCTAGTACCCCAGAAAAAAATAAGAAGAAAGAAGAGATAGCCAGGGAATATCTGAGCTCATCAGAAATGCCTAAACTCACAGAAGAGGTAGTGCAGAACCTAGACATACCAATAACGGTAGAAGAATTCAAGAGGGTGCTGAACCTCCTACCCCTAGGGAAATCACCTGGCCCTGATGGGTATACCCTGGCCTATTATAAAGCATTTGGGGGAAAAACTGGCTCCAAGGTTCATAGCAGCTTATAACTCATTGCGCGAAGGACAGAGGATACCGAAGGAAACACTGCTGGCGCACATCGCAGTGATTCCAAAAGAGGGGAAGGACCCATCTCGGTGTGCTAGTTACCGACCCATATCATTACTAAATGTGGACTTAAATTTTTTTTCAAAAATCTTAGCGAGTAGGTTGGTTGAACATATTCCGGAATTGATCCACCCCGACCAAGTAGGGTTTACGCCAGGAAGGGAAGGGAGGGAAAATACACAGAGAGTGGTAAACGCTATCTATTGGTCACAGAGAGACCAGAAACCCCTTACATTAATATCAGCAGATGCAGAAAAAGCATTCGATAGGGTGGACTGGTTGTTCCTGAGGACCACATTGCAACATATTGGATTAGGGGAGGGAATGCTGAGATGGTTCCAAAACTTATATTCTGTACCGACCGCAAGGGTTAAGGTGAATGAGAGAATCTCTGAGCCATTTCGAATTCAAAATGGTACACGCCAGGGATGCCCACTGTCACCTATTATTTTTATCCTCACAATGGAGCCATTCTTAAGAAAAATACGGGCAAATTGTAATATTAGAGGTATAAAAACAGCAACGGAGGAATACAAGCTAGCGGCTTATGCCGACGACTTGATCTTTTTCATATCCTCTCCAGTCATATCCCTGCCTCCCCTCCTGGGGGAGTTAAAGCAATTTGGCGACATAGCAAATTTTAAAGTGAACTACAACAAATCGGAGGCAATGGGGCTGGAAATGAATGACTCACTGACCCACCAAATAACATCACAATTCAACTTTAGATGGACAGATTCCTATATTAGTTATTTGGGGACTAAAATCCCCAAAGTGCTAAGCAGGATATTTGAATTAAACTATGTTCCAATGTTAAAAAAAATAAAAAAAGATTTACAAAGATGGGACAGAGAAGTTTTTACATGGTTTGGTAGGACGAATATAATAAAAATGAACGTAATGCCTAGGCTTTTATACCTGCTCCAAACCTTGCCAATAAGGATTCCCCAAAGCTATATGAGAGAACTTCGGTCGGGATTCCTGAGGTTTTTATGGGCTGGAAAACCTGCGAGAATACGGAGAACTATTTTGGTTCTCCCTAAAGAAAAAGGAGGTATTGGATTTCCAGACCCATGTAAATACCAGGAATCCTCACACTTAGTCAGAGTAATGGAATGGTGTGCCAAAGAGAAGAAGCCATGGGTAAAGATGGAACAAATGATGTGTGATGTCCCCCTGGAGGGTTTGGCATGGATGACTGGAGAGGATATTTTAAAGGCTGTAAAGAAACATCCACTGATAGGGGCAACTCTAAATATAATTAAAAAAAAATCTTTAAAAAAACTAAGATATCCAAGGAACCAAGTCCTATGTCACCAGTAATAGGCACACCAGATTTCGGGCCAGGAATTTTAGACCATAGATTTGCCAATTTAAGACAAAGAGGGATAAGTAGGATTATACATTTCTCAAGGGAGGGTAGATTAATGACAAGAGGGGAGATAGAAAATGAATTCACCCCAGAGTTGGACTACTTCAGGGCAATGCAACTAGGATCCTATATCCGCTCTAAAAATAGGATGTACCCAGAAATTCGGGGGTTGTCAAGATTTGAGCAGATATGTTTAGATGGTGAAAATTTGCGACACTCCCTGTCATATTTTTATGAAGTAATTATAGGCTCAGAGGCCCCGGAAAATCTAGGCTTTATACAAGCCTGGGAAAAAGAACTGAAGGTTTTGTTTTCCCAAATACAAAAGGAAAAAATTCTTAGAGCGGTCCATAAAACGTCAATAGCATGTAGATACCAGGAAGGGGGATATAAGATCCTTACTAGATGGTACAAAACTCCAAGTATGTTACATGGCATATTCCCGCAGGTACCAAATGTCTGTTGGCGATGTGGGGAAGCCGAGGGTACGATGCTGCATATTTTTTGGGAATGTGGGAAAATTAGAGAATTTTGGAGAATGATAGAGGAAGCAATAAGCAGTATTACAGGTGTGTCTCTTGGGGAAAACCCGGCAGCATTTCTATTAAATGATGTCCCTATGTCGGTTGATAAATATAAAAGATCCTTATTGAAGCACCTTCTCACGGCGGCGAGAGCCTGTATCCCGGCCTTATGGAAAAGGGAGGCTCCTCCCACGGGGGCTCAGTGGTGGGCAAGAGTTAGAGAGATTCAACAGATGGAAAATTTGACTCTGGCAATGAAAGAGCAAGAAGAGAAATACTGGGACACATGGGGACCCTATTTCTCATACAAAAAGAGAGAAGAAGAGAGCTAGGTTGTATCTAGTTGGGGATGGGGGGGGAGGAGGGGCAACAGGAGAGACATAACATTTTTTTTTTCTTTTTCTTTTATTTATGTTTATTTATTTATTACTTTTTTCTCTTTTTTTTTTTTTTTCTTCTTATTTATTTATTTTATTTTTTTCTTTTTTTTCTTTTCTCCTTTGGTGGGGGGGGGGGGGGGGGGGGGGAGGGGGGGGGGGCGAAGAAGAAGAGGAATTTGCTAGGAGGTTAATGATGTAATGTTTAAATAATATGAGTTATAGAAAATGATTGTAAACAGAGCAAATGTTATACAGCAAGGATTAATGTATGCATGAAGTGTAATGTATGAAGAAAAGAGAAAATGTAAAATAAAGAGTTTAAAAAAAAAAAAAACAGTAGCAACGTTAGAACCGGTCCTCCAATACAACCCGTGCTATCGCCTCTTTGACATAGGGGATCCACCTCCCAATTCCCGCCATATCCGGAGCGTAACAGTAGATCCGGCCATGGATCCCGCTGAGGTCCCGCTGCCAAGCCTCTCGGACCTGACCACGGTGGTCGCTCAACAGGGTCAGCAATTGGCGCAGTTGACCGCTATGCTGCAGCAGCTTCTGCCATCTCCACCTCTTGCTCCGGCATCTCCTCCACCGCGAGCTGCTGTCGCTAGGATCCGCCTGTCTCTTCCTGACAAGTTCAACGGGGATACCAAACTGTGCCGAGGGTTCCTATTCCAGTGTTCCCTCCATCTGGAGATGTTATCGGACCAATTCCCCACAGAGCGGTCAAAGGTGGCGTTCGTGGTTAGCCTGCTATCTGATAAGGCCCTAGCCTGGGCTACACCGCTTTGGGACCGGGGCGATCCTGCCACAGCTTCAATCCCGGCCTTCTTTTCTGAAGTTCGCAGTGTCTTCGAGGAGCCAGCCCGGGCCTCCTCTGCCGAGACGGCTCTCCTGAACCTTGTCCAGGGGAATTCTTCAGTAGGCGATTACGCCATTCAGTTCCGCACCCTGGCATCTGAACTCTCTTGGAACAATGAAGCCCTCTGCGCGACCTTCAAAAAGGGCCTATCCAGTCACGTCAAAGATGTGCTAGCCGCACGAGAAATTCCTGCTACCCTGTCCGAACTCATCCAGCTGGCCACCCGCATTGACATGCGTTATTCCGAACGACGCCTAGAGCTACGCCAAGAAAGAGACTTGGTTCGCGTCAGGCGGTTTTCTCGCCTGGCTCCTCTCTTCCAGAATCCTCTGCAACCTGTTCCTGTGCCTCCCGCTGAGGAGGCTATGCAAGTGGATCGGTCCCGCCTGACCACACAAGAGAGGACTCGCCGCCGAGACCATAATCTGTGCCTGTATTGCGCCAGTCCTGACCATTTTTTAAAGGATTGCTCTATCCGCCCTCAGCGTCAGGGAAACGCTCGCACCTAGCTAACGTAGGAGAGGCGTTACTAGGTGGGGATTCTTCCTCTCCGTGTCTGACTGTTCCAGTGAGGATTTCGTTGCCCAAGAAGTCCTCTTTCTCCGCTGTGGCCTTTCTGGACTCTGGTTCTGCAGGAAACTTCATCGAAGCCTCACTCATCAACAAATTTAATGTTCCAGTTATCCGTCTCGTCAAGCCTTTTTTCATCACCTCTGTAAATGGTCAAAACCTGAACTGTATCGTGCGCTATCGCACTGAACCTCTCCTCATGAAAATTGGAGTTCTCCATCACGAAAAGATTAGCTTCTTTGTGTTACCCAACTGTACCTCTGAGATCCTTCTGGGCCTACCCTGGCTCCAGCTACATTCTCCTACCCTCGACTGGGCCTCGGGGGACATCGAAAGTTGGGGTCCCTCCTGCCACAGGTATTGCCTCAAAGCGGTACCCACTAAAAAAGTTTTCGTCGCTACCTCTCTGCCTACTCTCCCCCAGCCCTACCGGGACTTTGCTGATGTATTTTGCAAGAAACAAGCTGAGGTCCTGCCGCCACATAGACCCTTTGATTGCCCTATTGATCTTCTTCCTGGCACCACTCCGCCCCGGGGCAGAATCTACCCTCTCTCCATCCCGGAAACACAAGCTATGTCAGACTACATCCAGGAAAACCTCAAAAGAGGTTTCATCCGCAAGTCTTCTTCCCCTGCTGGAGCCGGATTCTTCTTTGTCGCCAAAAAGGACGGGTCCTTACGTCCCTGCATTGACTATCGCAATCTTAATAAGATCACTGTAAAAAATCGTTACCCGCTGCCCCTTATCTCTGAACTTTTCGACCGTTTACGCGGAGCAAGAATTTTTACCAAGCTGGACCTCCGGGGCGCATATAATCTCATCCGTATCCGTAAAGGTGATGAATGGAAAACCGCCTTTAACACCCGTGACGGACACTTTGAATATCTCGTCATGCCTTTTGGTTTATGCAATGCTCCTGCGGTTTTCCAAGACTTTGTAAATGAGATTTTCAGGGATTTGCTGTATTCTTGTGTTGTTGTCTATCTGGATGATATCCTGATTTTCTCCTCTAGCTTAGAGGTGCATCGTCTTCATGTACGTCAAGTACTCCAACGGCTCAGAGACAACCATCTTTACGCCAAACTAGAGAAATGTCTCTTTGAACGCGGCAGTCTTCCCTTCCTGGGTTACTTAGTCTCTGGACAAGGTCTCCAAATGGACCCTGAGAAGCTTTCCGCCGTCCTAAACTGGCCACGTCCTACTGGACTACGGGCCATCCAGCGGTTCCTCGGATTCGCCAATTATTATCGCCAGTTTATTCCTCACTTCTCCATCATTGTCGCGCCTATTGTGGCGCTAACCAAAAAGGCTGCGAATCCTAGGTCCTGGCCTCCTCAAGCTGATGAGGCATTTAACCACCTTAAGTCTGTCTTTGCCTCTGCACCCGTTTTGTCCAGGCCTGATCCTCTCAAACCGTTTCTCCTGGAAGTCGATGCCTCCTCTGTGGGAGCTGGAGCTGTGCTTCTTCAGAAAGATTCTAAGGGCAAGAACATAACCTGTGGGTTTTTTCTAAGACCTTTTCTCCCCCCAAAAAAAACTATGCCATCGGAGACCGTGAATTACTGGCCATTAAGCTGGCACTTGAGGAATGGAGACATCTCCTTGAGGGATCCGTTCACCCCATCACGATCTTCACGGATCACAAAAATCTCTCTTATCTCCAGTCTGCCCAGCGATTAAATCCACGTCAAGCTAGGTGGTCGTTGTTTTTTGCTCGCTTCAATTTTGAGATCCATTTCTGTCCCGCGGACAAAAATGTCAGGGCTGATGCCCTATCACGTTCCACCGATACTTCTGAGTCCGAGTCTCCGGTACAACACATTATACCCCCTGAGTGTCTGATCTCTTCTGCCCCTGCCTCTTTGGTGCAAGTTCCTCCTGGGAAAACCTTGGTCCCCCCCACGTCTTCGTCTTCAGATTCTCAAATGGGGCCACTCCTCTCAGCTAGCTGGTCATCCTGGAGTCAAGAAGTCCTCCCAACTGATTTCCAGATATTACTGGTGGCCCTCCTTTAAAAAAGGATGTGACGGACTTTGTACAAGCCTGCACTACATGTGCTCGAGACAAGACCCCTCACCAAAAGCCTGCTGGTCTTCTTCATCCTTTGCCTGTGCCGGAACAACCTTGGGCCCACATAGCTATGGACTTCATCACGGACCTTCCTCCTTCCCACGGCCATACAACCATATGGGTGATCGTTGATCGCTTCTCCAAAATGGCACATTTTGTCCCGCTTCCAGGTCTCCCTTCTGCACCTATACTTGCAAAACATTTCTTCCTCCAGATTTTTCGTCTTCATGGACTTCCATCCACATCGTCTCGGATAGAGGCGTTCAGTTCGTCTCTAAATTCTGGAGAGCCCTCTGCAGTCAATTGAAAGTCAAACTGGATTTTTCCTCTGCCTACCATCCGCAGTCCAATGGACAAGTGGAGAGAGTCAACCAAATCCTTGGGGCCTACCTGCGACACTTTGTCTCTGCTCGTCAAGACGACTGGGTTGACCTCTTGCCCTGGGCCGAATTTTCTTATAACCTGAAAGAGTCTGAGTCCTCCTCTAGATCACCCTTCTTTGTAGTATACGGCCGTCATCCTCTACCCCCCCTACCCTTCCCCACTTCTTCCGGAGTCCCTGCTGTAGACGAAGTCACCCAAGAACTGTCGTCCCTCTGGAAAGAGACCCAAAAGTCGCTTGCCCTGGCCTCTTCTCGCATGAAGAAACATGCTGACAGTAAAAGAAGACCTCCTCCTGTCTTCTCCCCTGGGGATAGGGTGTGGCTCTCCTCCAGGTACATCAGGTTCCGCATCCCCAGTTACAAGTTGGGTCCCCGCTACCTCGGTCCATTCAAGGTCAAGGCTCGGATCAATTCCGTGTCCTACAAACTGCATCTTCCCCCTTCCCTCCGCATCCCCAACTCTTTCCATGTGTCCCTCCTCAAACCCTTTATCATTAATCGCTTTTCCCCCAAGGTCATCGCTCCGGCTCCTGTCTCCGGGTCCTCCGACATCTTCTCCGTTAAAGAGATCCTCGCCTCTAGAACCGTCCGAGGTAAGCGGTTCCATCTTGTTGACTGGGAGAATTGTGGTCCTGAGGAGAGGTCCTGGGAACCTGAGGGTAACATCATAGACAAAGATCTCATCCTCAGCTTCTGGGGCTCCAGGAGGAGGGGGAGACCCAAGAAGAGGGGGAGACCCAAGGGGGGGGGGTACTGTAACGCCGAGCGCTCCGGGTGTCCCATCCATCCCGGAGTGCTCACGCCGCCCGTTGTCCTGCAGCGCCTCGGTCAGCTCCTCTGACCGCAGGCGCTGCTCTGCCAATGGGATGCGATCCTCGCGGCGGCCTCCGTCCGCCCGGGGATCGCATCTCTCTCCCCTCACCTGCCCCCGCCTGTCTCTCTCGGCGTGCGCGTCCCCTCTCCCCAGGCGCGCGCGCGCACTCAGGCTATGTCTTAAAGGGCCAGCGCACAAATGATTGGTGCCTGGCCCAAATTACTGTCACACCCCAAAACACTTATAAACCCACTTCCCCTTCCTCTCCATCTTGTGTTGCCATAGTGCCCAGTGAAAGCGTTAGTGTGTTTTGCTCCTGCTTGTGTATCCAGACCCCTGCTGTTGCCCCTGACTACGAACCATTGCCGCCCGCCTTGACCTTTCGCTACGTTTGACCTCGCCTCTGCCTTATCCCTGTGTACCGTGCCTGTCTCAGCTGTCAGTGGGGTCGAGTTGCTATTGGAGGACACCACCTGGTTGCTACCGCCGCTGCAAGTCCATCCCGCCTTGCGGCGGGCTCTGGTGAAAACCAGTAGCAACGTTAGAACCGGTCCTCCAATACAACCCGTGCTATCGCCTCTTTGACATAGGGGATCCACCTCCCAATTCCCGCCATATCCGGAGCGTAACATTTATATCGCAATTCAGGAGTGAAATTGGTCTGTAGCTTGGGCATAGCATTTCATCTTTGCCTTCTTTTAAAATGACGGTTATCTGTGCTCTCTGTGCTTCTGAGCTTAACCCATAGTCTACGCCAAGTCTGTTCATGTAATTAAAAAGTCTTGGTATCAGAATTTTCTCGAATTTCTTGAAATATTTCCTGGGAAATCCGTCCGGACCTGGGCTTTTTCCTGTTGGTGTTTCTAGAATGGCTTTTTTAATTTCCTGCTCCGTGATGGGGCTTTCTAGGTCTTCACTATCATTTGAATTTAATTGGGAGATTCCTGATTTTTCTAAAAACTGTTTTATTGTGGTTGCTTTTCCTGACATCATAAAGTGTGCTATAATAGTTTCGGAAAACTTCTGCTATCTCTTTTGTTTTATAGACTAGTTCTCCCTGTTTGTTTCGAATTTTTTCAATGTAGTTTCTCGACTTTTCTTTCCTTAGGGTTTTTGCCAGATGTTTCCCTATTTTGTTGCCGCTCAGATGTTTTCCTTTCAGAATTCTGTTGAAGACCCTTTTTGTATCCTGTGTTAGTAGATCTTTTAGTTCTTCTCTTTTAGATGTAAGTTGATGGTATATTTCTTGGCGTCTCCCTTCAGGTCTTTTGTGTAATTGTTCCAGTTCATATATTTCCTCTGTTAGGCTTCTAATTTCCCTTTCTCTCGCCTTTTTTTTCCCGGCCCCCATGGATATAAATATACCCCTTATGTATGCCTTATGTGTTTCCCATAATGTAGAATATGAGATATCTTGTGTGTCATTAATTTCGAACAAAATGCATCAGTTCATCGCTTATTCTTTCTATATCTTGTTTTTCACTAAGAAGCGCCTCGTTTAGTAACCAATTGGGAGCTGGTCTCTGTGTTTTCATTTCTTCTATAGTCATCATTACTGGGGAGTGATCTGAAAGAGTGGCGATCCCTATTTCGACATCTGTCACTTTAGTCAGTGTATTATGGTCAATTAAAAAATAGTCAATACGTGTGTACGTCCCATGTACAGGGGAGAAGAAGGTGTAGTCTCGTGCTTTGGGATGTAGAGCTCTCCACACATCCACCAATTGGTGTTGGTGCAATTTTTGCTTGAATTTTTTGAGGGACGCCTGTCCCGTCCCCTGTACACGGGACGTACTATCTTCAAGTGGGTTCAAACATAGATTGAAATCTCCTGCCATTATTACTATCCCTCTCCTAAACTGTGCAAGGGTCCCTATCATTCTTTTTGCGAACTCTGCAGACTTTTTATTTGGGGCATATACATTACCCAGAGTACATTCTGTTTCCCCTATATATCCTCTTACAAAAAGGAATCTCCCCTCTGGGTCCGTGAGCCTTCCTTCTACTTTAAATCTAGTTTCTCTTGAGAACCCGATTGCAACTCCCTTTGCTTTTTTAGTTGTTGAGTCGGCGTAGAACCAAGTAGGATGTTCCTTTTGAGTGTAGTTTTATATTGTCTCCTAAAAAAAGATGCGTCTCTTGGAGAAAGATTATGTCTGCATGATGGTATTTAAGCTCTTTCAAGATCTTGTATCTTTTGGCAGATGTATTCAGTCCTCGGACGTTATATGTCAGAAACTTAATCTTACTTTAAATTTTTTCTTTTTTTCTTGTCGCAAAGGACGAGAGGTATTGTTCCCTAACCCATCTATCTCCCTCCCCTCCTCCCCCCTGCCCCTCCTTCCAACCCCCCCCCCTCCCTCCCTCCCCGCGATTAAAGCTGACCACTAGACCGTAGGTTGAAACGAATACCATCTCAACCCTAAGGTCTTCTTTCCTCGAGGTGTGACTCTGAACCCCTCCGACACTCCGAGCCCCTCCCACGGGCTATTCCCAGGAGGGGAGTGGGGTGTCTATACCGGGCAGAGCTCTCCTCCCTCAGTTACCAGAGGTCCCCTCCCTCCCACCCACTCTCGCTCCCGAGGAGAAAAAAAAAAAAAAAGGGGGGGGGGACACAATATTCTGTGATGATCCTTCTATCCCAGTCCTTCTCTTTGTGACCATTCTGGGATTTCGATCTCTTGCAAATCTAACTTTTTGCAAAATTCTGGCAACTCTTCTGGGAACCTGAGTTTTGCTGATTTACCCTCCCTGTAGCCTATTAAGCAGGCCGGGAAACCCCAAGTATATTTCACGTTTTCCGCTCTCAGTTGTATTAATAGTGGTCTAAGTAGTCGCCTCCGGGCCAACGTCTCCAGGGCCAGGTCTATGTAGATTTGTAATTCTGACCCGTTGATTTTTAATGGGGGTTTTCCTCTAAGGATACTCCAGATAGCCGCCTTGTCCTCATAATTCTGAAATTTGACTAGTATGTCCCTAGGGCTTTCTGTTGGAATATGTTGGGGTTTCCTTACTCTATGTATCCTGTCAGGACAGGATTGAGGATCTCTTTTATTGATTTCCTAAGGTCTTCGCCGTTTTCTTCCGCGAGTGCGCGTATTCTTAGGTTCTGTCTTCTATTTTGGTTCTCGAGTTCCTCTAGTTTGTAGTTTATTCTCCTTTGATTCAGCTTTGTCTCTCTAAGTTGATGTTGTATTTTAGTCATCTCCTGGGTATGGTTGTCTGTTTTATTCTCAATTTCCTCAATGCGATTCAACAGGTGGCCTAAGTCTGATCGAAGTGCTGATCTATCCTTTTTTATTGAATTTTCCATTTTAATTAGCATCTCTGATAATTCTGTTTTAGTTAGCATCTGGGGACTCGCCCCGGGGAGCTTCTATCTATCTCGGATTCCAGGGTAACCTCTCCTCTTGAGGCTTCAACCAGATCTTTTTTTTAAGTTGCCTCCTTCTTTTTAGCTTGTTTACTCATTTCTTGTTCTAGGCCTAGACCTGGGCCTGGGCTTTTAGGACTTATACCTTTTACCAAGTAGTGTTTGATTGTGCTTGTGTTTGCTTTATCTTTAGGGGTTTTAGGTTCACCTCCCTTAACGGTCTTGCCTTTCATACTAGTTTTCCTGTTCTTTTTTTTAATGTTTTGTTTTTCCCCAGAATGCCCTAGAGGGTATACTTCGGATATTTTAGTCAAGTATACTTCCACTGGTTGAGCCTCCAGACCTTTTTACCTTACTCCGGTACACTTAAGATTTAGGCTGGAGGTTTATTACACCAGTTCTTACGTATATGTATAAAGATTCATATAGAGAGTTATGCTGAAAATTCAATAGATGTTTAAAGTTTATTTTAAATATTTATCTCTTGTAGTCCCCCCCCAAAAAAAAAAAAGGAGAGAGGGGGGGGGGTTGCGAGTTCTCCTCCTGTATTGCTGCTTTACTTCAGGCCAATATTAATTGAGGCCTGCAACAAGGATCAGGGATTTTTATGATTTTTGTTCCCCCTGCTGAAAATCCACGGTTGTGAGTCAGTATTTACCGTTTTATTTTCCTCTTGCAAAAAAAGTGACACAAAAAAAAAAAAAGGAAGAGAAAAGGGAAAAAAATTTCAAAGGGGGGAGGCCAGGGCAGTATGGTCGATGGAGAACTCCATGTACTGTCTGACGCAGACACTTGTGTAAATAGTGATGTAAATAATGATGTTGATCATATGTGTCCAGGTATATTTAATACACCCTATTTTATGCTCGGTCCGCCCCCGTCTTTTACTGCTCTTATTGGTGTAAATCCCCGTTGGTACCGGGTTTATATTTTTGTGGTTTATTTAGTTTATATAATTGTATCCATATCAGTGTCCTTTCTTTCCGGGGTGGATAGATGGATCTGTATCAGGTGTATGATGGGGTAAAGTGCTGTTTAAATTTCCTTTCAGCTTACCGGCTGTGTCATTAAGTTGTATGACGGGTTCTTATGCTATCTTGTCCCCCCGTTTCTCATATATCCAATGTTTCACCTTTCCTCTGAACTAGGATCAATTTGCATATATATTATATATCGTTTTTCATCTTACTTCCACATAATTCCCCCTATTATTTCATTCTGCACATTTAGTTCAAATCCTTTGCAGTAGGGGAAAAGTAAATTTACACTCACCCCCTCCAGTGTAGTCGTCTGTGGAGCCGTCTGATGCTGTACATGTAGCTTCCCCATAAAGGGGACTTACCCTTGTTGGAGGCTGGTTCGTGGGTTTCTTGTTACCCTGTTATATCTGGGTGTCTTGCGTTGGCGTGTGGTATCCAGTAAGCGAGGGGGGGAACACAGGAGGAGAGATGGAGTGGGGAGAGGTGAGAAACAGACGCCTCGGTCCCGCGGCGTCTCGTGTGTCTCTCGATGCGTCGCTATCTTCAATACGCCGTTGCTTCCTAGGATGCCCGCCGGCCGATGCGGTGTTTACCTCATGCTGGGGGAATCATTCCCCAGGGTCACGCAGCCTCTCACTCTGTGCGCTCTCGCTCTGCTCTGGCCGTATGGTGTTGCTCGGGTCAGGCCACTCCCTCCCTGAGGCGAAAACACGTCCTCATCTCTCGAGCTGAGCCCTCGTGCTCTCTATTCTAATCCCAGTGCACAGGTCCGTCTACAAGGCTGTTACTCCGACATTTTTAACATAGAAAAAGGCACCAGACAAAGATGTCCCCTGTCCCCCATCCTTTTTCGCTATAGCAATTGAGACCTTGGCCATAGCCATCAGATCCCATCCAGATATCAAAGGAGTCAAGTGCGGTCAATCAGAACATAAATGCGCTTTGTTCGCTGACGACTTGCTCATGTTTGTCGCTTCACCATTGATCTCAACGCCCAACATTTTCTCCCTACTTGCTAATTTCGGCACAGTCTCCGGTTTGAAGGTTAATGCCTCAAAATCTCTAGCCTTGAATATCAATACTCCTCCCACCCTAGTAGGCACTTTACAAAACTATTTCCCTTTCACATGGTGCCCTGCAAAATTACCATACCTGGGGGTGTACCTATCTTCCAGTATAACCACCCTTTACTCTTCCAATTACCCAACTGCGTTTAATAAATTGACAGAGGATCTGGTAACTTGGTCTAAACTTGGCCTATCCTGGATAGGCCGCATATCCGCAATCAAGATGACCTTTCTCCCCCGTTTACTCTACCTGTTCAGGTCTCTCCCTATTCCTGTTAAGAAAACACACATTCAAGCCCTTCAATCTAAAATCCTGAAATTTATCTGGGGCCCACAGGGTTGCAAAGGCTCGAAACACCTCCTGTATAGACTGAAAAATCAAGGGGGTTTGTCTCTCCCAAATATCTGGTGGTATTACCAGGCAGCTCAACTAGCTCAGATTTCGATAGTCTACGCCCATGGACCCAAACCTGACTGGGTTGATATGGAGAGACAAGCAGTCCCCCTTCACACCATAGATTTCTTATTATGGTCGCCCCCTAAAAATAGACCACCCATCATGGCTCCCACTCTTTCTCATTCATTGGCACTTTGTGATCACTTACACAAAAACACCACACTTATCTCAGCCCTCTGACCTTTAACGCATATTTTCCACAACCCGGACTTCCCTCCGGGCATGAATATCCTTGCCTTTAGCTGGTGGCTCAATAAAGGACTATTTAGAATAGGAAACTTCTTCACCTCCACGGGCCCCATCTCGATTACATTCTGCAATAATAAACTTGAGATGCCCCCTTCCGAGAAATTCAGATATTCACAAATACTACATTTCCTCCATTCTATCTGGTCAAATAAACCCGACCCCCCCCCCCCGGCAGCTTCAACATATGAATCTTGGTGTGCTGACATTGCGAGCCAGAAGGGGGGGATATCCATCATCTATTCTTCCCTGGCCTCTACCTCATCCAAACCTACATATGCCCTTTCCTGGGAATCTGACCTTACTATCTTGTGGGACCAGGACAAATGGTTCGCCTGCTTTCAACGTTCCTTTAGAGGAATTCTTAATGTCTCCCTAATTGAAGCAAACCTCAAAATACTTACACGCTGGTATAGAGTTCCCACTATTTTGGCCAGGATTTATCCCAATGTGTCCCCGCTCTGCTTCCGTGAATGTGGTCACGTCGGATCCCTACTTCACATTTGGTGGACGTGTCCACGCATACGGGGATTATGGAATAGGGTCTTTGCTCTTATTTGCAAACTTTCTTCAGCCCAGGTACACCAAATTCCAGGAATAGCCCTACTTAATCTCAAGGTAGATAATGTGAACAAATAAAAAATAATAATAATAATAGCTAAAATGATTATGTCTGTTATAAATATAAAAAAAATATAAAAATATATATATATATATATATATATATATATATTAAAATATTTCAACACTATACACACATATCAATAAAAGGTCATTACCATAAAAGAATATGTATGGGGGAAAATATATATATATATATATATATATATATATATATATATATATATATATATTAAAAACTCATATAAATATATACTAAAATGGTGATCATCCCGCATATGTACATGTGAAGAGACCATGAGTAGTGGAATCTATCAATCTGGTATGGTTATTAATTAGCATTGTGCTAATATGCGAAAGAACAGTATCCATAGATGGTTATAGTTAGGGATAACAAGGTATAGTCCGCAAAGTTGGATGTAAAAATTATTAGTATTACATTCAGTATCGTAAAAACGAATAAAAATACAGTTAATAGACTGTATATTGGGACTAGATAAAAAACATATAATATCAGTTAATAATCACTAATAAAGCAGTTAATATCAAGGTCCACGTTCAAACGCTTTCAACGTTCCTTTAGAGGAATTCTTAATGTCTCCCTAATTGAAGCAAACCTCAAAATACTTACACGCTGGTATAGAGTTCCCACTATTTTGGCCAGGATTTATCCCAATGTGTCCCCGCTCTGCTTCCGTGAATGTGGTCACGTCGGATCCCTACTTCACATTTGGTGGACGTGTTCACGCATACAGGGATTATGGAATAGGGTCTTTGCTCTTATTCGCTAACTTTCTTCAGCCCAGGTACCCCAAATTCCAGAAATAGCCCTACTTAATCTCAAGGTAGATAATGTGAACAAACACACTCCGGCGCTAATATTCTTTATCCTACTAGGCACAAAAATCACCATAGCAGCTCACTGGAAAAAAACTGTAGTCCCATTTGCAGCGGTAAAACACAGGATCTCTTGGATAATGGCACAGGAAAGAATCGTAAGCATCATTCAGGATAAATACCGTATTTTTGAAAATATTTGGTCACCCTGGGCTGAATTCCAAAATATTTCCCTTCTCCCAGGTCTCTAATCCCACTATAAAGAATCCCCCCCTGGTCTGACCTTTCTTCTCTTTCCACGTCCCACTTTCTCTCAGTCCCTTCCTTTCCACCTCTTTCCCCCTATTATCCCTCGCCCCTCTTCTTCTCCATCGTTTTGCTCTTGAGGTTCGCACGCAAGAACCGTCAGATCCTGGACTATTTTCTGTCTTTTTCCTTCCTTGTTCTACTACTTAATCTTACTACTGCACAGATGACGCAGCTCAGCTCCTGTCCTACTGCTTCTTCTGTTCCTTCTCTCTCTTCTATTGTCTAGCAATGATACTTGTTGAACTGTAAGGATGGAGCTGTAGACTCCTTATTAGTGTAACCCTAGAGGACGTTTATACTTATTTTTCCTAGGGTGCGCCACATGGATGGACAATGTTGCTAATGCTACTTATACTGTTTTTGTGTATATAAAACTCAGGGGGTCTGTAATGTAATAATAGCTAAAACGATTATGTCTGTTATGAATATTAAAAATATAAAAAAATATATATAAAAGAAATAATATATATATTAAAATATTTCAACACTATACACACATATCAATAAAAGGTCATTACCATAAAAGAATATGTATGGGGGAAAATATGTTGTCCTTGACTATTGTTGAAATTGGTTTGATGTTCCGAAACACTTAAGTGTGACAAACATGCAAAGGAACAGGAAATGAGGAAGGGGGCAAACACTTTTTCACACCACTGTATATATATATATATATATATATATATATATATTAAAAACTCATATAAATATATACTAAAATGGTGATCATCCCGCATATGTACATGTGAAGAGACCATGAGTAGTGGAATCTATCAATCTGGTATGGTTATTAATTAGCATTGTGCTAATATGCGAAAGAAAAGTATCATAGATGGTTATAGTTAGGAATAACAAGGTATAGTCCGCAAAGTTGGATGTAAAAATTATTAGTATTACATTCAGTATCAGTATCGTAAAAACGAATAAAAATAGATAAAAATACAGTTAATAGACTGTATATTGGGACTAGATAAAAAAACATATAATATCAGTTAATAATCACTAATAAAGCAGTTAATATCAAGGTCCATGTTCAAACCCTTGGGCGATAAAGTGTCAACCAGATATATCCATTCAGTTTCTCTCTTGGACAATTCTCGCACCTGATTTGAGCCCCTCCACGCAGGCTTGAGATGATCAATGCCCCAAAATTTTAGACCAGAGGGATCCTGGTTGTGGTGATTTTTAAAGTGCAATGACACGTTGTGGTCCTTAAAACCTAACTTGATATTGGCAATATGTTCAGCAATCCTAATCCTCAGCAGCCTCTTAGTGCGGCCTATGTAAATAAGTTTGCACGGGCATTGGATGGCATATACTACATAGGCGGTATTGCATGTAATGAACTATTTTATCTTAAACTCTCTATTATTCGACGTAGAGGTAAACATCTCCAGGGCTCTCAATGGCTGATTGACTTCTCTACAGGCTTTACACTTTCTACAGGAGTAGAAGCCATCCTTATCCCTAAATAACGGATGTTTGGAAGGTGGATCTAAAATCTTTTTCACAATTTTATCCGCATAACTGGGTGCTCTTCTGTAGATAAAACCTGTTTTTTCAGGTAGAGCCGGTTTGAGGACCTTGTCCATCAATAGGATATGCCAATGTGTTGAAAAGCTAGTTTCCACCTCCTTGAATTGTTCATGGAAGCCCGAGATAAAACTCCATTCCTGGGTGTTCATTTTTGTTATTGTGATTGGTCTGTCCTCCAAGAAGGTATTTCTTGGGATCAGGGAGACATCTTCAATAATTTTATTCAATTGTGTTCCATTATAACCCTTTTCCTCTAATTTCTTCTTAATGACTAGTGATTGGGTATTAAAATCACTATCTTTGGTGCAATTCCTTCTTATTCTGGTAATTTGGCCTTTAGGGATATTCTTCAACCACATGGGGTGGTGTCCACTTTGGGTAGGCAAGTAGCTGTTCGAATCAGTTGGTTTAAAGAAAACTTTAGTATGAAGCTTCTTTCTTTCTCTGAAAATATTGACATCTAGAAAATTTATACTCTGTGCACTTATTTCACTCAATGCAATGTTATTTGTGTTGCAATTTAGTTCATCTATAAATTGCTGTAAGGAGATGAGAGATCCTGACCAAATAAAAAAACAGGTCATCTATATATCTTTTGTAGAGAATGAGGTTGTCTCGTTTAAAAGCAAAAATCTTTTTGTCTTCCCATTCTCCCATAAAAAGATTAGCTATGCTGGGGGCAAATTTGGCGCCCATAGCTACGCCTCTTTTCTGTAAATAAAAATTTCCGTTGTATCAAAAATCGTTATGGCTTAAGCAAAAATCAAGTGCAAGTCTTAAAAATATTTTCTGATTATGTTTCAGGTCATCTCTCTGGCATAGCGCCCAGTTTAGGGCCAGTAGAGCATCGTCGTGCTGTATTATAGTATACAGAGATGAAACATCTGCTGTTACTAAAAACACTTCTTGTTCTTCATTTAAAATAACGGAAAATTGAATACTTACCTTCCGTAATTTTCCTTTCCTGGTGCCTACCCATGGCAGCATACCAATGGTTGGTTGCCCCGCCCCCAACCAACCCACAGGACCACTTCAAACTCTAGAAATAGTAGAGTTGAACCCCCCTGTCAGTATTCTTGTAACTAGCCTCCAAACCTCTTAAGGATTTATTGAAGGGAGGGTGTATGCTGCCATGGGTAGGCACCAGGAAAGGAAAATTACGGAAGGTAAGTATTCAATTTTCCGTTTTCCTGGAGCCTCCATGGCAGCATACCAATGGTTAATAACTCGCTTACAGGGAGGGTACTGCAATAATAATTTTAATAACAACTACAGTACAGAAAGTTGCAAGGTTTTTTTCCCAAAATCTCGGGAAGTGAGAGCTGCTGGATCCACACTATAGTGGGACATGAAAGTGTTGAATGATGACCAGCTGGCCGCCCGACAGATCGTTTCTGGGGAGACCCGTGCCAAAGCTGCCCAAGAGGCCGCCATCCCTCTTGTCGAATGTGCATTGACCGCGTTTGGAGCAGGGAGACCACTAGCCCGGTATGCCCTTTGTATTAACTTCACAATCCAGCTTGCTAGGGTTGTCTTTGATGCCGCTTTCCCCTTCTTTGCGCCTTTGCTAATGATAAACAGCCTTTGATCTTTTCGAAGCTGCTGTGTTAACAGCAAGTAGCGTTTCAGGGATCTGGCTACGTCTAGCTCATGAAGCCTTGTGGAGGATGGTTCCTCCTCGAAAGCTGGTAGAACCCATTCGTGACTGAGGTGATAGATTGAAGGCACCTTCGGGACGAACTGATGGATGGGTTGCAAGACCACCCTATCCGAGAAAAAGGTGGTGTAAGGCTCTTGAGCCCCTAGGGCTTGGATTTCCGATATCCTGCGCCCCGAGGTGATGGCGATTAGGAATACCGTCTTCATGGTGATATCCTCCAGGGAGCATTCCTCCGTGGGGGCGAAAGGAGGACTTGATAAAACATTGAGTACTATTGTTAGGTCCCATTTTTAATACAACGTCTTTCTGGGGGGCCGAAGCCTTAGTACCGCTTTTAAGAAGCGTTCCACCAAAGGGTTCAGCGCCCAGCGTGTGGCTGTCAGAGCTGAAAGGGCTGAGACTTGAACTTTCAAGGTGTTTAGGCCTAGACCTAAATCTAAAGCGGCCTGCAGAAACAGGAGAATATTCTGTACCCCCGGCTCCAGGGGGTCAAACTGATTAGCTTCCGCCATTTCTGTGAATTTCCTCCATATTCTATAGTATGTCGAGTTGGTGGTAGCTTTTCTAGCCTGCAACAGTGTTTGGATGACATTAGGTGCACACCCTAGCTTGTCCAGCCTTTCCCGCTCAATTTCCATACCCTCAGATCCAGGATTTCTGGGTGTTGGTGAGAGAGGTCGCCCTGTGCCAGCAGGTTGTTCCTGTAAGGAAGACGGAGCGGCTTGCACATGGCCAATTTGACTAGCAGCGCGAACCATGGTCTTTTGGGCCAGTATGTGATTACTGCCAGCACTGTGACTTTCTCTGTCGTCAGCCTCTGGAGGAACCTCAATATCAGGGGGGTTGGCGGGAACGCATACCCCTTCCGGAAGTCCCAAGGTTGAATCAGGGCGTCCACCCCCGCTGTTCCTAGTGATGGGAACCTTGAGAAAAAACGGGGTGTTTTCGCATTGAGGGGAGAGGCGAAGAGATCTATTTGGGGAGTGCCCCACTGTTGGCATATCCACCAGAAAGCTTCCTGACTGAGAGACCACTCGTTGTTTTCGACAAAGGTTCTTGACAACTGATCTGCTAGCTGGTTCTCGGGCCCTGGGATGTAAGAAGCCCGTAGATCGACTAGGTTCTTCTCGGCCCAGTTCAGGATGGGTGTCACTTCGCTGAGAAGGGACTTGCTGTGTGTTCCCCCCTGGTTTTGAACGTAGGCTACCGCCGCCTTGTTGTCCATCCATAGAAGTATGGATTTTCCCCTGAGATAGGGGGCCAGGTTCTGTAACGCCATCCATGCCGCCCTCACTTCTAAAATGTTGGACACAACATTGACTGGGTTGAATTGCCACCTTCCCTGAACTAGTTGACTCTGCACGTGTGCTCCCCAGCCCACTTGACTTGCATCCGACGTCAGGACGGTCCATGGGATGGGCCCTAGAGAGCAGTGTACTTGAAGATTGGCTGTTCTCGTCCACCACCAAAGACTGGACTTCATGGAGGGGGTAATCCATATACTCTGATCTAGGCGGTCCTTTCGCCACTGTGATAGGAACCCTATTTGGAATCACCGCAGATGCCATCTGGCCCACTTGACCATGGGGATACAGGAGGATAGGGACCCCAGCAGGCTCAGGCAATCTGATGCAGGTATACGATGGCCTGCTAGCATCCTTTTCACCTTGGCTATTAGAGCCGGCATTTTCCCTGATGGTAGCGATACCGCACTTTCGGGGGTGTTGAAGAAAGCCCCTAAATATACCATCCTCTGAGTGGGAATCAGCTGACTTTTGGAGTAGTTCACCAGCCATCCAAACTTGCCTAATGTGTTCAGGACCTTTTGCACATGTTCTTCCAGGTTCGCTCTGTGTTGGGACAATATTAGTATATCATCCAAGTAGTGCAACACTCGGATCCCCTCTTCCCGTAGGGGAGCTAGAATCGCCACCAAAACCTTGGTAAAAGTCCTCGGAGCTGTCGAGATCCCAAAGGGGAGACATCGGAACTGGAGGCGTAAGTCCCCTATTTTGAAACGCAGGAAAGGTTGAAATTGCTTCTGGACCGGAATGTGGAGATAGGCATCTTGAAGATCTATAGAGGCCATCCAATCCCCCGGCTGAACTGACAGAATCACGGTGTTTAGTGATTCCATTTTGAAATGTTCTATCTGGATGTATTTGTTTAATTTTTTGAGATCCAGTACCGGTCTCCAACCGCCTGATTTCTTGGGGACCAAGAAGATTGGGGAATAGAACCCCAAGTGTTCCTCCGAAGCTGGGACTGGTACCACGGCCTGCTGAAGCACCAAAGCTTGCACATACTGCCGGAGAGCTTCCCTTTTTCCTGTGGAGGCCGGAATTTTGGTTGGTTGAAAAGATAGGCGTGGGGGGTGTCTTTTGAACCTCCAATGATGACCCAGCTGGACCGTGGATACGGCCCACTGATCTGTGCAGTTTTCCACCCAAACCTGGGCAAATGCTCCGAGTCAAGCACCTACAGGCCCTATCTGGGTGGGCAGAGAGTCAAAAGGACTTCTGGCCCTCGGTCGTGGAAGTTGAGGCTTTGGGTTTTCCCGACTTCAGGAAAGTTGCCTGTGACCCTTTCCAGCCTCTCCTATATTCCCTACCTGGGCGGTAGGATCTGGAATCTTTGGTTCTCTTATTCGTCGGGCGCGACACAAACCTCTTTCTCCTGCTTCTGTCTTGGGGAATTAAGCCACTCTTCCCCCCCGTGACCCGGGTGATTGCTGCATCCATCTTGTCGCCAAATAATGCTTTCCTATTGTACGGGATACGGCACCATGATTGTTTAGAGGTAGGGTCGGCTGCCCATGGTTTAAGCCACAATGCCCGTCTGGTTGTAATAGAATATAACATGGCCCTGGAGGAACACTTTATAATGTCAATGGCGGCCTCCGCCATGAAGTCTGAGGCCAATTTCAGCTCATCTAGTGCCTTAATGATTTCTTCCACATCCACACCTTGTCTGAGGGCTGTTTCAATGTTGTCTGACCATACTCTTGTGGCCCTGGAAATAGAGGTTAGGGCGACTGCTGGTTTGCATGCCCCCCCCCCGCCCGCCCCCCCCCCCCCCCCCGTTGCCTGATAGGATTTTTTCAGGTCTGAATCTATTCTTCGATCCAGGACGTCCTTAAAGGAGACAGCGTCTTCCAAGGGGAGTGTTGTATTCCTGGCTAATCTCATAATTGAGGCGTCTACCATCGGGACAGCATCAAACAACTGTGCGTCTGCTTCTGAAAAGGGGTACAATTTTGTAAAACGGTTATAGGCCAATGGCCTTTTATCTACCTTCTGCCATTCGTCTGTTATTACCTCCTTGATCTCCTCCATCAGGGGGAAGGTTGACAATTTTCTTTTCAGGTGTGGAAAATATTTTTTGGATTTGGCCGGAGGCTCTGGGTCCTCCTCCCACTGGATTGCATCTTTTACAGCATTAATAAAGGGTTCCACTAGAGCGAAATCAAAAGATGATGGGTTCTCCTCCACTAATTCTGTTTCCTCCTCAGATAGTGCTTCAGGATCATGGTGTGGGGTGGGGGTAATCACTGATTCACCTGAAGAAGGAGCCGCCTGGTCTTGACTTACCGCGAGCTTGCGGATAGAATCCTTTATTAGCTGTTTAATGGAATCCATGGATTCCTGTTTATCTTTTTCTTTGTCTCCTGCGGCTTCTCTGAGGCATTGGGCACATACTAATTTGTCTGGGAGGGCTTGTTTTCCACATACCCAGCAGGCTTTCTGACCTGGATACCCTGACCTTTGTGCCGAGACATGCCTATCTGTAGAATGTCGGGGTGACCTCTGGCCACTGCGAGAGGCATGGGTTGACGAGGAGTGGGAGTGACCCGAACTTCTATGCCCCCCTGACCCCCTATCTTGGGACCCCCTGTGGGATGACTGGCGTGATGATCCGTGATGCGGGCTGAGTAAGAGAGAGGAAAAGAAGAGAAGAGGAAAAAGAAGAGAGAAAAAAAAAAAAGGAAAGTTTATTTTAAAAAAAAAGTGCTCTTTTAAAAACCTCACCTGATTGTTGCAGCCCTTACCTAGTGTATTTGAGGATTTTTTGATTAAAAAAAAAAGTGCTCTTTTAAAAACCTCACCTGATTGTTGCAGCCCTTACCTAGTGGTATGTTGAGGATCTTTTTGATGCGGTGTTAGATTGGCTACAGGCAGGACGCCTGTAGCCTATGCTGGCAGCAAAAAGGTAGCAGATTGAGCAGGCAGATTCTGAGAGGCACCTATAGGACTTGAAGTGTTGTTCGTGGCAGGCAGGCAGAGCTCCTACCAGAAGCACCTATAGGACTTAGTTGTTACCAGAAGACTTATGGCAGGCAGGCAGAGCTCCTATATTTTGGACTATAGGACTTTGTAGTGTGTTAGTGGCAGGCAGGCAGAGCTCCTATAAAGTTACAGAAGCACCTAAAATAATACATCAAGTGTGTTAAGTCAGAAGCACCTATAGGACTTGAAGTGTGTTAGTCCATTACACACACAGAGCTATAAAAATTTCCAAGATACAGATCATAGGAAAACAAGGGGAAAATTGCCCCTTCCAGTACCTTGGCTTGGTTCCATATCCAGGAAGAAAAACAGGCTGGACAGCAGGAGAGAGAGAGCGCTTGAGGTGTGTACTCCTATGTAGCTGACAGAACCAGACTGAAGCTGTGCTCTCCTTTTATACTGAGAGCGCTTTAGGGAGTACCAAGATGGCCGCCGGAGGCTTCAGAGTGGCTACTGCGCATGCGCCGTGACGTCACGGCGTAGGCTCAGAAGCACCTATAGGACTTGAAGTGTGTTAGTCCCATTACACACACAGAGCTATATTTTGTTCCCAGAAGCACCTATAGGACTTGAAGTGTGTTAGTCCCATTACACACAAAGAGCTATATTTTGTTCCCAGAAGCACCTATAGGACTTGAAGTGTGTTAGTCCCATTACACACACAGAGCTATATTTTGTTCCCAGAAGCACCTATAGGACTTGAAGTGTGTTAGTCCCATTACACACAAAGAGCTATATTTTTGTTCCCAGAAGCACCTATAGGACTTGAAGTGTGTTAGTCCCATTACACACACAGAGCTATATTTTGTTCCCAGAAGCACCTATAGGACTTGAAGTGTGTTAGTCCCATTACACACACATTAGTTTCCCAGAGCTATATTTTGTTCCCAGAAGCACCTATAGGACTTGAAGTGTGTTAGTCCCATTACACACACAGAGCTATATTTTTTCCCAGAAGCACCTATAGGACTTGAAGTGTGTTAGTCCCATTACACACAAAGAGCTATATTTTGTTCCAGAAGCACCTATAGGACTTGAAGTGTGTTAGTCCCATTACACACACAGAGCTATATTTTGTTCCCAGAAGCACCTATAGGACTTGAAGTGTGTTAGTCCCATTACACACACAGAGAGCTATATTTTGTTCCCCAGAAGCACCTATAGGACTTGAAGTGTGTTAGTCCCATTACACACACAGAGCTATATTTTCCCAGAAGCACCTATAGGACTTGAGTGTGTTAGTCCCATTACACACAAAAGAGCTATATTTTGCCCAGAAGCACCTATAGGACTTGAAGTGTGTTAGTCCCATTACACACACAGAGCTATATTTTATTCCAGAAGCACCTATAGGACTTGAAGTGTGTTAGTCCCATTACACACACATATTTTGTTCCCAGAAGCACCTATAGACTTGAAGTGTGTTAGTCCCATCACACAGAGCTCCTCTATTTTCTTTGCATAAGCACCCACAGGACTTCTAGTGTGTTAGTGGCACCACACAGAGCTCCTCTATTTTCTTTGCAGAAGCACCCACAGGACTTCTAGTGTGTTAGTGGCATCACACAGAGCTCCTCTATTTTCTTTGCAGAAGCACCCATAGGACTTCTAGTGTGTTAGTGGCATCACACAGAGCTCCTATATATTCTTCTCAGCAGCACCCACAGGACTTCTAGTGTGTTAGTGGCATCACACAGAGCTCCTCTATTTTCTTTGCAGAAGCACCCATAGGACTTCTAGTGTGTTAGTGGCATCACACAGAGCTCCTCTATATTCTTTGCATAAGCACCACAGGACTTCTAGTGTGTTAGTGGCACCACACAGAGCTCCTCTATTTTCTTTGCAGAAGCACCCACAGGACTTCTAGTGTTAGTGGCATCACACAGAGCTCCTCTATTTTCTTTGCAGAAGCACCCATAGGACTTCTAGTGTGTTAGTGGCATCACACAGAGCTCCTCTATATTCTTTGCATAAGCACCCACAGGACTTCTAGTGTGTTAGTGGCACCACACAGAGAGCCTCTATTTTCTTTGCAGAAGCACCCACAGGACTTCTAGTGTGTTAGTGGCACCACACAGAGCTCCTCTATTTTCTTTGCAGAAGCACCCACAGGACTTCTAGTGTGTTAGTGGCATCACACAGAGCTCCTCTATATTCTTTGCAGAGGCACCCATAGGACTTCTAGTGTGTTAGTGGCACCACACAGAGCTCCTATATATTCTTCTCAGCAGCACCCACAGGACTTCTAGTGTGTTAGTGGCATCACACAGAGCTCCTCTATTTTCTTTGCAGAAGCACCCATAGGACTTCTAGTGTGTTAGTGGCATCACACAGAGCTCCTATATATTCTTTGCATAAGCACCCACAGGACTTCTAGTGTGTTAGTGGCACCACACAGAGCTCCTCTATTTTCTTTGCAGAAGCACCCACAGGACTTCTAGTGTGTTAGTGGCATCACACAGAGCTCCTCTATTTTCTTTGCAGAAGCACCCATAGGACTTCTAGTGTGTTAGTGGCATCACACAGAGCTCCTATATATTCTTTGCATAAGCACCCACAGGACTTCTAGTGTGTTAGTGGCACCACACAGAGCTCCTCTATTTTCTTTGCAGAAGCACCCACAGGACTTCTAGTGTGTTAGTGGCATCACACAGAGCTCCTCTATTTTCTTTGCAGAAGCACCCATAGGACTTCTAGTGTGTTAGTGGCATCACACAGAGCTCCTCTATTTTCTTTGCATAAGCACCCACAGGACTTCTAGTGTGTTAGTGGCATCACACAGAGCTCCTCTATTTTCTTTGCAGAAGCACCCATAGGACTTCTAGTGTGTTAGTGGCATCACACAGAGCTCCTATATTTTCTTCTCAGCAGCACCCACAGGACTACCGACTACAATGGCTGGAAGACCGCCAAGGGGAGGCAGAGCGTGCAGAGCCAAGAACACAGGGCAGGCAGGCTCTGTTTCTAGTGGACGTGGCCGTGGACGTGGACGTGGTCGTGCATCGTCATCAGCACGTGGCCATGGGACACGCGCGTCTTTGTTTTCGGCAGCTGGACATGTGGAGCCGCATCATGCTGAAGGCTTGGTAGAATGGATGACCAAGCCCTCCTCATCCTCCTCATCCTCTCTCACCCAGGCTCAGGGTACTGACAGAGCATCATCAGCCACCCCTTCCCTAGACCCACCATGTCCTCCTGAGGAGTCCCCCGAACTCTTTGAGCACAGTGTTGGGTACATGCTCCAGGAGGATGCCCAACGATTCGAAGGCTCGGATGACGATACCCAGCTTGAGGAATCTGGCAGTACAGTTCCACCAGCTGCAGCTTACTGCCAGGTTTGCTCTAGTGGTGAAGAGGGAGGGGATGATGAGGTCACTGACTCCACGTGGGTGCCTCAAGGGAGAGAGGATGAGGAGGAGGACGAGGAGGAGGAGGATGCGGCGTCACATGTCCAATGAGGCAGGATGCCCCCTGGAGGCCAGGTAGAGGCCAGCACAGCAACTGTACAACACCGCAGAGCTCCGCCTGTGCAGGGCGCTGCCTCTGCACGTTATCAGAAAAGTTCTTTGGTGTGGGCCTTTTTTGAGACGAGTGCAGCAGATCGCACCACTGCTATTTGCAATATTTGTCTCAAGCGTATCTCGCGTGGCCAAAACATCAGCCGCTTGGGCACCACAAGCATGACCAGACATATGGCGACCTGCCATGCAGCTCGTTGGCAGGCACACATAAAAGACCCACACCAAAGAACTAAGCGGACCTCTCCTTGCTCCTCCTCAGCTGGGATCTCCATCCCCACTACACCTTCAGTCCTCTCTGAAAGCTGCTCTGAGAGGACTGAAGGTGTAGAATTCGGTGTGTCACAACCAAGTACTTGCAGTACACCGACGTCCGAATGCAGCAGGCAAATTTCCCTGCCCCAGCTGCTGGACCGTAGAAAGAAGTACACTCCCAGCCATCCACATGCCCAGCGGTTGAATGCTAGCCTTGCTAAATTGCTAGCACTTCAACTGCTGCCTTTTCAGTTGGTAGACTCGGCCCCCTTCCGTGAGTTTGTTCAATGTGCGGTTCCTCAGTGGCAGGTTCCCAAACGCCACTTTTTCTCGCGGAAGGCGATTCCGTCTCTCTACCGGCATGTGGAGGGCAATGTCCATGCCTCGCTGGACAGGGCGGTCAGCGGTAAGGTGCATATTACCGCTGACTCATGGTCCAGCAGGCATGGACAGGGACGGTACCTTTCTTTCACGGCCCATTGGGTCACTCTATTGGCAGCTGGGAGGGATGCAGGACAAGGTGCAGTAGTGTTGGAGGTTGTTCCGCCACCACGCCTCCAAAACGCGACTACTGCTACTGGTTGTGACACACCTCTCTCCTCCACCCCCTCCTCTTCTTCTTCCTCCAGTGCTCTGTCCTTGGAACCAGCGGTGCTCCGTAGGCGTACAAGGGGCTACGCAAGTACGCAGGCAAAAAGATGCCATGCCGTGCTTGCGCTGGTGTGTTTGGGGGACAGGAGCCACACTGGGCCAGAGGTTCTGGCAGCTCTGCAGGGCAGGCCGAGAGGTGGTTGACGCCACGTCAGCTTAAGCCAGGAATGGTCGTTTCTGACAATGGCACCAACCTCCTCTCCGCCCTGCGACAGGGGCAGCTCACCCATGTGCCCTGCATGGCTCACGTCCTCAACCTGGTGGTGCAGCGGTTCTTGGGCAGGTTCCCAGGCTTACAGGATGTCCTGAGGCAGGCCAGGAAAGTCTGTGTGCATTTCCGCCGATCTTATAATGCCAGTGCTCGGCTGACTGAGCTGCAAAAGGAGCTGAACCTGCCAAGAACCGCCTAATATCTGACATGCCCACCAGGTGGAACTCAACGTTGGCCATGCTGCAGCGACTGCACACGCAGCAGAGGGCCATCAATGAGTACCTTTGCGACTACGGCACCAGGACAGGGTCAGGGGAGCTTGGTTTTTTTTCCCCACGTCAGTGGAGCATGATCAGGGATGCATGCACTGTCCTCTCACCATTTGAGGAGGCCACGAGGATGGTGAGCAGTGACAGTGCATGCATCAGTGACACTGTCCCTCTTGTCCACCTGTTGGAGCATACGCTGCGTGGGATCATGGACAGGGCACTTGAGGCAGAACAGAGGCAGGAAGAGGAGGACTTCCTTGCCTCTCAAGGCCCCCTTTATCCGGACAGTGTTCCTTCTGTCCCACCCATCACACAGGAAGAGGATGAGGAGGAGGAGGAGGAGGAGGAGGAGGAGGATTGTGTGAGCATGGAGGTGGAGCCTGGCACTCAGCATCAGCAGCAGCAGTCTTTTAGGGATGATGTACAGTCCCAACAAGCCAGTGGACTTGTACGTGGCTGGGAGGAGGTGGCTGGCGATCATGTCATCCTCAGTGACCCAGAAGACTCCGGACCGAATGCCTCAGCTAACCTACGCTGCATGGCCTCCCTGATCCTGCAAAGCCTGCGGAAGGATCCTCGTGTTCTTCGGATCAAGGAGAGGGACCATTACTGGCTGGCCACTCTCCTTGATCCGCGGTACAAGGGTAAGGTTGCGGACCTTATCTTGCCGTCGCAGAGGGAGCAGAGGATGAGACATCTCAGGGAGGCCTTGCAGAAAGGTCTGTGCAACGCGTTCCCAGAAACTGGGAGGCTACAAACTCCTGGTCCTGGGCGACGAGTTGCTGAGGCTTCGGTCAGTGGCAGAAGGAGCGGTGGGGAAGGTGGACGTCTGACCGATGCGTTCAGACAATTTTTTAGTCCGCAGCCCCAAGGTATGATCGGTTCCAGCAACCATCGCCAGCGTCTGATATACATGGTGCAGGAATACCTTGGGGCAAGGTCAGACTTGGACACCTTTCCCACCGAAAATCCTCTGGCTTACTGGTTCCTGAGGATGGATCACTGGCCAGAGCTTGCACAGTATGCAATTGAGCTACTGGCCTGTCCTGCCTCCAGCGTTCTTTCCGAACGCACATTCAGTGCTGCTGGAGGATTTGTGACTGATCATAGGGTGCGCCTGTCCACCGCCTCGGTTGATCGACTGACCTTCATCAAAATGAATCAGTCTTGGATCACCACCAGCTACCAGGCACCTGAGGCGGATATAACCGAATAATTTTTAATGTCACATCCCTTCAAGACTGCCTATGCTGATGCTGAGTGACTGTCCTCTTATGTTCACTGACTATCCTCTTCCTCCTCCTCAATGATCCATGCCACCACACCAGTGCCTAAGGCACAATTTTTCAGCCCCTGTTTAACAGGGGCGTGTACTTACAATTTTTTAAAAAAATGCTTCGCAACACGTGTGACTGCTGTGCTCCAAGTACAGTCTCTGTGAGGGCCGTGTTGCAGTGTTGTGGCACCAGCACCAGTGCCTAAGGCACAATTTTTCAGCCCCTGTTTAACAGGGGCGTGTACTTACAATTTTTTTAAAAAATGCTTCGCAACACGTGTGACTGCTGTGCTCCAAGTACAGTCTCTGTGAGGGCCGTGTTGCAGTGTTGTGGCACCAGTGCCTAAGGCACAATTTTTCAGCCCCTGTTTAACAGGGGCGTGTACTTACAATTTTTTAAAAAAATGCTTCGCAACACGTGTGACTGCTGTGCTCCAAGTACAGTCTCTGTGAGGGCCGTGTTGCAGTGTTGTGGCACCAGTGCCTAAGGCACAATTTTTCAGCCCCTGTTTAACAGGGGCGTGTACTTACAATTTTTTAAAAAATGCTTCGCAACACGTGTGACTGCTGTGCTCCAAGTACAGTATCTGTGAGGGCCGGGTTGCAGTGTTGTGGCACCAGCACCAGTGCCTAAGGCACAATTTTTCAGCCCCTGTTTAACAGGGGCGGGTAATTACAAATCTTGATCTAATAGTTCACAGCAGGGCCCATTCCTGCGCCCACCAAGAGTAACTATGAGGGCCTGCAGTCTTGTGGCAACACCGTCCACCACCACCGCCAAAGGCCCAATTTTTCTGCCCTGTTCATCAGGTGCTTGCAATTACAAATCTTGATCTAATAACTCACAGCAGGGCCCATTCCTGCGCCCACCAAGAGTAACTATGAGGGCCTACAGTCTTGTGGCAACACCGTCCACCACCACCGCCAAAGGCCCAATTTTTCTGCCCTGTTCAACAGGTGCATGCAATTACAAATCTTGATCTATTAACTCACAGCAGGGCCCATTCCTGCGCCCACCAGTCTTGTGGCTACACCAACATCTAATAGGGCAAATTTCTGCAGAGTATATACGCCAGGCCCCTACTTTCAAACATCCAACTTACAAACGACTCCTACTTGAAAATGGAAAGAGAAAACAGGAAGTGAGAGGAAATCTACCCCTAGGAAGGGAAATTCTATCCTGTTAGATTTAATTTGGGAAAAAGGTATCTCCTCTCTACTGATACTTTATCACCAATCCTTGTTTCAATTAAAACCCCACTTTTTTCAAAAACATTTGTCATTGGGACGGAAAGTGAGGTGACATGTTCTGAACAGATGTGCAAAGACAGCAAATGTTACAGGGGTGATAACCCCTCCCTATGTTCTCCAAAAAGCTTAAAAATAGATTTTTTTGGGATGGAGCTACACTTCATAATGTACCTGTTCAGATTCTACTTAAGATCAAACCTAAAGCCGCAAGTGGTTTTAAATGGCTTCTTTTTTTCCTTTACAAATGTCATTTTGTGCAAGGACAGTTCTAAACACGGGAAACACATGCCACTTCACAGGCATACTTTGGACACCCCCCAGGTACCATATTTAAAGGAAAATGTCACTTTTTTTTTTTCACTTTATGCATCATTAAAATGACTGCTCCCGAAAAAACGTTAGTTTTTAAAAGTTCTTTTTGCATTGATATATGTCCCCTGGGGCAGGACCCGGGTCCCCAAACCTGTTTTATGACATTAACATGCATATTGGCCGTTGTAATTAGCACTTTTGATTTCGAACGTTCGCGTCCATTATAACGTATAGGGTTCGAAAATTCGCGCGAACTTTCGGTCCGTTCGAAGGTTCTGGTTCGAACCGAACCCGGGGGTGTTCGGCTCATCCCTAATGTGAAGTACAAAAAAATAATACATCAATACGTCAAAAAATTTCCAAGATACAGATCATAGGAAAACAAGGGGAAAATTGCCCCTTCCAGTACCTTGGCTTGGTTCCATATCCAGGAAGAAAAACAGGCTGGACAGCAGGAGAGAGAGAGCGCTTGAGGTGTGTACTCCTATGTAGCTGACACCAGACTGAAGCTGTGCTCTCCTTTTATACTGAGAGCGCTTTAGGGAGTACCAAGATGGCCGCCGGAGGCTTCAGAGTGGCTACTGCGCATGCGCCGTGACGTCACGGCGTGGCTCCGCCTTCCGCCAAGAAAACAGAGCGGAACGGCGCACGCGAAGCGCCGCACACACAGGGAGACGCTGAGGAAGGGAGGATGCTTTCCCCAATGCTGCCATAACTTGCCCCAGGGGGAACTGTATGTAGGCATGCCTTTGTGTGCTACAATGTGGGGGTATATAGAGGAGAACGACAAGCGGCTCCTGTTGATCCCCAACCCTAAAAAGATCCACAGAAAAATGGGTTTCCCATACTTATCTGGTGCCTTTAGCAACCCAAGCCATGGGACTCCATGCTGCAGGAGAGCATTAACCTGCAATGGTTGCACCATAGAGCGGTGAGGAAGGGCTGGCCGTGATCCTGCAGGTATGAGGACAGAGAAAAGAATACTGACAGGGGGGTTCAACTCTCCTATTTCTATAGTTTGAAGTGGTCCTGTGGGTTGGTTGGGGGCGGGGCAACCAACCATTGGTATGCTGCCATGGAGGCACCAGGAAAGCATAATGTCGTCTGCAAAGAGGCCACATTTATGAGTTTGGGGACCACAGGAGACCCCTTTGATGTCCAGGTTTTGACGAATCGCTATGGCGAGCGTCTCTATTGCTATCGCAAAAATTAGTGGCGACAATGGGCAACCCTGTCTGGTTCCCTGTCTTATCGATATGGGTTTAGAATAGAAGCCTTGGATCCTAACTTTTGCGGAGGGAGTGGAGTAAAGTGCCTGTATGAGACCCATGAATCGTGGACAAAAACCCCATCGCTTTAATATGGTGAAGATGTAGGGGCAGGAAACGGAATCAAAGGCCTTTTGTAGGTCTAGTGATAGGAGCATTCCTGACTGTTTGGGGCCACCATCCCAGTTAGTTTGGAGAATAGACATTAGATCGATTGTCCTCCGTATCTGGTCTGGGCCTTGTCTGCCCGGCATGAAACCAACCTGATCCTTATGAATGTAAGTAGTAATGAAGGTTGCAATGCGGTTGGCAATAATTTTGGTCAGGATCTTGACGTTGCAGTTAATTAAGGAGATGGGGCGGTAGTTCCCAACTTCTTCTGGATTTTTGTTCGGTTTTGGGATAACTGCGATAAATGCAGCATTAAGCTGAGGATCAAGTGGGTTACCTTTCGTTGTGTAGTTAAAGAATTTAGATAAGTATGGGCCTAAGATGTCGGCAAACGTTTTGTAGTAAGGGTTCGACAGGCCATCCGGCCCAGGGGCAGAGCCAGTTTTCAGGGTTTTTATTGCTTCTAAAACTTCCCCTTCTGTGAAAGGGGCTTCTAGACTGTCTTTGTGGTCAGTGGATAGATTTGGGATGGGGAGATTGTCAAGAAAAGCGTGTATGGTGGAGTCAGTTGAGGGGGGAGACGGTGAATAAAGTTTGTTGTAGAACTAATAAAATGAGTCCGTAATCTTGGAGGGATTAGCTGTAGTGCCCTGGCCTGGGATTTGTATTTTCGGCATTGTGTACGATTTTAGTCTGGGTGTCAATTTGGAAGCCAACATGGAGTCCATCTTGTCGCCTTGCGTGTAAAACAGATTTTGGGACCAGCGGATTTGTTTTTCGGCTTTAGCTGTGAGAACTAGGTTGAGTTCCAACCTGGCCTTGTCAAGCTGAGGAATTAAGGAGGGGGGGGGGGATTCAGTTTGTGCTGTGCCTTGAATGTAGTGTATTCAGTTTCTAGTCTTTTGATGTCTGCTTCCCTTTCTCTCTTGATGGAGGAAGCAAGTCTGATAAATTCCCCTCTAATGAAGGCTTTATGAGCTGCCCAAAGTGTTTCAGCTGAGACGTTCCCCTGATCATTGAATTTGAAGTATTCCTCAATTGATTTTTTCAACATTGTTACTCGAATAGGATCAGAGAGAATGAACTCGTTGAGTCTCCACTGTCTCTGGTCCGGTCGGTTGTAGTGGGATTGAAGAGTCATAACCACCATGGAGTGATCAGATAAGCTAGAATCAGCAATGTGAGATTTCAAAATGAGGGGGATTGTTTGGGATCGGACCAGGAGATGATCAATCCTGGCGTAGGTGTTGTGTGGGTGGGAGAAATGGGAGTAGTCTCTTCTATTGGGGTTTAGCTCCCTCCAGACGTCCGCCAACCCCTGTGCATTTATCAGTTTCGCTACCTTGAGGCTTTCGTTGAAAGGGCGGGTAAGCTGTGCATTCAGAGGTCTAGACTTGTCCAGTCCTTGATCAAAGGCCACATTGGAGTCCCCCCCAAATATGACCGTACCCTCAAGCAGTGGGGTTAGGGTTTGAAGGAGGCGTCTGAAAAAGGCTGCTTGTCCCTTATTAGGAGAGTAGTAGGAAATTATGGCGTACAGCTGACCATCTATAGTGCCTTTGACTAATAGGTATCTACCCTGTGGGTCTTTCTTATCAGAGATCCAAGTGAAGTTACATGTCTTCGCTATGGCCACTGCCACCCCTTTGGTTTTATTTTCCGCATTGGCCATAAAAAATGTAGGGAAATGAGAGTGAATACATTTGGGGCTAAAGCTAGCGGGGAAATGGGTTTCTTGCAGAAGGACGATGTCTAATTTAGACGTCTTATATGTATTGAATACCTTCTTACGTTTTAGGGGTGAATTTAATCCCTGTACATTATGGGTGGCTACCCTCCAAACATTACGTGTTCGATCAGCCATGGACCAGGGAGGAGGGGGAGCTGCCCGAACCCGCATCACTTACCCTCTTTGTAGATTTGTGTAGAAATGCCATATGAAAGTGTGGTAGACCATTCCTGCTGGCAGCGTTCATCCGGTACTGCCCGCCGTGAGGTGGATCTGAAAAATAGAGAACGTGTAAGTAGTGCTCCAGAAAGGGAGGGAGGAAAGAGAGAGAGAAATAGAAAAAACAAAGATAAAGGAGTTTACTCCCGCCCAGGCGAGAGAAGGCCCAGGGGAGAGCAACGTCCTCAAAGGTCATCTCACCATAAACCGTGAGATGAGAGGTAAAAACCAAACACCAACCACAATGGTCGGACATCCTACTCCCTCGACAACCGAAGCAGTCAAAGAAGTAGGAGGAGGCGCATGTAAACCACACCGCGCCCAAGCGCCCTAAAACCTACTACACTATTGGCTGAACAGACAATAAACAGTCATATGAAAGCAGGTTGTGATAACTGGTAAATGAACGTACCACCCGTAGGGCTCGCCAAGCCCCAAAAACAGTAAAGCTTAAAGTCCCCCCCCCCCCTCATGAGAGGAAAGAGGAGAGAAAAAAAAAAAAGGGGGACAGGGGGACGAACTAGGACCTACGTCCTCAAGGGAGACAAGGTAGACCACATGGGAGCCCTGAATCACCCCCAATTATAGGTAGACATAGGTGTAGTCCTTCCCTAGTTGTAGGGCAACAACCCGGTCTGCAGACCATAAAGGACCAAAAAAAAAGGAATGGTCCAGTGTCCAGGGTGGAAACCAGTTTTAGGTATTAGAGGAGAATCCAGATCAGGTGGGGCCGTTGTGTGACGATCTTCTGGACTTGGTCTTGTTCCATAGGGGATTCGGGGGGCTCGTCGGGAGCGGGCGTTTGTTGGCACCTGGGAGGGATGAAGAGGCTTCTGTTTCCATTTCCTGTGAGATGATTTTTAGATTGAGGAGTAGTTGTTCACCCAATACGAAGGTGGAAAAGGAGTGTTGCTGACCTTTGTGAGCGAACTTAACCGCAAATGGGAAGGCCCATTTGTACTTAATATCCTTCTGGGTCATAGCCGTCAAAAGTGACTTAAGAGCTCTTCTCCGTTGAATGGTAGAGGGGGAAAGGTCTGCAAATATCTGGACGGGGTGACCTTGGCAGGTGACCTGGGGGAGAGCCCGGGCCTGTTTCATCACGGACTCCTTCACAGCATAGTAAAGCGGCTTGGCAATGATGTTCCTGGGAGAGCCGTCCTTCCTGGGTGGGCCTAAGGCTCTGTGTACCCTGTCTAATTCAAGGCGGGTCGGCGGAATGTTCGGCACGAGCGACTTAATCAAGTCTTGTGTGGCAGTGGTAACGTCAGTGATCGTTTCAGGCAGGCCTCTGATTCTAAAGTTTAGTCTCCGAGACCTATTTTCCAAGTCGTCAATACGTGAAAACGCAGTGTCCAGTTGGTCTTGCAGTGTTTGGATGAGGCCTGAATTATGAAAGGATACTGCAGCTGTCTGTTCCAGTCTGTCTTCAATGGCGTCCATCCTGGAGCCAATGTTCTGTAGGTCCGCTTTGATTCCTCCCGTAATGGCAGCAGCGTTAGCAGTTAGAAGTGTAGAGAATTTGAGGAATAGATCATCCACTGTGATCTGAGGAAGTTGTGAGATGGGTCCATGAGGGCCAGAAGCTGACATGCCTTGTGGGACTGCGGGGGATAAGGCCTGATCCCCAAAAGAGTGACTGAGCAGGGATTATGTGGAAGCAGGGGAGGGATTCTGGGGATGAGTTCCGATGCTATATGTCCCTGGGGAAAAATGTGGGAAAGCAGGGGAATTTACGGCTTTGTGATCTGGAGTTGATTCCAGATGTAGATGTGAGGGCACAGGGGCTGCAGCAGCCATGGCGGCCATCTTGGGACACCCGATTTGTGAG
Source organism: Lithobates sylvaticus (assembly GCA_028564925.1). Lineage (NCBI taxonomy): Eukaryota > Metazoa > Chordata > Amphibia > Anura > Ranidae > Lithobates > Lithobates sylvaticus. Next base: position 182,735,304 of record CM053036.1, read on the forward strand.
GCGGCAGAGAATTCGTGTTTTAGGCTTCTCCTGACCCCAAATTTCTGCATGCAGAGTGCTTCCTATAGAAGAGGGGGTATGGGGTACCTTTTATGTGTGTCCTCTTGTGGTATTCTGCGGGAGAAAAGAGCCCCTTCTTGGCCTAGAGAGGTCTGGCGGCCATCTTGGTACACCCCGCGTGTACTGCGGCGTCTGTGTGGGGCCTATGGCCGGAGCGGGCGGCCGAAAAAGTATATGGGGAGGGTCACCGGGTGGCGGAGGTCCCGGTTAGCTATCCGGATGCCGGAAAACAGCGCTGGGTGGCACTCAGCGGGTGCTGTAGGATCGGTGTGGTGCGGAGCTCCCGGCTTAAGCACCCATCTTGGAGCTCTCGCGCATGCACACTCCTTTCTGTTGAATTTCACCCTCCATCTCATGCTGTTTGGAAAGTAGACCCTTTCTTTTACCAAAGAGTCGGCCTGTATTGGAAGAAACTGATGAAGAAGAATTAGAGGGAGTGTCAGAGGAATAATCATTTACCTTGTTCTTAACATCTTTGTTTAGAGTTTTTTATTATTCTTATTTTTAAAGTTCCTATCCTTTTTATCGTTATTCTATTTATACGCCCGCCCGTCACTGAAGGCATTTTTGTCTCTCCAGAATTTCTTCTCTTTTTTAATTAAAGTCTGTTTTCCAAAAGTAACAAGATGTTCCTTTTAGTTTGAGTTCTGAATTTGCATAATTTTCGTGCCCTTTCAATGGAAGTAATTTAGCATACAGTGAGTTAATTTCCACATCCATTACCTCTAATTGTTGTCGATATTCCCCCTGTAGTAACATCATCAGATTTTTTGAACACTCATTTAATTTTGTTTCCCAATTGGTCTTGAGATCCTTGGAAATATTTTCCAATATTGGGAAGATCTGAATTCTAAGGCCTATAGGGTTGATATTTTCTCTAATATATCTCTGTAGGGATTCGATATGCCAATGTAAGGCCGACTTCCTTTCGAGAATTTTGGTTAAATTGAAAAAAGTGATGACAAATTAGAGGTAATCTGTTCCTTTCCCTGATAGCTGGTTTGGATCGGAGTCATTAGCTCCTCCCATTCTCCCCCCTGCAAATCTCCCATTTCTAGGCAGTAGGCAAACGGTGAACAAAATGAAAAGACACCAAAGATTCTCCAAAAAATATATACGAAAGCAATATAGTTGATATCGAAAGTGATTAGAAATTTAAAATAGAAACAAATTACGTCTCTCCTCTAAACTGTAATACGCATGCTCAAATTCATTTTGAGACATAATGTGTTTCTCTTCAAAGGCTCCCACTACCTCCAGGTACAGGCAGTGGCTATGGGGATGTGCTGTGCACCCTCATATGCCAATTTGTACCTGGGGGAGTGGGAGAAAGGATTTTCTATCTGGAGAACAGTCATCTATGTATGCGTGCCACATATTGATGTGGCAGCGATACATAGATGACGTTCTAATCATTTGGGATGGCCCCGAAGACATGTTTGGGGAATATTTGCAGCTGATGAATCAGAACAGCTTTAACCTTTTCTTCACCATGACCTACATTTCCGACCAAGTCAACTTTTTGGATATCTCTATCCAAAAGGAATCCAATGGGAGACTAAAAAGCAAACTATATAGAAAAGAAACGGCAGGAAACACCATACTTTGTGCAGATAGTTTCCATCCAGAGCCCCTGAAAAAGTCAATTCCATTCAGCCAATTTCTACAAATAAGAAGAAATTGTACTTTGAATGATGATTTTCAAAATGAATCTAATGAATTAACAAAGACTTCTAAGTAGGGGATATACAAAATCCACACTCAGAAAGGCCTATAATCGGGTAAAGAATCTAAATAGAAGAGCTCTAATCTTGAAACCAAAAATTGAAAAGATAGTGTGACTCGAATCATCATGAGGTGTCCAAATGAACATATGCAAATCAAAAAACGTATTAACAAATACTGGCCGATTCTCACCGAGGACCCGGTACGTAAAGTTTTGGTAGGCTCTAAACCACAAATTACCTACAAAAAGGCAAGTTCTTTGGGTAATATGCTAACCCAGAGTGAATACAGAGGGGACAAAAGAAAGGATCCCTGTAGGACCTGGGGGACATACCCATGTGGATCTTGCTCCCAATGTAACGTGATAGGTAGAAGGACCAAGCTGGCGCTGCCAAATGGGGAGACTTTCGCCCTAAAGCACTATGCTTCGTGCAAGACGCATGGGGTGATCTACCTCATGCAGTGCCAGTTTGGTGCCTTCTACGTGGGTAAAACCAAACAGGAGTTGGGAAAGCGCGTAGAAAAGCACATGCACAGTATGCGCATATGCAACTTATACTTGCCTTTGGGCAGATATGTTGCCAGACAACATAATTACAGACTTACGCAGGTGAACTTTACAGTGCTTGATAGATTGCATATACCCATCGGGGGGGGGGGACTGGAACAAATGCCTGCTCCAGCGCGAAATGCGCTGGAGCAGGCATTTGAGAGCCACCAGCCCCCCAGGACTAAACGATGCTGAAAGCTTCAGACCATTTTTGGAAGGGTTTAGTTCAGGAAAAACAGATTGATTGATGTTTTCTTTCTACTATGGTTGGACACAGAGTGGGTCCTCCCTTGGGCAACTTTTGTGGCCTTTCCATCAATATTATCCTCTCTGCTGCAGTATCCCCAACTAGGGATGTGCCTTTATGATAGCACCAGGATTTGGTCAATTCATTTAGGGGTATTAATATTATCCTATATACATATTGTTTTATATTTTTTCTATTGTTTTTGCTGGATGTTTTAGGATGCATGGCTGATATTATACGTGTTTGGTCCTGGCACATGCGTGCCTATTGAGTCTTTTCTTTTAGGAGGGGGGGTCTCTTGCTCACTTTATGATCTCCTTGCCACCTTATTTAGGAACAAGGAGGGCATTACAGGCAATTTTGCATACCGGTCCTATATATCTCTACCCGGAAAAAAGGGGGGCCTCTTGGTGGTCTTTAACCACTTTGGAGGCCTCCATATATCCTGTGATACTCCCAGTTGGGGTTTCATTTACCCCTGTGGGAAGTTATGATAGGAAGCTTTGCCGGTGGTTATCAGTCCATAATTGATCCACCTCTTTACATTCTAGTACGGTGGTTTTATGCACTGCTTTTGCAGTTCATAGGCGGTTTTTAAATGTATTTTTCTGCATACAAAACACCAGGGCAGATGAGGCATTTTTATGCACTGTCCCTGGTGGATACTTTGTTGTGTAATGCAATAGTATCCATATTTGGAGATCCGATTATTTGGTGATTCGGCTATGTATACATGAACAAACAATGCCCTTTTTTTGTTTCCCCATGTTTGGAACGCATTAATGGCGACCGGGCGTGGGATGCACGGCACAGGAGACGCCATGACGCACTGATACATACTTTCAGTTAGATACGCCAGGAGATAATCTGACGGCTCGCCAATTTGTGCATTTTGAGGATTTGTGCCACATGTTTGTGCGCCACGTCATCCCTAATATCCATTGCAGCAACCTGTGCGCACGTGCAGTATATATGTGTGCCCTGTTCATCACTGTGCGCCATGTCTTTCTGAGCATCAGCTATTCACATCTGTGGACATGCGCAGTACGTCTGTGCGCGACGCACGTGCAATGCGCACATTTGTGCGCATGCGCAGTACCATACATATCACTATAAAAGGACGCCAAGGGAGTCACATGGCATCATTCACGGTCCTCTTATGGAGAGGCCACAGGTGGACACTGCAAAGCAGATATGGTCTTGGATTTTCTCTATTGAATCTTCCACTCAACTGCAGGGTAAGACTAACCGGAATTGGAGTTAGTGCTATTTTTTGTCCCCCTTTAATGATCTTTGGGGGCTCTTTTGAGGCTTCTCTAATTATTTTTGGTTTCTTTTCCCTGCAGTGCTCCAGGAGAGCACGACTGAGCAACAACTTTTGGAAATCCATACTTGTCGTCATTTGGGGAATTTCTGTTGTGGATCTTCTTATAATATAGAAGTTTAGTTACAAATATTTTCGGCCCTCCCCCTTTTCTTGCAGTGTCCCTGATTATATACTCTTTCAAAACGCCTTTTTGGATTTTTTTGATCCAGTCTCCCTGCTAGAGATATTAAAAGGACTATGTGTGGACCTGTATAAATGTAGCGGAGACCCCTCTCCCTGGACTACGGGGTGCATGTGCTTGGACAGACTAGTGTTTATGTAGTAAGTTATTGCATCCTTGGAAGTTAACTGTATACCCGTAAAACATATTTGATACATATATAATGGATTATCTTTTGTCAAATCATTTATAGAGAATGTTACAAATAATTCATCCCTGAAGATTATTCTGTTGTAAATATCGAAACACGTTGGATGATTCGCTGTGTCCAGCGACACCAACCTTCTGGAGGTCCCAGGACGCACAAGCAATTAGTATCATTCTTGTATTCAACACTATTGTTTTTAGATTAGTGAAGAATTCATTGTATTTCCTCATGATATACAATTTTAATATCAAATGTTTTGTATAAATTAATTTACTTTTTCTATAAAAACACTTTTTTCTTATTTGTTGCCTTAAAAATCCCACCCTTCAGAGGTTTTCAATCTGCATGTATTAAAAGGGATGATGGCAACTACATGCCAATTGGTATGAGCTATAAAAATGTTCTCAAATTTTTTTCTCAAATCTCTAAACTATCCTTTCAAGGAGGAAGAAGTGAAGCACTTGGAGTCTGCTCCATTGGTAGATGCAGCTGTCATGAGGCTGGTGAAACATGTGACGCTTCCCTTAGAGGACATGGTATCCTTTAAGGATGTGCTGGACCGACGGATTGATGCAGACCTGAAGAGGGTGTACCTAACAGCAGGCATGGCCTGTAAACCAGCTCTAGCCGATATGTCCAAAGCAATGGAAGAATGGACAGATAGCGTAGACATGACGCTAAGAGGCATCTCGGAAGATACAGCCAGAAGCTCACCTATTCAGGAGTTGAGGCTTGCGTCGGCCTTTCTTGGGGAAGCCTCTATTGACATCATACGCCTGGCGGCTCGGGTAATGCTTTCTTCCAACACTGCCAAGCGGGCTCTGTGGCTTCGTCCCTGGTTGGCTGACCCAGCCTCAAAACAAGTCTGGTGCCGAATCCCTTATGAAGGGTCCTCTCTGTTCGGTAACAAGTTGGATGAGGCAATTACCCGGGCCACTGGTGGGAAGTCGGGGTTCCTTCCCCAAGACTGACGTCCTCAAGGTCAAAGAAGATCCTTCCCAAGAAGGCAGTACCAGGAACGAGCCAGGGAGGCTCGCAGTTATAGTCCCGGCCAGGAATTTTCCAGGTCCTGGAAATCAAGACAATCGTCTTTTAAGAAATCAGCCAAAAGTGATTCAAAAGGAGAGAGGGAGCCGACCAAATCCTTTTGAGATTGGGCCCGCTCAGACAGGTCGGGTGGGGGCTCGTCTTTTCCACTTTCGTCATGCCTGGGCGGCCTCGATCCAAGATTTTTAGACCATCAACACGGTCTCCTCGGGTAATGCTTGGACCTTAAGGGATACCCCCAGTCCCAGGTGGGTTCCTACTTCTCTTCCGGCTACAGAAGAAAAAAGACAAATCCTTCTAACTTACATAGAATCTTTATTGGTTCAAGGCGCTGTTATCCATGTTCCGGTCGACCAGCGAGGCCAGGGGATCTACTCTCCCCTCTTTTTGGTCCAGAAAAAGTGCGGGGCCTGGAGGCCGGTCATAGATCTGACCCACCTAAACACCTTTATCAAAAAAGAAAGGTTCAAAATGGAAACGTTATCCACAATTCAACAGTCCGTCCAATCAGGGGATTGGATGATCTCCATAGATCTCAAGGACGCCTATTTTCACGTTCCCATTGCAGAAAACTACCAACAATTCCTCCGCTTCTCAGTAGGCAAGCTCCATTTTCAATTCACGTGCCTTCCCTTTGGGCTATCAACTTCTCTGCGTGTATTTTCAAAAAATTCTGTTGGCAGTGGTAGCTCTCCTGAGAACCAAGGGGGTTCGTTTACATCATTATTTAGACAACCTCCTACTGTTGGCACAGGACAAGGAACAGCTCTTAATTCACAGAAGGCAAGTTATCTTTACTCTACAGAAGTTCAGGTGGATACAGAATTTGGAGAAGAGCCAGTTGGTCCCGTCACAGTCCCTAGTGTTCTTAGGGGCTCTGTTTTATACAGTCAGAGGCACCATCTCGTTACCAGAGGAAAAAATCTCAGTGGTAAGAGACAGAATCCGTCCGGCTCTAGCGGCTTCCTATATTCATGCTCTCCAGTGCCTGAGAATTATAGGCACCATGGTCGCAACTATTCCGATGGTGAGATGGGCGCAGTGGAGGATGAGGCCCTTTCAGAAGGGCTTCCTTCAGCAGTGGACAGGCAACAAAGCTCAGATGATTCGGATTACTTCATCCATGAAGAACTCCCTTCCGTGGTGGCTTCAACGGGAGAATCTTTGCAACTGCCACTCCATCCTTACCATCTCATGGGTAACTATAACATCAGATGCCAGCAACAGGGGATGGGGCACCCACTGCCTGATGGAAGTAGCTCAGGGCACATGGGATCTTCCCTCCAGAAGGACAGTATCAAACATCCTGGAGTTGAGGGCAGCCTTCCAGGCTCTTCTGGCTTTCCGTCACCTGATCCAAGGAGCCTCGGTATAACTCAGATTAGACAATACCACAGCAGTGGCATACATCAGAAGGCAGGGGGGTGCCCGAAGTCTTTCCCTTCTCCAGGAAGTGGAACCGATCATGTCTTGGGCCCAGAGGAATCTGAAGGATCTGACAGCGACATATGTTCCAGGGGTTCAGAACGTCCAGGCAGACTTCTCCTCCCGAATATCTCTAGACAACAACGAGTGGTCTCTCCACGGGGAGGTATTCGGGTGGATCCTAACGTTGGGGCTCTCCCCAGAGGTTGACTTGTTTGCCTCCCCCTGCAACAAAAAACTAGCAAAGTACTATTCAAGGTACAGAGATCCTCAAGCCTATGGGGTAGACGCCCTGACGGAGAAATGGTGGTTGCTCAAGGCTTATGCCTTTCCTCCAATCCCTGTCATCCTCCAGTTCCTGAGGAGACTCAGGTCAGAGACAGCAGAGGTGATTGCAATAATTCCCTACTGGCCCAACAGGCCTTGGTTTCCGCTCCTCAGTGTCAAGGATCCGATTCCGTTACCATCCAGACCAGACCTTCTGTCTCAGGGATCGAGGTTGCATCCCTGTCCGGATCACCTGCGCCTAAGGTCCTGGTTTTGGAGAGGGGAAGGCTGGAAGCGTTAGGCTGTCCCAAAGAAGTTATTCCCACTCTCCTTAATGCAAGAAGAGGTAGTACCAATCGGGTGTATGAGAGAATCTGGGCAAAGTTTACTAGTCACATGGCTTCCAGGTCTAGTTCCTGCGATACCTTGGCAGTTCAAGACGTTTTAAGTTTCTTACAGTCAGGACTGGATATCTCCCTTTCTGTTAGTTCCCTGTGTGTTCAAGTATCTGCTATTTCAGCGTTCTCTGGAGTCACACGGGCCAATCCTCCTCTGGTCCAACAGTTTTTCAAAGGAGCAGTCAGGCTTAGGCCACAGAGGAAACCTAGGTTTCCAAAATGGGATCTTCCACTGGTTTTGGATTTCTTTGCTCAACTCAACAAATCACTATCAGTTAAGGAATTAACCCTTAAAACCTCTTTCCTGGTGGCCATAATGTTGGCGAAGAGAATTTCAGAGATTCAATCTCTAGGCTCAAAGGAACCTTTCCTTACCTTTTTCCCGGATAGAGTGGTCCTTATTCCAATGCTGGGAACAAATCCCAAAGTTACCACTGTTTTTCATGAAAACCAGGAGATCACTCTGCCTACCTTCATGTCTGCTGGGAGTTCGGATCCACACCCTCTTGATATGGGAGTTACTCTAAAAGAATATTTGGATGTTACAGCTTCCTTTCGTCAGACTGACTCTCTCTTCGTTTTGTTCCATGGAAAGAATAAAGGCTCTAAAGCGTCAGTTAGATCCATTGCTGCGTGGGTGGTCCAGGCCATCCAATGGGCTTAAAGAGAGAAGGGCTTGGCTCCTCCTGAGGCGGTGATGGCACACTCTACCAGGAGTCTTTCCACATCATGGGCAGCCTCTCGTCACGTGGCGCCTGAAGTAATCTGCAGGGCAGCTTCTTGGTCTTAAATCCATACTTTCATGACCCATTATTGTGTTGAACCTGCATCCTTATCTTCTGTTAATTTTAATTTGAAAGTTCTGTCGGTTGATAGCATTAAATAAATCTTTTTGTTCAGCATTTTGCCCACCCAGGTGTGTTTGGCGAGTTATTTCCCACACGTTGCTGCCATGGAGTCTGGCAGGAAAATGGAAAATTCCTATCAGATTACTTACCGTAATTTTCCTTTCCTGATGGACTCCATGGCAGCAGGAGTTCCCTCCCAAATGGCTGGAGTAAGCTAGTTACCGAACACGGCCGTGTGTAGGGAGCAAAGATTTAAGGGAGTAGTGTCCTATCGGGTAATGGAGGCGGGACTAAACCCACACGTTGCTGCCATGGAGTCCTTCAGGAAATTAAAATTACGGTAAGTATTCTGATAGGAATTTTCCATTATCTGGGTGATTCCACTCAGAATACATAAACTTTATCAACAATGAATGGACAGGAAAGGCATACACAGCTTTGAGAAGGCTTTAGCGAACCCAAAACAAGAAGTGGACACTAAGTTAAGGGTAGCATAAAAAGTGGAGCGGACCAATTTCAGTAAGGAATTGTGAAGCTGATTTTTCCGCATATGACCCCTCAGAAGAGGAGTCATCAGCCTGTTCACGGTCCTCTGAGAGAAAACATCTTCTTCCACCCCCAAATCCTCAGTTTGAGGGTCCTTGGGTAATGGAATGGAACCTGTCGCATTTTATCCCAATCTGGGATGCGATTAAAAACACTAACCTTTTTCCCATGGCTGAGGAAAACTTTTTTAGAAATATAGGCAGGGGCTGCAGTGTTGCAAACATTCCATGGCCCCTGAAGGCTCACTCTGACCAGCCACACCCTCTCAAGGGAGGATGCCATTGTAGAGATGAGTTTAAGGCTTTCAGAGCTTGATGGAGATCCCTTTAGCCCTCTTTTGGGGTGTTTCTACCTCCCCCTTCTGACCATAGCCCGATGCATAAATGCAGAGGTACTACCAGAAGAAATCGCATCCACTGCTTTGAGCAATAGTCCAGCCACTGCCACTGCCATTAACGCTCAGCCTGATGCAAATAGTAAATGTGTCAATAGGAATGCCTTGCTCTTGTGTCCCTCCGACAACTTGCAGCAATAAAAATTGAGTTTTTTAAACACACTCCCGTGCCAAACTTTGGAGGGCGCCAACGTCGCACTAAGACCTACCCCCTCCATAGCATCGTGCCCCCCCTCCTCTCTCTTTCAAAAGACAGTTTTTCCTGCGTGGGCCTCCGATCCGAATGGATCGGCTTGTGTGTGAGGGAGAAATGGCGAGGAGGAGATCTAGACAAGCCGCCGTGCAGGCGGTAGGAAAAACAGAGCGGCATGCCGATTGTTTTTTAGCTTTCCCCTTTCCAGGCAGAGGGGGAGAGCTTTGTCCAGGTGGGGGTGTCTGGTGGAGAAACCCACCCCCCAAACTTACCTTCTGCCTGCTAGCTGGAGGAAAAAAGCCTTCTGCTTCCTGACACAGCGTGATCTCTGAGGAAAGCATGAGAAGGCTCTATACAGCCCCCAGTGGTGACTCTTAGGCATGACAACATTTTAATTTTTTTTTTTTTTAAAGGAGACATTTCATAAGAAAATTAAAAAATTCCTTAGAAAAACTCCACTTACCTTTCCCGCTGCAGGGTTTTCTGTGGTAAAACCAACAGACCCAATCTTCACCCTTCACAGTGGGTTCCGTTAACAAACCTTCAGGAACCGGGGACCCTCGTGGGACCCACACTCCTGGACCCATAATAGCACCCCACCAGTAAAACTTTATGGCTGGAAATACCAAAGTACTGGATCCCGGGGTCCAGCTCTCTAAAAAGAGAAGTGTTACAGGCAAAACCTTGTTTCTTCGGACACGAGGCCCGGGTACCATTCAATTCGCCTAAAAGACACTTTGAATGGATCCGGCTGCAAAGCTAGCCCCAGCAAGGATTTCTCCAGTGGATCTCAGTGCAGCACATCTTCACATGTGACCAATACCTTAGACACTGGCAAATAAATGGAGGTACTCCCGGTATGGGAGGGGTTATATAGGGAGGCAACTTTCTGTTTAGGGTGTGCCAGCGTCCAGCACCTGAAGGTGGCCTATAACCCACATAGTAACTACTATGGCTCTGTGTCCCATAAAGTACAATTAAAGAAATCTAAATCGTCCTTGAACAACAGTAGCTCTAGTTATCCCATCTTAAAATCCCCTCTAACTTTTCGGCCATATTCACTCCCAGCAGTACCATCCTCATTTAGGTGCAGCCCGTCCCTCTTAAAGAGCTGGTGACCGACTGAAAAGTCAGTCCAGTTCTCCAGGAACCCAAACCCCTCCTTACTACACCAGCTCCTCAACCACTTGTTTACTTCCCTAATCTCCCTCTGCCTTTCTGGTGTGGCTCGAGGTATCAGTAGTATTTCTGAGGTCCTTTTCCTCAATTTTGCTCCTAAGTCCCTAAAATCGTTTTTTTAGGACACTCCGTCTTCCTCTGACTTTGTCATTGGTGCCAAAGTGCACCATGACAGCTGGTTCTTCCCCAGTCCTTCCCAGTAATCTGTCCACCAGATCCGTGATGTGCCGAACCCGAGCACCCGGTAGACCACATACGGTTCGGCGCTTCAGGTCTTTGTGACAGATTGCCCTCTGTCTTTCTAAGAATTGAGTCCCCTACCACCAGAATCTGTCTTTCCCTTGGCTTTACTCCCAGCCTTACTGAAGGAGTTATTCCCCTGGCAGCTAGGGGAGTCACTCAGCTGCAGCAGTGCTGGTCCCTGATTGGTTTTACCAATGTCACTCAACGAGGTGTTGTAAGAGGAATAGTAGGAACCGGACATGTCAGTATCGGAAAATTCCTGTGCACCTGTGCATGAGGGTGCGCTATACAGTGGGACGGCGCACGCGGGTTTGCGATACTGCATAATGGCGCGGGAGCATGCGCACGGAAGCACGCATTAACGCACACCCCTTTGCTGACCTATAAAAGGCTGACCTAAACCCTTGTTTAGTTGCTGGTTGGTCTCTCAGCTTCCTGTGTTCCTGTCTTGAGTTCTGTTACCTGTGTTTACCTGCTGTGACCCGGATTGACCCTGACCTGCTCTGCCTCTCTCCTGTACTTGACCTCGGCTCGTTTAAAGGTCTTCTCTGTTACCTACCTCCAGTGTTTGACCCCCGGCCTGTCTTAAGAATTCTTCTGCCATCTGCCTCCCTGTGTATGACCCCGGCTTGCCTAACAGACTTCTCTACTTACCAGCTCACGGTGCACGACTTCCCATCTTGCTTTAACGACTCCTCTGCTGACTTACTTCTGTGTTTGACCCCCGACTTGCTTTAAGGACTCCTCTGCTGACTTCTGTGTTTGACCCCCGGCTTGTTTAAAGTACTTTCCCACTGGCCTGCTTTCTGTGTATAACCCTGGCTTGCATTTAGGACTTGCTTCCACTGAGTGCTCAGTGCCTAACCCCCAGCATCCTCCTGCAGTCAGTCCAAACTACTATTGGGTCTATTGGGTTAGACCCCCAGCCGGATCTCCTACTTCTGTCCAGGTGTCTGGTTCATCTCCGCTCAGCATCTCCACTCTGCAAGAGTCCTACTTTCAAGACCCATCTACCTGCTGGTGACCCGTGCCTCTCTGTGCCCTAAACCCTCTGTACCACCTTCAGGGGTAAAGTGCGCTCAGCTGCAAGGGGAGCCGCTCTCAGCATCTCGGCCTTGGCCCATGACAGGTGTACTTATTAGGATGTTCCAGCCCAGGACCGGCCTCCCTGGCACTTTCCCCTCTACCCTTCCTGACTGTCACCCATCTACTCTGCTTTGGTGCCTGCCCCTCTTTCTTTCCACCCGTCTCAGTGCTTGCACCTGCTGGGTAGGATCCCATCTCTCCTTTAGTGTGGAGGGTCTTCTCAGTGCTGACAGTTTCTTCCCTAGGTTCAGAACCTGGGCTTCCAGGCAAACAATGTGCTTACATTTTGCACAACAGTATTCACCCTTGATTGGATGATCAAGGATCAAGTATTGTAAGTCTTTGAAGGATTAGGTAAATTTTTTGGCAAAACTGCAGAGACTCTACCTTTATTTTTTGCATAAGGTAAGCTTATACTGACAACCTGATGCAGGGATACTGATTCGATCCTGCAGCGCCTTTTAACAGGCTGCTTAGTTATAGTAGCCAGCATGACTGTGCATGTGTCATTAGCAAAGCTCGGCTCTGACAGCGGCACAGCCGACTGATGGCTGGAGGAAGGCAGGTCAGTAGGAGGGTACATGATGCTTTTTGCTGACCTGTAACAAGAAGGATTGATATCCATGTCACCCAGGCCACATGGCAAAGGAAACATTGCATGAAAAGGAGCAGGTTTCAGAGGAACTGGAGGATATGAGTGGAGCTACAGCTGTGGAGTACCTGGATCATGCAACTCAGTGGAAGGCATAGCCAGGCAGCGCTTCAGTCATTTTTCTCCCCCTTCGGTGCCGGATATCTCCAGCACACTACGCTGTAAATTCTCCATTATGACAGCAGTTCTGTTCTTCTTGAAGTCCAGCACTGACTGACAATAATAACCTGCAGTTTCTTTTGTTTAACAGGTACAGCACAAGCAAGACCATTATTCCACAAAATGTGACCATAAAAACAGCCAATTACAGGTAAGTATGCTAATTACTCTTAACTGTGAGCCTGGGTTCAGACTAGTGCGTTGCGATTTCAGGGCCCTGCGTGACTGCGCAGTGAAACGCTGGCTGTTCTGCGGATTGTCTGCGTTTTAGGTGCGAATCATCTGCTAGCATGAATTCGCAACTCATTTTACTACTTCTGAGGGGGAAGTCCACGCCAAATGTTTATAAAAAACCGGCATGGGTTCCCCCTCCAGAGGCATACCAGGCCCTTAGGTCTGGTATGGATTTTAAGGGTATCCGCTATTTTACCTAGCTCTTTTACCGAGCGGAGAAGCCCGGCTTTCTTCTTCTTCGTCACCGCCGTCGTCTGGGGGTCTCGATCTGCCTTCGGGGGTCTTCCGGGGTCTCTTCTGTTCTTGCCGCTGGCGTCGCCTTCTGCGCCGCCGCTGCCGCCTTCTCCTTCTTCTCCTTCTTCTCCTTCTTCTTCTCCTTCTTCTCCTTCTCCTTCTTCTTCTCCTTCTCCTTCTCCTTCTCCTTCTCCTTCTCCTTCTCCTTCTTCTTCTCCTTCTTCTCCTTCTTCTCCTTCTTCTCCTTCTTCTCCTTCTTCTTCTTCTTCTTCTTCTTCTTCTGTTGACCCTGCCCACATATGATGTCACAGTCCCAGCATCCTCCGGGACTGTGACATTATATGTGGGCGGGGTCACCATGTGACATGAGCATGTGACCCTGCCCCCTTGTCCCTATATAAGTCCCAACACATCACGGCTCTGCCATTTCGGCCAGAGAGAGCGACGAGTCAACATCTTAAGAAGAAGAAGAAGGAGGAGGCGGCGGCGGCGCAGAAGGCGACGCCAGCGACAAGAACAGAAGAGACCCCGGAAGACCCCCGAAGGCGGATCGAGACCCCCAGACGACGGCGGCGATGAAGAAGAAGAAAGCCGGGCTTCTCCGCTCGGTAAAAGAGCTAGGTAAAATAGCGGAGGAGTCCGGTGAGAAGACCCCCCAAGACGGAAGAAGATCCCCGGAGCAGTGCAATAAAATATTTTTTTTAAATTGTGTGTTTTTTTTTTCTTTACACTTTACACCTTAGGTGAATGGGTAGGGGTACATCGTACCCCATACTCATTCACATAGGGTGGGGGGCCGGGATCTGGGGGCCCCCTTATTAAAGGGGGCTCCCGGATTCCGATAAGCCCCCCCTCCCGCAGACCCCGACAGCCAACGGCCAGGGTTGTCGGGAAGAGGCCCTTGTCCTCATCAACATGGGGACAAGGTGCTTTGAGGTGGGGGGGGCCGCAGGGCGACCCCCTTCCCCAAAGCACCCACCCACCCATGTTAAGGGCATGCGGCCTGGTATGGTTCAGGAGGGGGGGGCACTCGCTCGTCCCCACCCCCTTTCCTGACCTGCCAGGCTGCGTGCTCGGATAAGGGTCTGGTGTGGATTTTGGGGGGACCCCCCACGCCATTTTTCCGGCGTAGGGGTACCCTTAAAATCCATGGGCCTGGTATGCCTCTGGACCTGGTGGGCCTGGTATGCCTCTGGAGGGGGAATCCATGCCGTTTTTTTTTTCAAAAATTGGGCGTGGACTTCCCCTAAAGAGGTGGTACATTGACTTGCGAATTTCTGTTCAGAACGCAAGCCAGGTGCGAATCAGATGCGTGCCCATAGAAGATAATGGGCCTGAATTCGCACCTGATCCGCACCAAAGACGGTTGCGTGTTTGTGTCAATTCACATTGCGCATGCACCGGACATGTGTGAACGTGCCCCATTGAAAGCAATGGGTTTTCAAATGTCCTGCGAATTCGCAGTATTTTGCCCCACTGCGAATTCGCTATAGTGTGAACCCAGGCTCAAACTTTATTTAATTTGAAGTGGTCTGCAATGATCCCATAGGTGGGCAAAATGTTGCCCCACCCACTTTCATGCCAATATCAGTTTATCTGGTTGTGCATCAAGTGTTTCATAACTTTCTGGTAAACCACTTAGTAAATAATGCTGCGACATGAAAATTGTTTATTTATGCTCCTATATCTCTCAGACATTCAACCATTTCCAAGGTGTGCCTTATGTAATTCTGCATATCCCGGCCTTTCATCAGCTTGGTTTGTTATAGCTTTCTAATCAAATACAGTTTATTGCTGAGATTAGCTTTCTTTTTTTTTTTTTTTTTTTTTTTTTTTAGTTTTATATGCATTTAATAGATTACCAATTGGTACAATAAGATTTTCTTTAATATGCAGAAAAACAATACATTTTGTTTTACACAGTCTGAGAGCAACAAATCTTACTGTAAAACACAGAGCAGTATTATATACATTCCTTTACTGATTCTTATAATCGTCCTTTCATTGTGTCACTTTCTTCTCTGTTAACGCTTACAGTCTAAAGCCCCATACACACGGTCGGATTTTCCGATGGAATATGTCCTATCGGACAATGTTGTCGGAAATTCCGACCGTGTGTAGGCACCATCGGACAGTTTACATCGGATTGTCCGACGAACAAAGTTCTATCTCCTGCTGGATAAATTTTCCGACAACAAAGTCCGATCACACCAATTCCGATCGTGTGTAGCGTAGTCCGACAGACAAAGTGCTACGCATGCTCAGAAGAAATTCTGTGACGGAAGCGCTCGGTCAGGTAAAACTACCGTTCCTAATCGACACAGCACATTCGTCACGCAGCAATGTTAAAATGTCTTTAATGCAGCGCATTCTCTTTTTCTTTACAGTGCAAGAAGAATGACGTGTTTTAGCTGCTCCTATTCACCCTCACTTCTCACAAACTTATTTATTTATTCTTTTTCAGGATTTCTTGACAAGATGTTTATTTTTCCTCAGATCGTAAAAGAATGTTTGTTATATTTTTTGGATGATTTGTCATTTTTTTTTTTTTGTTTGGAATACATATTTTCAGGATAATTTATTTTGATTTTTGAGGGGGGGTTGTGTGTCTCAACTTAGCAAAACAACATTATTAACATTTGTATTTGTTGCTTAAATTTACTAGGAGTTTGTTTGTTGTTGGTGCCCCTTGTTAATTGGACTTTATTATTTGTGAAATGTACCAGCCTACTCACAAATAAACTGTCATTGTAGAAAAGTAAAACACATAGGCAATGATTTTTTCAACTCAAAAATACCTTTATTTAGGTCTCAGCAACAAACCAAAGAGGAACGCAGCGATGGAGAAACTTGGGGAAATTGCAAAGCCTTGGACACCCACGGCAAACATCATTTTTGAAGCTTCTAAAATTGGTGGCCTGAGGAGTACGTATCTTAATAATAAGGGAGTGCTATCTGGTTCTGAAGTCCAAAACATCCGGAACTACAGCAGATGCCATCTAGGTCCCCAGGCTCTGCTACTACGAGAGGCTCCATCTTCTCTCAGACCAGACTGAATCCAGGTCGTCACTCTATTGTCTTCCTTGTACGCTTCCTTCCACGCTGTGGTGCTAGTGGGGTGGCAGAAGGAGGAGGAGGAGGAGGAGGAGGCGGAGCATGGTCACTATCACAAACATGTGTGAGTGTGGTCATTCCCCCACCCATCCCCTTATTTAGGACCCTGAGGATGACCTCCTCACACATGTTGCGTTGCCCCACCTCCATAGCCATCATTTTAGTGGCAACCAAGGAGCCAAAGGCCTCCTCGTAGGTGGGTGTGGCATGTAGGGAGGCTGAAGCATCTCTGATCAGCCGGAGCGCTGACTCTAGCACCTCCCCCACCCTTCTCGCCCTTTTGTAGGGAAGGCGGAGGGGAGGGACTTGGGAGACAGTCAGGCTCCTAGGCCTACCCCCCTCTTGGCTGCCACTACCCACCTCTTGGCTGCCACTAACCCCTTCCTCCTCCTGACTGCCACATTCCACAGCCACCTCCTGGCTGAGGTCTTCCTGTGTATGAAAAAGGGACATAGTTTGAGTTATTTGTTCATCAAACACACACAATTTTCATCTAGTGACTGTTGCAAAATGTTTACAAATAGAAAACCATACAATTCTCAGCCCTGCAGTTTATATTCTTGCCCCAAATGTCTCCAACACTACTGTCAGTTGATATGTCAAACACGTTAGGAACTAAGCAATTGGGGATCCTGAATTAAGTGAACATCATTCCTTTTTCACAAAAATGTGTACAAAACTACTATACCTGGCTCAAGCTGGGCTCCTCCACCTCTTCCTGACTGGAAGGCCCAGGTTGCTCCTCGGAAGCCTCATCAGGGGTGGCGTGCATGGAAGGACGCGTGCAAGGAAGAGTCGAGAGTGACTCCCTGACATTAGCCTGGTCTTTGAGAAAATGGAGCCTCTCATAGTACCAGAGCTTGGGGACATAGACCTGTTCTGCTGCAGCTCCAGATGCCTGGGACTTCAGGACCTTATTGCGCTCCCTGAAATAGGTACTCCTCAGGCTGCCAATTTTAACTCTTAACTTCTCCACGGTTGCCGTGGGGATCGTTGGCTTTACAAATTCCACAAGTTTCTTCATGGCTGCGTACCTCTTTGGTTTGTTGCTGTACTCGGGGTGTTTAGCCTGCCATAAAAGGGGCATCTCCCTGAACTTATCAATGAAGAGGGGGAGAAAACTCACATCGTTGAACCCCTCCATATTCTCTGCAAGACACAACACCACACAAAACACTATAAATAATGTCAGGCTAAACTCTCCTAATCTTCTCCATAAATAAGCCTCAAGGTCTAATCAGTCTAGGCTAGTTATGTACCAAGTTCAAATTGTACCTTCGTTCTAGCGATCGTCTCGTGCGTGAGCTTTCTCTCCCCTCGTCTCACAGATCGTGGCTACGACACAGGCGTGTGACGTTTTATATACAGTGCGCATGCGTCAAACTCCGCCCGCCCCTGACGATCTTTCTCGTCTATTCCCCACCCCTTCTCTTTACAGCGCAGTGGGGAGAGCACATGGCGGGGACACAGCAGGTGCGCCCCAAATATTACACCAACGAGGAGGAGGACGAGGAAAGGCCGGAGGCAGAAACGTCCTGATCCCGGCGGCTGAAATTGAAGGCCTCCAATATGTCTTTTGGAGAAATGTTGGAGATGGTGGACATATTGAAGAGGAGCGACTATGATGGGAAGTATGGGCCTTACCTCAACCCAAATATCAGAAAGGCCAAGATCATGTCTAAAGTTGTGAGGAGGCTGTACAATCATTTTGGGGTACAACGATCCAAGGAGCAACTGAGGAAACGCTGGTCAGACCTGAAACTGAGGGAGCCCGATCAGTACAGAAAGATCAAGCGAGTTCTTCAAAAAAGTAAGTAGTTGTGTTTTGTGTTTGATTTCTTGCTTGCATACTGCTCCATGTGTTTGGATTTTTTCAATGTTGTACATTAGAAAATGGCCACTGTCAGAGAACTCACGTTTTCCATGCCCGTCTTCGTCCAGCAGGAGTGAATCCTCACTCCTGTGAGTGCCAATACCCATGCGCAGTCTTCCCAACGGAACCGAACGTGCGGGTGTACCCGCGTACCAACGCAAACATGTGCGCATCCTCGCCTTCCAATACGAACGGGGGCACGCACTCCCACGTCAGCACGAACGTGTGTGCGCAATCGCGCACGGACCCTCACCTCCACCAATCCCAGCACAAGGCGCCCTATATAAACAGGGCCTTCACATGGTGTCAGTGCTGGATCGTCTTCAGTCTATGTCCTGAATACCTGCCTGAAGTACCTGCTACCTTGTTCCTTATTTACCCGGCTTACCTGATTACCTTCCTTGATTGACCCTGCTTATTGACTGTTTCTTCTGGTTTGACCTCGGCTTGGATTCCTTGACTACGTCTCTGCTCTTCGATTTGGTACCTCATCACCTGCCTGTTGCCAACCTTTTTGCCTGCTTTGACCACGAACTAGCCTTCCGCTTTTGTACCTCGTTTGCCAGCCAGTTGCCGACCTTTTCCTGTCTTGACATCGCAGTGCCTATACCCACCTGTACGGCCTTCACTGGATTCAGCCTTGGTTACCTATCCATACACCTGCTCTCCAGAAGAACCGGTAATTCCAAGCATCAGTCTTCCAGCCGCAGGCACTTGCACCCTTTCGTGCCCCACCGCTCCCTGTTCCTACCATCAGGGGTGTTGGGACCGGAACCGTGCACGAGGCCACTCCCCAGCATCCGGACTCCGCTGTAAGGTACGTGATAGTACGATCCAGCCAGAATGGAGTCCGAAGGGGGTGCCTCGCCTTTGGAAGCCCTGTGCCAACAGATGTCGGCCCTTACCCAGGCATTTCAGGGCCTGCGAGATGGCTATCATCAACTGGAACAGAGAGTGGAATCCATGTCCCCGGGCTCTGCAACTCATCAGGCACCCATGACATCCCGGATCCCCGGCTCAGAAACCTCTGCATCAGCACCCACAGTAATGATGCCACCCCCAGAACCTCGTGTGCCCCCACCGGAACGGTTTTCAGGGGATCGCAGCAAGTTCCGCTCCTTCAGGAATGCTTGTCGGCTCTACTTCCTGCTACAACCCCGTACCTTCTCCCTGGAGAGCACTAAGGTGGGGTTCATAGTCTCCCTACTCCAAGGGGAGCCTCAAACCTGGGCCCATCGTATGTTGGAACAAGCCAACCCTCTTCTGGATACCCTGGACTCATTCTTGGATGAAATGGCCAAACTATATGATGATCCTCAGCGCACCACAACAGCAGAGGCCAGCCTCCATGCCCTCCAGCAAGGGCGCCGGCCAGTAGAGGACTATGTAACGGACTTTAGGCGGTGGAGTTCTGACACCTCTTGGAACGACGCCGCCCTCCTCTATCAATTCCGCATAGGCCTCTCCGAAGCACTGAAGGATGAGCTAGCCCGAGTGGGAATCCATAGTTCTTTGGAGGATCTGATCCAGCTGTCTATCCAGATAGACCGTCGCCTGAGAGAGCGGAGGTCCGAGAGGTCCGGTCTGACACGCCCCACATGGGTGTTACCCAAAGGTCCCAACTACCCTCCTACTCCCGTCTCTCATGTACCTGCTGCCGCCCCAGGAGCACCAGAGCCCATGCAAGTTGGCCTACTCCGCTCACCACTGTCACCAGAGGAAAAACAGCGGCGATGCCAGAACAATCTCTGCCTCTACTGTGGGGAAGCTGGGCACTACGCCAATACGTGCCCGAACAAGATCCGTAAGTTCAACTCATCATCCCGTGTGCCTTTCGCCTTGTCTCTAATAAAAGCCGCTCACATTGCTGTTCCTATTTCCTTACAGCTCCCAGAAAGAATACTCCGAGTCCAGGCTATAATTGACTCTGGTGCCTGTAGCTGCTTCGTGGATCATGCCTTCGCTCTACAACACAACATTCCACTGACACCTAAGCAGCAGCAACTCTCCATACGGCTAGCAGACGGGTCAAACATCAAGTCCGGGCCTATTACTCTTGAGACGCAACCCCTGTTCACCAGCATACCACCAGGAGCTACTCCGTCTAGATGTCATCTCCTCACCTTTGTTTCCTGTCATTTTAGGAATGCCTTGGCTACAAGCCCACAATCCCCAGGTCAATTGGGTCACCGGTGAGGTGACTTTTCAGTCTTCTTACTGTCTACAGAACTGCCTTAAAACCTTCCGCCATATTCCCCCAGTCATTGGTTGTCTAAGAACGGACTCTGAATTCAAGGAGCTAGTGCCACCAGTGTACCACAACTTCTTGGACGTATTCGATAAGCAGAAAGCAGACACCCTTCCTCCCCATCGGGTCTACGACTGTCCGATTGAGCTACTACCTGGGACCGAAATCCCTTTCGGGCGGATCTTTCCTCTGTCCGAACCCGAGCTCCTGGTCCTCAAAGAGTACATCAATGAGAACCTCAGGAAGGGGTTCATTCGACATTCCTCCTCCCCAGCAGGGGCCGGAATATTTTTTGTTGAAAAGAGGGACCACCCATGTGTAGATTACAGGGATCTGAATAAAGTGACAATTAAAAACCTGTACCCACTTCCACTAGTCCCGGAACTATTTCAGAGACTCCGCTCAGCAAAAATATTTACAAAATTGGACTTACGTGGGGCCTATAACCTGATCAGGATACGCAAAGGGGACGAATGGAAGACAGCATTCCAAACACGTTTTGGCCACTTCGAATATTTAGTCATGCCATTTGGACTATGCAACGCACCGGCCACATTTCAACATTTTGTCAATAATATTTTCAGAGACTTCTTAGATTCCTTTGTAATTGTCTACCTGGACGACATTCTGATATTTTCCACCTCTCTAGAAGTACATCGTGATCATGTAAAACAAGTTCTGGGCAGATTAAGACAACATGGATTTTACGCAAAGGCCGAAAAATGTGAATTCGAACGCCAGACCATTCACTTCCTCGGCCTGGTGATATCAACCGGGGGTGTAGCCATGGATCCCCAGAAGGTCTCGGCCATTATGTCCTGGCCGCCCCCAAATGACAAGAAAGGGGTACAACGTTTCATCGGATTCTCCAACTTTTATAGGAAGTTTATCAAGAACTTCTCCAAGATCATCGCACACATCACACAGCTCACCAAGAAGCAAAACCGCTTCCAGTGGACTACAGCGGCCCAAGCCGCCTTCGACCAGTTAAAAAGGGCATTTACCTCCGCCCCAGTACTAAAACACCCTGACCCTGCATTACCCTACACTCTGGAGGTCGATGCTTCGGAGAGTGCGGTAGGGGCCATCCTGTCTCAACGCCAAGGACCCAAGTCCCTAATGCATCCGGTGGCCTTCTTTTCCAGAAAACTAGGTGTGTCGGAAAGGAACTATGATGTAGGTGACCGAGAACTCCTAGCAATAAAGCTAGCCTTGGAAGAATGGCGATACCTCCTGGAGGGGGCGGCAAATCCGATACTGATCTTCACAGATCACAAAAATTTAGAGTACCTCAGAACTGCCAGACGCCTTAGACCCCGACAGGCCAGATGGGCTCTTTTCTTTTCCCGTTTTAATTTTCATATTACTTATCGCCCCGGATCCAAAAACCTTAAACCCGATGCCTTATCCCGAATGTTCACAGAACTTGAAACCCCGTCTCCACCGGATACTATCCTACAAGCAGGAAATTTCCTACTGACCCAATCCAGTTTCATGACACAAGTCCGCCAAGCCTCCTCGAGAACAGTTACCCCCGGGCACCAACCTTCAGGAGAGGGATGTTTTTTTTTGGCAAGACAGCAAGATTTTCATCCCTCAAGACCTACGCACCATCGTGTTACAGGCCTGCCATGACTATCCTCTGGCGGGTCACTTTGGGGGCCACAAGACTGTGGATCTAATTCAGAGACACTTCTGGTGGCCAAATCTTGCCAAGGACTGTAGGCATTATGTCAAATCTTGTCCGATCTGCCTGAGAAACAAGAGTAGTAAAAATAAATCGTGGGGCCTACTGAAACCACTGCCCATTCCCGAAAGGCCATGGGATAAAATCGCCATAGATTTTATTGTGGAGCTTCCTCCCTCTAAAGGGTTCTCTTCCATCTTCGTGGTGGTAGACCGCTTTTCCCGGATGGCACATTTCATTCCCATGAAAGGGACACCTTCTGCAATTGAGACCGCCAGGATATTCATTAAAGAAGTTGTCAGACTCCATGGAATCCCCAGTGACATCGTCTCTGACCGCGGAGTACAATTTACATCCAAGTTTTGAAAGGTCATATGCAAAGCACTAGGTATTAAATGTAGCCTCTCTTCAGCTTATCACCCACAGACCAACGGGCAGACCGAACGCACCAATCAAACGTTGGAACAATACCTACGTTGCTTCTCCTCGTTTTCCCAAGAGGATTGGGCCTCACTACTTCCTTTGGCAGAATTTGCATTCAACAATTCCATCCACTCCACCACGAACCAATCACCATTTTTCTCCAACTACGGATTCCATCCCTCCCTTTTACCCGCACTTGTGCCCGAATCTTCCGTACCGGCTGTTCAGGATAGGTTGGATTTTCTTTCCTCCAACAACCAGGTGCTCAGGGAAACCATTGCTAAGGCACAGGAAGATGATAAAAAATATTTTGACAAGAAGAGAAGGGGAGAATTGAACTTAGAGGTGGGAGATCGTGTGTGGCTATCTACCACAAATTTAAAACTGGCATGCCCCTCCAAGAAATTGGGACCTAGATACTTGGGCCCTTTCCCTTTCAAGAGAAAGGTCAACCCAGTGGCCTATGAACTTGAACTCCCCGCCTCATTCAGGATACATCCTGTATTTCACGTTTCCCTACTTAAACCTGATGTTCCAAATTCCTTCCCGGATCGTGAAGTAGGGCCTCCGGAAGCTATCAGGGTGGATGGGGAAGAAGAATTTGAAATTGAGGCTATCTTGGACCACAGAAAAAGGCAGGGAAAAGACCAATATTTGATTAAATGGAAAGGTTTTGGCCCAGAAGAAAATTCCTGGGAACCAAAAACGAATCTTCATGCTCGGAGACTCATACAGGCTTTTCACCGTTCCCGCTCTCAGGGCTCATTTCAAAGAGGCATCCGGAGGCTGCCCCTAAGGAGGAGGCAATGTCAGAGAACTCACGTTTTCCATGCCCGTCTTCGTCCAGCAGGAGTGAATCCTCACTCTGTGAGTGCCAATACCCATGCGCAGTCTTCCCAACGGAACCGAACGTGCGGGCGTACCAGCGTACCAACGCAAACATGTGCGCGTCCTCGCCTTCCAATATGAACGGGGGCACGCACTCCCAAGTCATCACGAACGTGTGTGCGCAATCGCGCACGGACCCTCACCTCCACCAATACCAGCACAAGGCGCCCTATATAAACAGGGCCTTCACATGGTGTCAGTGCTGGATCGTCTTCAGTCTATGTCCTGAATACCTGCCTGAAGTACCTGCTACCTTGTTCCTGATTTACCCGGCTTACCTGATTACCTTCCTTGATTGACCCTGCTTATTGACTGTTTCTTCTGGTTTGACCTCGGCTTGGATTCCTTGACTACGTCTCTGCTCTTCGATTTGGTACCTCATCACCTGCCTGTTGCCAACCTTTTTGCCTGCTTTGATCACGAACTTGCCTTCCGCTTTTGTACCTCGTTTGCCAGCCAGTTGCCGACCTTTTCCTGTCTTGACATCGCAGTGCCTATACCCACCTGTACGGCCTTCACTGGATTCAGCCTTGGTTACCTATCCATACACCTGCTCTCCAGAAGAACCGGTAATTCCAAGCATCAGTCTTCCAGCCGCAGGCACTTGCACCCTTTCGTGCCCCAACGCTCCCTGTTCCTACCACCAGGGGTGTTGGGACCGGAACCGTGCACGAGGCCACTCCCCAGCATCCGGACTCCGCTGTAAGGTACGTGATAGCCACTTTCATGTTCGTCTGTGCATTCAATCGTACTCAACCTCGATCTTTCTGCCACTGTCATGTTCGTGTGTGTCCATTCGATTGTACTCAACCTCGATCGTTCGGCCACTTATAATACAAGGTTTGGTGAAGTTTTTAGTGAAAGGAAGTTTGTTCTCAATAGAGATGTCATCAAGAATGTAAAGCAAATTTATTCAATGTAAAGGAGAGGTCACTCAGTAGCTGTTTACCCATCTGGACTCTAGAGCACTAGTGCTGGGACACCCAAACCCCCTTTTTATTATGTTTTTCCACACATGTGCTCCAGTGGATACTAGAGGGGTGTCTTCATCAGACAAACTTCTACCAAAAAGCTAGTAAGTTTAGCACCTTTACAAAGTGACTACATTCATGTTGTTGTCATTTGTAACTGGCCAACCAAAAATATTGTCCCTCACTTTCAAGCAATGTTTGACATTTCCTATTTATGCCCTCAATAGATTGTGGTGCTAAATCTTCCTTTTGTACATTCTCATAGGGGAGCGAAAACTCGGGACGTCTGAGGAAACCAGAAAACCCACACCTCCCAAAGAAGGGGAAAGACCAGAAGCAGAGGAGGAGGAGGAGGAGGAAGGAGAGATCATAGAACATGGAGAACTTGTCACCACAACAGGTGAGTGTGGGAGAACACAGCTACTGGTAAGCTAATCAATGTATGCCTGCCTCATTTCCAAGAGACATTTTTTTTTTTTTTTGGTGTTTTTAGGTGACGTGGATGTTGTGGAAGAAGAATCGCACTTTACCACTGAAAGTGCACACGTACTCATCGGGGAGATAATGGTCTGCAATTCGAGATCTAGATGAGATAAAGCAAAACATCAATGATGTTCAACAAAAATTGAAGAACATCATTGATGTTTTAGGGAAAACTGAAATCTGAAAACGCACCAAGTAATTAACACACATTTGTGGCTGTTTGTGACAACATTTGCAACTTAAGAACTGTGGCAAATTTGGAACATGCACACATTGTGTCCACATGTGCTAGCTCCCATCATGGTGGATGAATGACAACGTTTTGTTGGGGGTGCAACCACTTTACTAACTACTAAAGTGGGTGTGGTGAAGGGGTTGCACCCCCAAAACACGTCCATTGATCCCCATGATGGGAAATTGCACTTTTGAACATTCTAGGCATGTGTTTTACCATCTAATGTCCATTTTGAGACCCAAATTGTGTGCATGTTCTAAATTACCATTTTCCAGGGGTAACCCCCATGTGATGAAGGCAAGATCAAACACACTTTGAACATATAGTCATGTCTGATCTTGTCTTCACTTTAGAAAGTTGAACTTTGCAAGTTCCTATGTTCAGTCTGTTCTGTTTTGCTCCATGCCTGGTTTTTACAAATGCGGAATGTTAGTAAACAATGTTCGAAAGAACCAAGATCTTGTCAGTTTTGCCAAGAAGTTTGGAAACGCACTTGTGAATGTGTTGTAAGTAAACTTTTGTAATTTTCAAAATGTGTGGCTTCCTTATTTAAAAGCATTATGTATGTCAAAAGTAAAGGATTTGGGGGGCAATGGGTGAAATTTACTAAAGGCAATTCCAGTTTGCACTGCAAGTGTATTTTCCAGGGCACTTTTGCAGTGCACTTGTAGAGCATAGTGGATTTGGCTTATGTAAATGACACCCACAGTGCTTTGTACGAAAACACGTAGCACACCATTTTTGGGAATACACACATTTCTGGCATGGTGATGAAAAGGAGTATTTTGGGTGTCAGTTATGCACTACAAACCTTCTCTAGACAAAAGATTAGGTATCACACACACACAACATGAGAAGATTATTTTTGGGAAGAAGAGACTGTTACCTCCTTTTGCCCAGAAAGTGCATTCCCACTGTTGAAGCTAAAGGGCAAAAATGTATATCTCAAATAAGCTATAATACAGAAATGACAAGAAATCATAGGTTTGTTTAAAAAATATATTTATTAAAAAATGCCGCTCACACATCGTCAGGCAGAGCAATGGCCCCCCTACCCACAAAGTAGTCCATATATTGCTCGCGGACCTCACGGGCATTTAGAGGGGGCAAGCCTGGACGTGCCACTTGAAAGGGCTGTGAGGTCGGCATTGGAAGGTCCGTCCACATCTGGGCCAACGGCCACCACATAGTTGCTGTTGTGTCTTTTCAAAAAGTTGTGCAATATGCAGCAGGCAAGAACTATGTGGTTGAGTTTGTATTCCGCCAAGTTAATAGCCGTCACAAACAGGCGGAAGCGGCTGGCCAGGATCCCGAAGGTGTTCTCCACCACTCTGCGGGCTCTCGACAGCCTGTAATTGAAGACCCTCTGGTCTGGGGTGAGGGTCCTCATCGGGAAGGGCCTCATCAGATGGGGAGTCAGCGCAAACGCTTCATCTGCGACAAAGACGAAGGGGAGTCCTTCAGCATTCTCCTCTGGAGGTGGCAAGCACAGACTGCCACTTTGGAGACGCCAGTAGAACTCTGTGTGCGCAATGGCACCACCATCCGAGATCCGGCCGTTCATCCCCACGTCCACATACAAAAAATCGTATGTCGCCGACACCACCGCCAACATCACTACACTATTAAACCCCTTATAATTATAATAGTAGGACCCCGAGTTGGGGGGTGGGACGATGCGGACGTGTTTCCCATCAATTGCACCTCCGCAGTTAGGAAAGTCCCAACGGCTGGCAAAGTGGGAGGCCACAGTCTGCCATTCCTGTGGCGTGGAAGGGAACTGTGGAGTGAAACAAGAAAAAAAAATTAGTCACTTTGCACATAAACATTGCAAGCAGATTAGACACTAAACATCTTGGAACAAAATCAGACTTTAAAATTTTAAGCTTGAAAGTATTTGCACCCAAAAGTAGAGGGTCCCCCTAGCAGATTACTCACCCCCATCAATCCCCCCACTTCTGATGGGCCATTGACAATAACTAGGGGTTTTGGGGGGGGGGGGGTTTGGACAGGTAACCCTCTGCACTTCATTGATTGCCAAATGGCTCAATAATGTGTGCTAGTTTGGCCAGACCCTCCTTACTTAACACTATTGGCAGCCCACAGGAAAGATAAAAGAACATTCCAAATCCCCCCCCCCCCCCCCCAAAAAAAAAGGGAAGCACATTTTGACATTCTGCAATTACCTAGCAAGCTAATATGAGGGAAAAAACCCCAAAAAAGAGCAAATGGAAAGTATGGAGCCAGCCCCTTGCACTACATGCTTTGCTGAATTCATCTCTGAAGATGCCCACTATAAAGAGGTAGGTATATAGTGTGTATTGACCTTGGGAAAGCCAGCAGATAGAGGATTGGTAGCATCTGACAGAGCAGTTGGGGGAGGGGGTTCCTAATGAGTTTGGCACCCCCCCCCCCCAAAAAAATGGGGAAAAAAAGGGGCTCTGCATGAAGTAAAACACACAGCAAACATTTGTGCATATTTTAGGGGGTGTTTGGGGGAAAACAATACTATGCAGCAGACAAAATACATTGCTTAAGTGACTAGGCCATAGGTGTCTATTGGGCCAGAAGAGCATGCTGGGGAGGTAAGTGAAGGGAAAAATGCAGGAAGGAGAAAAGGGGCACAGCATATTAGAGCATATTGCAATCATGGTAATTAGGGAAGGAGGTCAAAAATACAAGACATTAGCAAACAGAGCATACAATAGAAGGGAATAGTAAAGTAGAAATGTTACCTTATTATAGTCCTCCTGCAGGACCTGGATGATGGCCGAACAGGTCTCTGGAATAAGGATTCCCAAGGCCTGGGGAGAGATACCTGAGGAGAACTTCAAATCCTGAAGGCTTCTCCCTGTCGCCAAGTACCTCAACGTAGCAACAAGCCTCTGCTCCGGAGTGATGGCTTGTCTCATGCAGGTATCCTGCCGGCTGATAAAAGGGGTCAGCAAAGCCAAAAGACGGTGAAAAACGGGGTCCGTCATCCGGAGAAAGTTCCTGAAATCATCAGGATTATTCTCCCGGATCTCACGAAGCAAAGGCATGTGCGAGAACTGATCACGCTGAAGCAACCAATTCTTGGTCCACATACTCCTCGTCACTCTGTACATGGACGGGTCTTGACTCAAAGCTAAAAGCCCGACACCAATTCCGCGTACAGCACGAACTCGGCGACGAGTACGTACGGGAAACATCGCTCACAAACGGTCGGCTGGTCAGAACGGACAAACAGAAAGCACCGATAAACAGCAAGGCCTGAAAGAACGAAATGAATACCAGAAACGAGCAGACAATAAGCAGTGAAAATCAAAGCGTCCTATATCAAGATATAGGCCGCAATGACCAACAAATGCGAACTGACTACACGCACTAATAAACAGATACGCACGACAAGCACAAACTGAAGAGCAGTAACGATCTGAGTCACAAAACTGAGAAGCGCGAATCTTAAGTCCCCAAACTTCAACTAACTTGCGATAAACACGGGATCAGCAGAAGGAGCCCAACGGGTGCAGGACGTGGTGCTGAACTTCCCTTTTCTAGTCTCGTGGAAGACGACTTACGTCACGACGTTCTTGCAGACCGGAAATTCCATCAACGTTGTCCGACCGTGTGTACGCAACACCAACATCGGACAAAGTCCGACGGACATGATCCGACGGAACTGGTCATCGGAAAATCCGACCGTGTGTACGGGGCATAAGAAGAAAAAAAAAATCCTCCAAAATAAAACCTTTCAGTTTTTCTTACGAAAATGGACACTTTCTGTCATGTCCGTGTCAAGGGTCTACTAGACTGAAGAAACGGTTCTTCGAGAAAGGTGAGGAATGAGTGTATGTGTGTGGGGAAGGAGGGGGGGGGGAGACAATGTCAGCCTGGAGAACAAAGTAGCCACTTACATGATAGTGTGGATCAGTTAAAAAGGGTTGTTTAAAGAAGTTTCAGTTGTGACTTGTAAATCCAAAACTTTGTTTTAATTAGGAAAAATGTCTCAGAATTTACATTCACCACAAGTTTACATCTGTGTAAGTATTAATTTATTAACTAGAGCTACTATTTTGACAGATCTTGTAAGTGCCTGTTAATATATATATTATTTTCCATATAACCAGGATTATCAAGTCACCACCGAACAATAAAATAAAATAGCATGTTTAAACATCCCGTGTTGAGGGCACTGGCAGATTGCAAGATAGAGTTCAATCACCAGAGGATTAGCTCTTTCATGCACCCTTTGTAATCCTTCCCACATGTCTTTAGCAGTGCTAAGCTAAGGGGGGTACCTCATCCTATGAAATTTAAGTAAAAAAGAGGGCAGGAAGAAAAAACAACCTGACAGATTATCTCGGTACCTAAATAGAATACACCTGATTGCTTAAACAGTATATTTCTAAATATTTTTATTAACACAGAATACAAAAGTTTAAAAGAAAATATTTGATATTAAAATTAGATTTGCATACACATACGACAAATCTTCAAATATGTCACATATACTGTTGATACTGGTTGACGCGTTTCGCCCACGGCTTCTTCAGAACCAGGTGGTAGTAGTTATGACATCTAAAATATAACATAGAAAGCATAGGAGATATAGAAAGGCAAATGATCAGTATTAGGATTATTCTTTGATTCATTCATTTTAAAGAAAAAAGAATTTATCGATATCGATGAAGGCACTCATATAGCCTCAAATTAAAATTTTTAATTGTTTGCCTACCTTAAAAGACCGGTTATGTATTTTAAAGTGCCAATGTGGCTAGATCATCTAAAAACTATGTATTAGCCCATGATGAAAAGGAATTATCAAACGTAGATATCAAATGAATATTTGTGAGGAGTTAGGAAAGGCTAGAGGGACTGTATAGGAGAAAAAAAAGGAGGGTTTTTTTATGTTCAATATGTTATAAGGAAATCCCCAGTTGATTTAAATGTAACTAAAAGAATTACTTACATCTGGTCAGGTGAAATGGCTATACAAAAGGTGTTGTGGTATGCCCTTTATGATGTCAACCAAGTCAAAATAGGACAGAATTGCCAAAAAGGAGAGACCCTCATAGCATGTAGATTCACCCTGCAATTAATGGTAGCCGGGTCACTGGATATAAGTAATATATCCCAGCAAGTTAAACCAAAGAGATCAAATGCTTAAGGCATGAATAAATACCTGAAAACCTCCATCAGGAGGTAGTATATCTCCCCCAGCGAATAACTAGGAGTCTTGAATTAGAAAGACGATGATATCTAGGAAATTCATTAAGGGATCTTTTTACACAAATAAAACGAGAAAGAAAAAAAAAGGGGGTATATGTAATGTGTAACTACCTGTCCAAACACTTTCTATGCCAGTACGGAAAGGGTTTGTCCAAATAGGGGCAAGTGACAAAAGAAGAGTAAAAATCTACCTTTGTACAGCAGTGATGATAGGTCCATCAGCTCCTCCATGCTAGTTCTCAGCATGGAGAGCTGTTTAAATATGTGCATTGGCGCCAAAAACAGCCGGCCGGGAGGCTAAATGATTGGAAATCCCCTACAGCTGGGGGAGAGCTGGCAAGTGGTAGGACGCAATCGCATCCATGTTCCGCTCTTGCGCATGCGCAAGACAAATAGCGGCGTCTGTATATTCCCCGGCATGTCCGCCATTACGTAAGATGGCGCGCGCATGCGCAGTAGGACTCAGTCCGATCCAATGCTTGTTTAACAGCGCGCTTGCGCTGATATAGCATTTGGTTTCCCTAAGTCTCAGTCCGAGACAGAGGTAAACCTCAAACATTTCCCAAAAGTTTGGGAGCTGCATGCAGGCGCTAGCATAGTAACAGATAACAGGATTGACATTAGCCTCAGCAATATGCACAAAATAAAGTAAGCATATTTCCTAAAGGGGAACCATATCATGGCATGGGGAAAAGCCTCAACCTTAATTGAATAAAAATAAATATAATGAAAAAAATATATAAGGAATAAGACTTCAAATAGAATAATAGTGATACAAAAATATATAAAAAATTCCATCAGTCACTTCTGCCATCCATTTGGGAAACAGAACCCCCTCCGAAGCCTCCACCGCAACGCCTCCACCGAGGGTGGGACGGAAAACGACATAAAAGCCGCTCCGTTCCATCTGATAATATCCATGCCAGAGGGGGCTATGATAGAGAAAATGATTTCCACAAATGGTTTGTTAGTCGGAAGACCCCTAATTCAGAATCTTTGAAAAATATATTCAAATAAGACGAAAAAAGAAGAAAAATCTAAATAGATCAAAAATTTGAACAATATGCTCCGATGCCCTATGTAAAAACATATGCATAGTCGATAAAACAAAATATCATAGACATACAATGCAATGGGTACTTATTTGTTTTCAAAAAATCCCTATTATTCACAGATAAAGAAAAAGTATCCCCAATCTTGCTATGGCCTTATAGGTGACTGATCTTTCCATAATATATGAGGAGCTATCTGGAAAATCATAATCTCCTTTAGAGAGATATATTATTGTAGAATTTTTAACCCTCATTGAGGATTAGGGTCGGTATGTGATCTAGAGAAATGATCAAAAAACTTATTTTGGATCTATAAGAAGGGTCGAAAGCTAAGGAAGTCATTTAGACCTGGGGCCTTGGTGGCATTTAACATGAAGATCCATCTGGCTTCTCGTTGTAATAATTTCTGGTCTATATTGCCCCCTCTTAGATCTTCCTTTAGCCTTTCTAAGGCTGAAAAGCAGACCATTGATGTGTCATTTTTATGTTTTAAATCTTTACTTTATTTCCATTTTCACATTTTAACAACATTAAACATTGCAATTTCATATATATTATACATACATTTTACAGTTGTATCTATTTACAGATTTTAGTTCTTTATTCCTGTACCCGTGTATGTTAGTTGTATATTATTAATATTGCATCCATTCCCTATTCTAGTCATATGATCATTAAAACTTATCAGGCGAACCGCCATATTCTATTCATTCATACAAACTCCTTTCAAAAAAAAAAAAAAAAAAAAAAAAGGAAAAAGATCTCACCCCCCCCCTCCATCCCCCCTCCTCTCTCATATTATCTGCAGTAGTGAGGATGATGTCCTATACTTCTCCCATTTTTGCCACGTTTCTCTTATGTGGTCTTTTGGGCCTTCTTCTTTTATGATCCTCTCTTCCAGCGAACGCATCTCATCCATTTCTACTATCCATTCCTCGATTGAGGGTGTTATGTTATTTTTCCATTTTCTTGCTATTACTGTTCTAGCTGCGGTTAAGCAGTGTTTTAATATCCCTTTTCTTATCTTTTTAATCGTACCTGGTATCATTGATAATATGGCGATCTTTATATCTGGTCGTATGTTTGTGTCTGTCATCTCGTTATATATTTTGAATATTTTTTTTCCCAAAATATATAAACTTTTGAACATAAAAACCAAATGTGTGACATATTCCCAATTGCCTTTTGACATCTCCAACAGGTGCTATCGTTTTCTATATTGATCTTATGCAGGTCAGTTGGGCATTTATACCATCTCACTAGTAATTTGTAGTTTCTTTCCTGGTGCCTATTGGAAAGAGACATTTTATGTGTTAGTAGAATTGCTTTATCCCATTTTTCTCTGGGTATGACCTCTTCTAATTCTTGTTCCCATTTTCTTACATATTTTAACTCTTGTATATTACTGTTTGAGATTAAATACTCATATATATTGGATAGGTTATGTGTAGGTTTTTGTTTTTGAAGTAATAGTGTTTCCAGTGTTGTAGGTGTTCTATCCAGTATTCCTGTTTTCTCAAGGGTATTTATATATTCCTGAAGCTGTCTGTGTTGTATCCATTTATGTGCATGCTCTCTACCCATGTCTTCTAATCGAATGCGTTTCTTATTCTCCATTGTTTGTATAATTCTGATGTTGTCTTTTTTCTCCCACTTTAAAAAAGTTTTGGTTTCGCTTGCTGGGGGGAAGTCAGGATTGCAGAAGAGGGGTGTCATTGGGCCTATATATGATGACCCTATTCCCCTCTTCATCAATCCGTCCCATACTTTCAGTGTTGCTTCGATCAAGAGTGGCATCTCTTGTCTTAGTGGTCTATTCTCTTTCTTTATCCATGGCAACACTTTTAAGTTTATGTTCATAATTCCTTCTTCTAGTTTCACCCATTGTTTAGTTCCTATATTATGAAACCAGTCTAGAATCCTAGTTACCAGGGATGCTTTAAGATAGGCGGATAGATCCAGAAGAGCCAGACCACCATCTTTTTTGCGTCTAATAAGGATTTCCCTACTAACTCTTGCCGGTTTACCCGCCCAAATAAAGCTGCCAATAAGTTTTCGTAGGGTGTTTAATATGTTTTTTAGAGGGAATATTGGAATTGTTTGGAACACGTATAATATTTTTGGGAGTATGTCCATTTTTATAATATTTATGCGACCTGTCCAGGAAAAAATCCCTTTGTTGTAGTTTTGAAGTAGCTTCGTTATTTTTTGTGTTAATGGCACCTAGTTATTTTCTTGGAGTTTTCTCATGTCATTGGGGATAAATATTCCCAGGTATTTAATAGTACTATTTTGCCATTTGAAAGAAAAATTTTTTTTAAGTACATCAATGATATTTATGGGAAGTGAAATATTTAAGGCTTCTGTCTTATTATAATTAACTTTGAAATTACTAACTTCAGCAAAGCGTTTAAATTCTTTTATTAAATTGGGTAATGTCACTATGGGGTTTGTGATGTATAATAATAGATCGTCTGCGTATCCTGACAGTTTATATTCTTGGTCTTTTATTTTAATTCCCTGTATATCTTTATTTATCCGGATTGCTGTCATCAGGTGTTCCATAGTTAGGACATATATCAATGGAGATAAGGGACATCCCTGTCTGGTTCCGTTCAGTATTGTTATCGTATCCGATAGTTCCCCATTTGCTCGAATTTTAGCCGTTGGGTTTTGGTATAAAACTAAAATTTTTTCTAACAATCTAGGGCCCAGTCCCCATTGCTTCAGTGTCTCTTCGAAGAATCGCCATCCCACCCTGTCAAACGCTTTTTCAGCGTCCACTGCCAATAGACAGGATGGGATGGCGTGTCTCTTGGCATATTCGACCAATGTCAGGGTTTTAAGGGTGTTATCCCTCGCCTCTCTTCCTTCCACGAATCCTACTTGGTCTAGGTGTATCGCTCCTGG
This sequence comes from Lithobates sylvaticus, assembly GCA_028564925.1. Classification (NCBI taxonomy): domain Eukaryota; kingdom Metazoa; phylum Chordata; class Amphibia; order Anura; family Ranidae; genus Lithobates; species Lithobates sylvaticus. The sequence continues at coordinate 182,769,581 of CM053036.1, forward strand.
CAGTTTGGGGGTGAGCCTATTGGCTATAATCTTAGAGTAAATTCGGAGGTCGATGTTCGTCAGGGAGATCGGTCTGTAATTTCCACATAGTGTATGGTCTTTATCAGGTTTAGGTATGAGAGATATGTATGCTTGCATACTCTGTGATACAAAGGGCTGGGCTATAGACACAGAGTTAAATGTGCGTTTCAAAATTGGAGTAAGTGAATCTTTGTATATTTTATAAAACCGTGGAGTAAATCCATCGGGTCCTGGGCTTTTACCTACTGTCAATGAGTCTATTACTGTTTGAATTTCAATTTCTGAAAATTCGTTTTCTAGTTGTTCAATGTCGTTGTCGAGCAGAGATGGTATCGGGGTTTCTGTTATATATTGTCGTATCTTTTGGTCAAAATCTTCTGGGGTTTGTTTTGTTGATTGATTGGGTATATTATACAAGCCAGAGTAGAATATGTGGAATGTTTCCATAATCTTCTTTGGGTCGTATGTCAATTCCCCTGAATCTGTTTTGATTTTGGCAATTGATGTGGTTCTTGTTTGTTGTTTTAAAGCTCTGGCTAGTATTTTGCCTGGTTTATTATCTTGGTGATAGTATAGGGTGCGATTTTTATCTCTAATCCGAAGTGATTGTTCGTTTAATAATGATCTCATCTCTGTTCTTTTGTCCGAGAGAACCATTAGCGTTTCTCGTGTTGTATTCTGCTTATGTTGTTTCTCTAGTTCCGTGATTTCTTGTATCAACTCTGTTGACCTATTACTTTTCATTTTCTTCAATGTAGACCCGTGTTTAATAAAGAGGCCCCTTATTATACATTTAAGAGTTTCCCATTGGTTTGGGAGTGATGCATTATCATTTATATGATCTAATGTAAAATTCGATATCGCGGAGCTAATCTCAGTTTTACAGGTTTCATCGAATAATAGATTGTCATTTAATTTCCATGTGCCTCTAGATATAGTTTTGTTTGTTGTATCAATAGTTAAGTAAATAGGTGCATGGTCTGACCATATAAAATTCCCTATCTCGGGGGCAGATATTGCTGTAATTGCCGAAGAGTTTATCAAGAAGTAGTCCAGTCTATGGTATGTGTCGTGTACCTGAGAATCAAATGTATAGTCTTTTGTACTTGGGTTTGTTATTCTCCATATATCTACTAATTGATGTTGCTCTAGCAGTTTTTTAAATGCCCTATTTTCAGTTTTCTTTTGGGGTCCTGTTTTTGCTGTAGTGTCTATTTTTCGGTCTAGAACGAAATTAAAATCGCCACCTATTATGATTGTCCCTTCTGCTTTAATCATCATCTTTGTTAATAATTGGATGCCTGTTTTAATTTGGTCTATATTCGGTAAGTAAATATTAATAAAAGTATATTTCTGTCCATATATATTCAATTTTAACAATATTGCTCTGCCGTCTCGACTTGTCCATTTTTCTATAACCTGATGAGGTATCGAGTTATGGATTACTATTGAGACACCTCTAGATTTTGAGTATGGATATGTGTCATGGTACCAGTTAGGGTAATGTCTATTCTGTATATTTGGTAAGTGATCCGTGCGGAAATGCGTTTCCTGGAAGAGAATAACACCTACATTTTGTTTCTGGAGAGAGTATAAAATTTGTGCTCTTTTAGTTGTTACATTTAATCCTCTTGTGTTAAATGAACAAACCTTAATGGTTGTCATACATCCAAGAGTAAGGGACACAGGGGAAAGGAGAGGGCAAAAAGAGGGAGGGGGGAAGGAGAGGAAGAGAGAGAGAGGAAAAAAAAAAAAAAATTAAATTTCTATTATAACACCCACTCACGCCGTGAGCTGTATGCTCTTCTAATATCCCCTATCACTTGTTACTTTAAACTTTCATACCACTAACATTCTCTAAATGACTCGTTGAGTCTAACCTTACTATGTAAGTTCCCTAATTAGGGGGTGTATAGGGGTCTTTTTAGGTTTAGGACGTGTCCCTGGTCCGGGAGTAATTTAGTTTAAGTGATGCAAGTTTAGGCGGGGTTTCCCCTCCGTTCCTACGGAGGGGATAAGATAGGGTAGGGGGAGAGGGAAGCAGAGAGGGGAGGAGGAGAAAGGGGGGGGGGGGGAAAGGGAGAAAAAAAAAAAAAACAGAAATTTCCCTGTTTCTTCCCTTCTCTCTCCCTCCTGTGAAAGGTTTTTCCCCCTCTCTCCCCCCTCCCTCCCCTCACCCCAGTTCGGAGGGAGAAGGAAGAACCCCTAGTATAAATCGGTCTATATATCACATTTTGATATTAATACTTATATATTGTCTCCGTCCTTGGATATCTAGACCAGCATATATTTATTGCCATCTTTGACCTGTTATTCGTTCTATTCCGTACGTTTTAGTCTCTCCCCCTCCTCCCCTCCCTCCCTCCCCCCCTCCCTCCTTGGGGTTGTATTCTTATTCTGAGTCTAGCATTTTGTTACTATATCATACATTTTATCCATTTTATTATTCCACTGTTTCAAGTTTGATATTTGGTATTGTCCCCTCTGAATACAGTTCGTTTTATTGGTGTGTAATCTGTAAAGTTCGTTTCCTCCCCTCTTCGTTGTGGGGAAGGGGTGGGCAAAGAAAAAAAAAAAAAAAAAAAAATAACAAAAAAAAAAACCTTTGCCTTCACCCCTTCCCTCTTCAAAGAGGGGAGTCCCTTTTTTGAAGAGCGGAGGAAAATTAAATTGACTATATCCAGTGGGGACAATCCATTTCACAAAAACACATAATTCATAGATGTCCATTTTTACGGGTATGTTACAGTTTCCAACATTCTTATCACATAATTCAATATTTTCTGACATGTTATATCTTTGTTTTTTTGCACTTGATTTTTAGGTCCCCCTAGCCCTTCTTCCCTCCCACAAAAAAAAAAAAGGGGGGGGGAAGAGGGGGTGTTTCCTTCCCCTGCTTACTCCCTTTATCCCCTTTAATCCCTCCCCTGCCCTTATACTCATGAAGTTGGTGTGTGTATATAGTATGTTGTATATGTGTGTCTAGTGTATCGTTGTCGTGTGTGGGTAATATTAGTATGTTAGTGTAAAATCAGTGTTTCCCTTCCCTCCCTTCCCTCCCTTCTATAGTCCCTAATAAACCCTAATCAACCCCAGAGTGTCTTGTCTGTTATAGTTGATGTGGGGTGTCATTTAATTATCGGTGTAAGAGTGTATTGTAGCGTGAAGGAAAAACTCCCCTCATTGTGAAAAAAAAAAAAAAAAAAAGAGAGAGGGGGATTTAACCCCGTCCATTCTCCTGTGTTCTATTCCCTTTCCTCCCCCTTATTCTCCCCATTTCCCCTTTATACTAGTGTTTACCCGTATTTCTCCTGTGTACATGTGTGATAGTTATTAGTTGTGCTCCATTCCCTTACCACCCTCCCCCCTCCCAAAAAAAAAAAAAAAAAAAAAAATAAAATAAATAAAGGGGGAAAAAAAAAAAAGAAAAAAAAAAAACAGTATTGTGTTTCCCTTATTAAAATTATTTTTTTGGAAAGTTTTGATAAATCTGGGCCCACAAAGGCAATTCTATCAGAGGAAGTCCCAAGCGGTTGAGAAATTCCTGGAGGTCTTCAATATCCCGAAACACCGTTTTCTGCCCATCTTGGTATACTATTATTTGAAAAGGGGATCCCCATTTATAGAGGAGTCCCTTCTCTCTCAATAATCCCAGTAAGGGTTTCACCGCTCTTCTTTTATTTAATGTGTGTTTGGATAGATCTTGTAAAAATATGAGCTGTGCTCCTTCATATTTAAATTCCCCTTGTGTTCTTGCTGCCATCATGATATTTTCTTTAATTTGAAAGAAATGTACTCTACATATTATGTCTCTAGGTCTCGCTTGGCTGGGGTCTCTGGGTCCTTGAATTCTATGTGCTCGATCGATCTCTATCGCTGTTGTCTCTGGCTGTTGTAATAAGGTGTTGAATATGTTCTGAAGTATTTGTTTCAGGTTTTCCGTGCCTATTGATTCTGGCAATCCTCTTATTTTTATATTATTGCGTCTGTTTCTGTTTTCGAGTTCGTCTGTTGTATCCATTATTTGTTTTATTTGTCGATCGTGTTCTGTTGTTTTTTCTTCTAGAGTAAGTATTGTCTGATCAATGGTCAGAATTTTAACATCTATGGCATTCATGTGTTTTTGAGTGTCTATTAGGGATGTTTTCAGTGAGTTTATTTGTTCTTTATATGTGGTCTCAAGTCTGTAAACATAATTGTCCATATCCTCCTTAGTCGGTAATGATTTTAGATGTGCCTGTATATCCCAGTTAGGACTGTTTGTCGATCTCACTGTATCCATTATAGGGTGTTGTATACTCCCTGTGGGGCTGTTACTGAGTAGGGGTTCCGGGCTCATATTGGGTGAGGCAAAATTCAGTTCAGTAGATATCTCTGCATCCTGTTGAGGCGATATTAGTGGCTGTTTAAAAAAACCCTTTATGTCTGGCTTCTGTACAGACTGTGGCTTAACCGGGTTTTTTATTGTTCCACCTGTAGATCCTCTTTTTGTTTTCTGGGTGTGTGTGCTTTTTGGCGGCATCCTTATGGGGATTTATAGGGTTTAGGGGGATAGGTGAAAAGCGAAAAGAGAAAAAAAAACTTCCTCCAAAAAAAGGGGGGAGGGGGAAGGTGTATTCCACTTATCGTGTATATTAAAATATTATCCTTTGGATAATTATTGGAGTTTTTCTACGCCTCCCCTTAATCTGTCCAGTGGAAGGGTATCCCACCAATTTTACCTTCTTCGTCTCCGATATTCTTGTTGGGGTACCATTTAAATCCTCTTTCAACAGTCTTATTTTTTAGGGTATATTTCTTCCTAAATTCCTTATTGTATATCAGGGAGATTTATCAAGTGTGTCAGACATGTCATTAGAGGATTTTCTATGTTGTTGTATATTTATTTATTTATTCCTTTTGTAATAAATTCCTTCTCTTTATAGGGAGGTTGTATTTAAGTACCTTTTGTATAAGTTCCTCAAATCATCCATCAACATATTCTGCCGTTTGTTCCCCCGATATCCCCCGTTGTACCATTCACAGTCTTCCCATATCCATTATATAGCACACACAGAAAATAGAAGAAAACGGGTTTTTTTTTTTATCGGTCCCCTCCGCTTTACCTTTTATCTGTAGGATACCTTTGGGGAACCTATCTTGCAGTTCAGTTGGTTATACCCAGTTACTCCCGATGTTTTGGCTGATAGCTGTTGTGATCTCTGCTTCTCTGCTTCGTGTACTCACCGCAGCCACAGCTTCAGTAATGTCAGTCTGTTGTGTTTTTTTTTTTCCTTTCTCCTGACTCCGGAGGGCATACGCGCTACTCGAGTCTCTGTAGGTAGGCAATGCAATGCCTTAGCGTGCCGGAACGCCGAATCGCGTATAGCTCGTGTCCTGCTCAGGGGTTGCCGGAGTATCCCGGCTTCGTGCCGGAGAGGAATCTCTAACAGCACTCTGGGGACACCTTTGTTGACACAGCTGTTTGACCGCCGTTAAATCTTTGTATCTCTTCCCGCGAGCCGCTTGTGTGTCTCAGAGCCTTTCACCGCCGCTATATGGTTCAACAGACCAAGCTTTGGAGTGTGTCTCTCGCTAGCCGTGATCAGAGCGGCATATCACCTGCTGTAGGGGAGGTTAGTAGAGGGTCATCCGTGATTCATTGTAATCAGCTGCAGATAGTCTCCTGGACCTAGGAGGAGCTCCCTCACTACACGTCCATCCTAATCAATCCCCTTCCCCCTCTGGTCTCCCTGATGTTTTTTCTCACAAATTGCCTATTCTGCTCACTCTGATGTGTCATTTTTATGATACATGGCTACATGCCTTCCTATAGGGGTGTAGAGTAGATTCTTCCTTATGTAGTATATATGGTCATAGATTTGTCTCCAAAAGTACCTGAAAGTTTTACCTATATAAAAGGGTCCGCATTTGCAAAAAGCTATATACACCACCCTCTTAGTTTGACAATTGGCTGAGAATCCCATGTTGTATATTTCACCGTTAGGAAGCAAGAAGGATGAGCCTTCCAAAATCCAATCACAATAATCACAATTGTTACATCTGGACATCCCCGGGGGATCTAACTCTAATGCCGCGTACACACGATCGGAATTCTCGTGGGAAAAAACTCTGACGGTTTTTCCGACGGAATTCAGCTCAAGCTGTGTTGCCTACACACGATCACACCAAATTCCGACGGTCAATAACACAGCGGCATAAAACACGTTCAACAGCACTATAAAAGGGAAGTTTAATGCTTCCGAGCATGCGTCGAATTGTTTCCGAGCATGCGTCGGAATTTTGCGTGTCGGAATTGCATACACACGATCGGAAAATCCGATAGAAAGGTTTTCCGTCGGAAAAATTGAGAACAGGTTCTCAATTCAAAGTCCGTCGGAAATTCCGACAGAAAAAGACCATTGGGCATACACACGGAAAATCCGATAATAAGCTCCCATTGGAAATTCCGACCGTGTGTACGCTGCATTACTCCTTTTCTCCTTGGAAATGAGTGTGTACCAGGCGGTCTTTTAAAGACTGACATTTCCTATATGTGATCTGAGGAGTAGTACCAATGTACTTCCTCACGATTCAGTCACCTGTTAGGAGGTGCCAGTGTCAGTTAATGATATCACGTATATCACCATGGTTAGTAGAATATTTTGTTATTACACGTGTAATATTCTCATGCCTTTTTTGTTGTTTATTTCCAAAAAGTAGGTCTATCCTTGTTAATCGCATTTTTAAAGGCTTTTTTAAGGATGGTTTTGCTGTATCCACGTGTACTCAACCACATTTTTAAAGAGTTGGCTTCAATTCTAAATGCCTCCTCTGTCGAGCAATTTCGTCTAAGACGTATGTATTGTGAGTACAGAATACTTCTAATTAGGGCCTTAGGGTGCGAGCTGTTCGCGTGGAGAATGGTATTTCCAGCGGTCTTTTTTCTAAACAATGATGTGATTGTTCCGTCTTTTTTGTTTGCAAATAGTCAAGTCCAGAAAAGGCAATGATCCCAGGCTATAATCCATGGTGAACTTGAGGTTAAAGCCGTTAATGGATATTAATTTCATGAATTCTGTCAAGTCATCCAGGCCTGCATCCCACACCATAAAAATGTCGTCGATATACCTGTACCAACATTGTATGTTGGCCAGGTATATCGACAAGTCGGGGTTGGAAAAGAGGGAGCGCTCCCACCCCCCCAGGTACAGGTTTGTGTACGATGGGGCAACATGTCCCCATCGCCACACCCTGTACCTGGAGGTAGTGGGAGCCGTCAAATGAAAAAACATTTTTGGTCAGAATGTGTTCCAGTAACTGCAATATAAACTTGTTATATGGCCTGTGTATTATGTCACTCTCGTTGAGAAAGCTCTCCACTACAGGTATCCCTAACTGGTGTGGTATACTACAGTATAGGGCCTCGACGTCTATAGAGATTAAAAGGCCAGTGGGAGAGAATTTCTTATTATGCAAAACTTTTAGTAATGCTAGAGTATCCTGTAAGTAGGAAGGGAGCTTTACTACATAAGGTCTCAGGAATGCGTCTACCAGACAACTTCCTTTTTCGCTCTTAGCACCAATACCTGATATGATCGGGCGTCCCGGGGGTTTATTGATATTCTTGTGGGTCTTTGGTAACGAATAAAATGACGGAATTCTAGGGTACGTAGTTTTTAAGGCTTCAAAAATGTCTTTGTCGATTATTATCTACACCTCTATAGGAAGGCATGTAGCCATGTATCATAAAAATGACACATCAATGGTCTGCTTTTCAGCCTTAGAAAGGATAAAAGAAGATCCAAGAGGGGGCAATATAGACCAGAAATTATTACAACGGGAAGCTAGATGGATCTTCAAGTTAAATGCCACCAAGGCCCCAGGTCTAAATGACTCCCTTAGCTTTCGACCCTTCTTATAGATCCAAAATACGTTTTTTGATCATTTCTCTAGATCACATACCGACCCTAATCCTCAATGAGGGTTAAAAATTCTACAATAATATATCTCTCTAAAGGAGATTATGATTTTCCAGATAGCTCCTCATATATTATGGGAAGATCAGTCACCTATAAGGCCATAGCAAGATTGGGGATCCTTTTTCTTTATCTGTGAATAATAGGGATTTTTTGAAAACAAATAAGTACACATTGCATTGTATGTCTATGATATTTTGTTTTATTGACTATGCATATGTTTTTACATAGGGCATCGGAGCATATTGTTCAAGGCAAATTTTTGATCTATTTAGATTTTTAATAAATTAATTGAATATATTTTTCAAAGATTCTGAATTAGGGGTCTTCCGACTAACAAACCATTTGTGGAAATCATTTTCGCTATCATAGCCCCCTCTGGCATAGATATTATCGGATGGAACGGAGCGGCTTTTATGTAGTTTTCCGTCCCACCCTCGGTGGAGGCGTTGCGGCGGAGGCTTCGGAGGGGGTTCTGTTTCCCAAATGGATGGCAGAAGTGACTGATGGAATTTTTAATATTTATTTATTTTTTTATCACTATTATTATTATTTGAAGTCTTATTCCTTATATATTTTTTTCATTATATTTATTTTTATTCAATTAAGGTTAAGGCTTGAGGTTATGTATAGCTTAATGGAATTTTTAACAGACAAAGTCGGGATACCAGTCATAGCAGTAGGAGACTTTAATGAGGTTATTAATAAAAAAATAGACAGGTTTCCGATAGGCACACAGAGGCAGAAGGTAGATGAGAGCCGATTATGCCAGTTTTTACAAGAAGTAGGGCTGTTTGATATGTGGAGAGTGAGAAACCCGGGGGTGTTGCAATTCTCGTGTTTCTCAAGCTCCTATTCCACACTCTCACGGATCGACTTAGCTCTGGGAAATGGAGAAGCATGTCAAACAGTAAGGGATATAGAATACCAGCCTAGGGGGGTATCGGATCACGCTTTGCTGATTGTTTCAATAAATTTAGAAGGGAAAAGACCTCCTAGAACATGGAAAATGAATCCAGTTTGGTTCGAAATAATTGGGGACCCAAAGGAGGTGCTATTAAAACTGGAAGAATTTATAGAGTTTAACAAAGAGACAGTGACAAAAGGAGTAATGTGGGATGCATTGAAGGCCTATTTGCGAGGTATCCTTATCCAACTAGTTTCAAAAATTAAAAAGTCCTCAAGAGAAGGGGAGAATAATAGTAAGATGGAGCTGATGAAAGCAGAAAGAGAATATGTTAAAGACCCTACCCCAGAAAAACAAAGTAGATGGCTAACTAAACAACAGGAATATAAAGAAGTAGTTATTAGGAAATCAGAGAACAAGAGATTGTTTCAGAAACAAGTTGCCTATGGGGAGGGGGAAAGGGTTGGAAAGATGCTGGCACAGTTAGTGAGAGCTAGTTCCCCTCCCTCCACCGTCCCTGCGATTAGGACGGAGAAAGGAGAAATTTCATCAAAGACTTCAGTAATTACAGACACCTTTAGATTATACTATGAGAAATTATATAGATCTCGGGGGACGATGGAGGAAGGGGAAGGGGACACATTTTTTAGAAATGCCGAAATCACGGTTCTCACTGAAGAAGAAAGGGAGGTAATGGAGGCACCGTTAACGCTGGAGGAAATCCAGCTGGCGGTGAAAGAAATGGCCAATCAGAAGTCACCAGGACCAGATGGTCTCCCTGCGGAAACCTACAAGCAATATGGGAAAATCCTATTGCCAGAACTTCTTAAGGTATTAAACTGGGCAAAGGAGGAGGGGAAATTGCCGAAGTCTATGACAGAGGCAACGATAATAGTCCTGCATAAAGAGGGGAAGGACCCGCTAGAGACCAAATCCTATAGACCCATCTCCCTACTCTGCTCGGATGCTAAAATATTAGCCAAAGCAATGGCAATTAGATTAAATAAAATCATCTCTAGACTAATACACCCTGACCAAACAGGATTCATACCCTGCAGATCCACTAGTATGAATATCAGAAGGCTGTACCTTAACCTACAGATACCAATAGAGAACACGGGCACAAGGGCAGTCATGGCTCTAGATGTGGTTAAAGCTTTCGATAGCTTAGAGTGGGGATATTTATGGCGAGTCTTAAAGGAATTTGGATTTGGCCCATCGTTTATTAAATGGATTAAAAACCTATACAAGGACCCTAGTGCTAAAATTAGGGTTAATGGCGAGTATTCCGAGGGGATTCAATTGGAGAGAGGGACAAGGCAGGGCTGTCCACTGTCCCCCCTGCTCTTTGCGCTTGCAATGGAGCCCTTAGCAAGTGTAATTAGATCAAACACAAATATGCAAGGGTTCCGAAGAGCAGGGGGTGAAGAGAGAATTGCATTGTATGCGGATGACGTCCTCCTCTTCCTGGGGGATACTGGGCAATCCCTCAGGCAGGTGATGAACATCCTCATAGACTTCGGCAAAATCTCAGGGCTGACCATAAATTGGGAAAAATCCGCATTAATGCCTATAGATCCTCTAGGGAATCAGAGTGTACAGGATATTTCACAGCTAGAGGTAGTTGAACAAATGAAATATTTAGGTATATATATAACAAGGAACCCAAACAACTACATAAATGATAATATAGTACCGCTCCTAGCCAGACTTAAAAGTAAAATTACAATCTGGAGACGTCTCCCATTATCGGTTGCAGGGAGATGCAACCTGATCAAAATGTTATGGCAGCCACAGCTTTTGTACCTGCTGCATAACTGTCCAATATGGATAGATAAAAAATGGTTCAGAAAGATAGATACGTTGTTTAGAGAACTTATATGGAAGGGTGGTCAGCCTAGGATCGGGTTACAAACACTACAACTAGCAACAAGAAAGGGAGGAATGGCAGTACCGCACCCACGGAGTTACTTCTTAGCAGCCCAACTGCAACATCTAGGAGCCATGACAGAAGGAAGCAACAAGGAATTAATGATTGCAGGAACTCCGCATAAATCAATAGTAGAAGTCCTAGAGGCAAGCTCCTTTCCTTACAGAACCCCCACGGTGAGACTTGCTTTAAAAGTGTGGAAGGCAGTAAAAGTAGTAAAGGGGTTAGAGGGTATGACAAAATACACCCCCCTCTGGAACAATAAAAACTTGCAGGAAGTAGTAAAGATGGGGAAAATTAGAGAGTGGGAAATAAAAGGGATAGATAAGTTGGCACAGATGTACGAGGGTAGGGTATTGAAGACATTTACAGCACTGCGAGTGGAATATGATATACCCAAACATTCCTTTTATAAATATCTACAAATTAGACACGCGTTAAATACTCAATTCAAGAATCAAGATCCAATATGGAATAACTCCCCAGTGTACCAAAGAATAGGTTCCCAAAATAAGAGTAGAGGATTCATAGCAGAAATTTATTCACACATATGCGAAGGTAGCATAGAAAATCCAGAACAGCTTAAATGTAGGGGGAAATGGGAGAAAGAATTTGGAACGTTCTCAGACGAACAGTGGATGAGGATATTGGAGAAAGGACACGTGGTATCGGTCTCGCCTGCTCAGAAGGTCTCATACCTGATGCTGTTACACAGGACATATTACACACCTAAGAGACTATATGAGTTTGGATTGAGAGCAGATGCCAGGTGCCCTAGGTGTCAGGATACTGGGGATTTAGCACATATGGTATGGAAGTGTCCAAAACTGCACCGCTATTGGACTGAAATCCTTAACATCCTGAACACCGTATTAGAAGTTAGACTGGAAATGAACCCCAGACTGTGTATACTGGGATTGGATGAGGAGATAAATGGCAGTCCCTTTGTAATCAATGCTGTAATGAGAGGCTTGTTTCAGGCGAGAAAGTTAATAGCGCAGAGGTGGCAGGCCGAGAAACCCCCAACGGTAGGAGAATGGATAAGGTTAACAACAGAAACAGTATGGAAAGAAAGAACAGTGTATATAAGGAGAGGAAACTTGAGAGAGTTTGAAATTATGTGGAGACCATGGTTGGATAAATTGGAAAACCCACTATGAGGTGGGGGGGAGAGAGAGAGAGAGGGAACAAGTTGGGTGTCAAGAGGGAAGGTCGGGAGGGATAGAAAGGACTAAAGGTTGAAAGGTACCCCATGTAAAGTGTGAGTAGTGGAATTTTTTTTTTTAAACGTATGTACTATGTAAGTAAAGAATGTGTTTTGTATAATTATGAAAAAAACAAATAAAGATTATATAATTTAAAAAAGGTTAAGGCTTTTCCCCATGCCATGATATGGTTCCCCTTTAGGAAATATGCTTACTTTATTTTGTGCATATTGCTGAGGCTAATGTCAATCCTGTTATCTGTTACTATGCTAGCGCCTGCATGCAGCTCCCAAACTTTTGGGAAATGTTTGAGGTTTACCTCTGTCTCTGACTGAGACTCTTGCTGGCAGGGTTGCTAGGGAAACCAAATGCTATATCAGCACAAGCGCGCTGTTAAACAAGCATTGGATCGGACTGAGTCCTACTGCGCATGCGCGCGCCATCTTAGGTAATGGCGGACATGCCGGGGAATATACCGATGCCGCTATTTGTCTCGCGCATGCACGAGAGCGGAATATGGACGCAATTGCATCCTACCACTTGCCAGCTCTCCCCCAGCTGTAGGGGATTTGCAATCAGTTAGCCTCACGGCGTTCGCCGGCTGTTTTTGGCACCAATGCACATATTTAAACAGCTCTCCATGCTGAGAACTAGCATTGAGGAGCTGATGGACCTATCATCACTGCTGTACAAAGGTAGATTTTTACTCTTCTTTTGTCACTTGCCCCTATTTGGACAAACCATTTCCGTACTGGCATAGAAAGTGTTTGGACAGGTAGTTACACATTACATATACCCCCTTTCTTTTTCTCGTTTTATTTGTGTAGAAAGATCCCTTAATGAATTTCATGGATATCATCGTCTTTCTAATTCAAGACTCCTAGTTATTCGCTGGGGGAGATATACTACCTCCTGCTGGAGGTTTTCAGGTATTTATTCATGCCTTAAGCATTTGATCTTTTTGGTTAAACTTGCTGGGATATATTACTTATATCCAGTGACCCGGCTACCATTAATTGCAGGGTGAATCTACATGCTATGAGGGTCTCTCCTTTTTGGCAATTCTGTCCTATTTTGACTTGGTTGACATCATAAAGGGCATACCACAACACCTTTTGTATAGCCATTCCACCTGACCAGATGTAAGTAATTATTTTAGCTACATTTAAATCAACTGGGGATTTCCTTATAACATATTGAACATAAAAAAACCCTACTTTTTTTTTTTCCTCCTATACAGTCCTTCTAGCATTTGTCGGCATCAACTCCTCACAAATATTCATTTGATATCTACGTTTGATTATTCCTTTTCATCATGGGCTAATGCATCGTTTTTAGATGATCTAGCCACATTGGCACTTTAAAATACATAACCGGTCTTTTAAGGTAGGCAAACAATTAAAAATTTAAATTTGAGGCTATATGAGTGCCTTCATCGATATCGATAAATTATTTTTTCTTTAAAATGAATGAATCAAAGAATAATCCTAATACTGATCATTTGCCTTTCTATATCTCCTATGCTTTCTACGTTATATTTTAGATGTCATAACTACTACCACCTGGTTCTGAAGAAGCCGTGGGCGAAACGCGTCAACCAGTATATGTGACATATTTGAAGATTTGTCGTATGTGTATGCAAATCTCATTTTGATATCAAATATTTTCTTTTAAACGTTTGTATTCTGTGTTAATACAAATATTTAGAAATATACTGTTTAAGCACTCAGGTGTATTCTATTCAGGTACCGAGATAATACATCAGGTTGTTTTTTCTTCCTGCCCTCTCTTTTATTTATATATATATATATATATATATATAATTTGATCATCTTCTAAAAGAGAATGGGGCTGATTTACCAAGCATTTGCGCCATGAGTCGCGGCGCACGCCGACGCGCAACGGCCGTTTTCGTACTCACAAAGCATTTGCGCCTGTAACACAGTGCAATTCCCCATTTACTATCATGCTGCCGGCGCACGGACGGCCGCGATATGTGCAGCGCTATAGACCTGGCGCAAGCATTCTTCAACTCAGAAAATAAAAGAAGCTGGAAGTGGCAATATTATGGGGGTGATGTGAGGAAGTATAGATATGACTGTCCAAGTAACAAATATGCCCAAAATAGAACAGAAAATGTACTTTCTCTGAGCAGGCTTGCTGCGCCTGCAAATAGCCTTGTAACTGTGCTAGGTAAATTTATGTACTGCGCATGCGGCATTTGCGCCCGTTCATGTGCTCTGGTTCACTGCGCTGGCAAAATCTTAGTAAATGTCAAGCCACGTAGGTTCATTTGCATAAGCTGAACAGTCGCACATCTCAACTTGACTTTTTTTTTTTGGGCTGGTTCACTTCTATGGTTTTTTTAAAGGCTATTTGAACACAGGTCATGTTAGCATTAAGAAAATAAATAAAATTAAGAAAAAAAATGCGTGGGGTCCCCCGAAATTCTATACCAGGCCCTTCATATCTGGCATGGATTTTAAGGGCAACCCCGTGCCAAAAAAAATGGTGTGGGGGCCCCCCTCAAAATCCATACCAGACCCTTATCCGAGCACGCAACCTGGCAGGCCGCAGGAAAAGAAGAGGGGAAGAGAGAGCGCCCCCCTCTTGAACCGTACCAGGCCACATGCCCTCAACTTTGGGAGGATGCTTTAGGGTCCCCCCAAAGCACCTTGTCCCCATGTTGATGAGGAAAAGGGCCTCATCCCCACAACCCTTGCCCGGTGGTTGTGGGGGTCTGCGGGCAGGGGGCTTATCAGAATCTGGAAGCCCCCTTTAACAAGGGGACCCCCAGATCCAGCCCCCCCCCCTGTGTGAAATGGTAAGGGGGTACAAAAGTACCCCTACCATTTCACCAAAAAAGTGACAAAAGTGTTAAAAATGACAGGAGACGGTCTTTGACAATTCCTTTATTAAAGTCTTCTTTCTTCTGGGCTTCTTCCTTCTTCCTTTCTTTTTTTTTTATAAATTCTTTATTTTTCATTTCACAAGGATAGTTTTACAATTGCACAGCAGAAATCAACATATGTCTTTTCTCTCCATTTAACAATTTCCCTCTTGCATGGAACCGTGCGTCAGAGGGGGGCGGGGTCACCAGGTGGCCTCGGCCTCTGTTATATAAGACCTGTCAGAAGAAGAGAAGCGTCACACAGCGGGAGCCTCCAATTGCGCCGAGTGGTCCGATAACGAAAGAAGAGACGCCGTGGAGGAAGATGCCGGACGAGAACATCGGAGCAAGAAGAAGCTGATCGGAGGAAGAAGAAGATGGAGGAAGAAGATGTAGAAACCAAAGGATGAAGAAAGGAAGAAGCCCAGAAGAAAGAAGACTTAATAAAGGAATTGTCAAAGACCGTCTCCTGTAATTTTTAACACTTTTGTCACTTTTTTGGTGAAATGGTAGGGGTACAAAATTACCCCCTTACCATTTCACATGGGGGAGGCCAGGATCTGGGGGTCCCCTTGTTAAAGGGGGGTTTCCAGATTCTGATAAGCCCCCCGCCCGCAGACCCCTAAAACCACCGGGCAAGGGTTGTGGGGATGAGGCCCTTGTCCTCATCAACATGGGGACAAGGTGCTTTCGGGAGGACCCCAAAGAATCCTCCCAATGTTGAGGGCATGTGGCCTTGTACGGTTCAGGAGGGGGGGCGCTCTCTCTTCCCCCCTCTATTCCTGCGGCCTGCCAGGTTGCGTGCTCGGATAAGGGTCTGGCATGGATTTTGAGGGGGGCCCCACGCCATTTTTTTTGGCGCGGGGTTCCCCTTAATATCCGTGCCAGACCTGAAGGGCCTGGTACGGATTTTGAGGGAGAAACCAAGCCATTTTTTTTTTGGCGCGGGGTTCCCCTTAATATCCATGCCAGACCTGAAGGGCCATGCCATGCCAGACCTGAAGGGCCTGGTACGGATTTTGAGGGGGACCCCCACGCCATTTTTTTTTTGGGCGCGGGGTTCCCCTTAATATCCATACCAGACCTGAAGGGCCTGGTGTGCTCTTGGAGGGGAACCCATGCCATTTTTTTTTAATTAAAGTCGCCTGGCCTGGGGGTAACTTAAAGTCGCCCCAAGTCATGTTGTAAAGTCCGCCCCAAGTCGTGTTGTAAGTCACCCCAAGTCTCACTGGAAGTCGCGTTGCCCCTGTGTGAATGGACTGTTAGCGTGCGCTATTATCAATGGCATACTATTATCGCGGTGCGCCGGTATATTATGTGTTGCGCTTATGTGTGCACCGGTTCATACGCTCACTTAATAATTTATCTGGCGCACCAATTATGGTATGAACCGGCGCAGCGCATTCATTTTAGTAAATCAGCCCCATTGTGTTCTGCGCTTATTGGTCTTTTTCTATCCGTGCATCTGAAGGGTGTTCTGAGCTGAATTAATTTATATATTTCCACGTACCTTTTTCCTATTAGCAGAATTTTCATCTTGAATATCCAAGACTTGTAGATCTAGTTTGTCAGATTTGCACATTGAAAGCTTTGTTGCAGCTTTGTTACTGGCAATTTTATTTTATTCTGTTGCAGTCTTCTTTCTGTTCTGTATTTTATTTTCTGTAGCTGGCTATGACTGGGATCTCAGCTTTTCTCTGGGTGGGTGTCTGGGTCCATAACCTGTTAGAAAATCTGTATACAGAAGAGAGGGTTTTGCTGCTTAACTGCAGACAGAAAACAGGAAACTTTATTTCAGGAAGAAGACACAGAGTATAGTCATAGATAAACACTGCCATCTACTGGTAGTTGCTGCACAAAATACATGAACAATTTTCATATTACAACATTTAGAAATTGTGAGCTGGAATTTGGCTTCAATTTGTTAGTGGTTCTGTGTTGTCTCACTAAAACAGGAGGTGTATACTGGCCAGATCACCAGGTGAAAACAGAGGGAAAAAAGCCACATGAAAGAAAACTGATGCAGCCACCACCACATCTAATGATTGGTAAGGTGTGATATAATACATTTTTGGTTTTTGGTTTTGGGTTTCAGAACGCTTTAAAAAGTAATAAAGTCCAGCATAGGTACTACTGTAAAAACTCAGTCTCCCTCTTATAAGCATATAAGTACAAAATTAGCTTTACACTTGTAAAGTTCTCTGTATATGTATTATTTACAGTATGTTCACACACACAATGATTATTTCATGCACTAGTTTTTATTTTAACCTATTTTGAGGTCAGATATGGAAATAACTGAAAACTGAAAACTGACCAGAGCATTTCCTGCAGTTTCAGCAGCCAAAGTAACTCTCCTATACGAACTCAGGATGAAGCTTCTGAGCCTGTGTGGTTCTCTGAATTGGCTTCCACATCTCATTTTCTGTGACAGTTTAATTACTCAGGGCCTATGTGCTGGCTCTAAAAGAAGCTGGGACTCTCATCTCGCTTGTTCATTAGTTTTTAATTAAACCCTTTAATTTTATTTATGCTGTCACTGACTGATTAACAGTTTTCCAGCGCTGACGAAGGAGACATAAAGTGTACCTGGAGGACTGCAGGACAGACCGTGTGTCACGGAACGAGCTGTGCAAAAATGATACAGAGGTGTGTGCCCCTCCATGAATGCAGCTCAAGTCTCCATCTAATGATAAACACTATCCCAGAGATGAAATCTAAACATTTTTTTGTAATTTACCAGAATGAGAGTAATAATTTTCATAGCTGCATTGTATACAACTAACATAATGATTTTTCAAACCTTTTTAGGCTGGGGAATATATCAGTTTTGTTTTTCTGATAACTGCAAAATATTTTTGAAATATTATGAGAAAAAAGATCAATATAATTATACAATAAGGGTAGATAAGCTGTTAGTGGTGAGATCATTCATCTTAGCCTATTGCTGGCACTGTGCGTTAGTTAAACTGTAGACAGAACCAATTGTCTGTAAAAAGTTGTGGGTATCCAAAAAGACTCTTGTAATATTAATATCATGTTGCTGGAAATACATTAATACATTAAATTGGTAGAAGTATACAAAAGTCTGTGATTTGTTAAAATATATAAAAAGGAGCTTATATGCCTGATACAGTTGTGCTCAAAAGTTTGTATACCCTGGCAGAAATTGTGAATTTTTAGCATTAATATTGAAAATACGACTGATCAAACCAAAAAACTGTCTTTTATTTAAGGATAGCAATCACATGAAGCCATGTATTAGCACATCGTTTTTTGGATACTTTTTAAATCATATTGATAACCAAAATCACCCAAATGGCCCTGATAAAAATTTTACATACCTTGGAATGTTTGGCTTTGGTACAGACACAGAAGGTGGCACACACAGGTTAAAATGGCAATTAAAGGTTAATTTACCACAATTTTGGCTTTTTAAATCACAATTAGTGTCTGTGTATAGTCAATGAGTTTGTTAGCTCTCTCATGGATGCACTAAGCAGGCTAGGCACTGGGCTATGAGGAGGAAGAAAAGAACAGTCAAAAGACCTGCATAACAAGGTAATTAACCACTTCAGCCCGGACCAATTGGCAGCCAAAGGACCAGGCCCCTTTTTGCGATTCTGCACTTCGTCGCTTTAACTGACAATTGCGCGGTCGTGCGACGTGGCTCCCAAAAAAAATTGGCGTCCTTTTTTTACCACAAATAGAGCTTTCTTTAGGTGGTATTTGATCGTCCCTGCGGTTTTTATTTTTTGCGCTATAAACAAAAATAGAGCGACAATTTTGAAAACAATGCAATATTATTTGCTATATTAAATATCCCCAAAAAATATATAAAAAAACTTTTTTTTTCCTCAGTTTAGGCCGATACGTATTCTTCTACATATTTTGGTTAAAAAAAAATCGCAATTAGCGATTTATTGATTGGTTTGCGCAAAAGTTATAGCGTTTACAAAATAGGGGATAGTTTTATAGCATTTTTATTAATATTTTTTTTTTTTTACTAGTAATGGCGGTGATCTGTGATTTTTTATTGTGACTGCGACATTATGGCGGACACATCGGACATTTTTGACACATTTTTGGGACCATTGTCATTTATACAGCAATCAATGCTATTTAAATGCATTGATTCCTGTATAAATGACAGTGGTAGTGAAAGAGTTAACCACTAGGGGGAGGGGAGGGGTTATGGGCTGTGACGTGTTGTGTTTTTTTACATTAGGGGGCGGGGCTGACGTCTGACGTCATTGATCGGCTTTCCCGATGACCGGGAACAGCCGATCAATGACAGGCAGAGTAGGAAGCGCGGGGAGAGGTTTGTTTACACAAACGTTCTTTGTTGCCGTTCTTCCTCTGTGACCCGATCGCGGGACACCAGCGGCGATCGGGTCCGCTGGTCCCGCGGCCGGAGTCACGGAGCTCCCGAGCGGGGCGCGCGCGCGACCCACGGGCAGGCAATTAAAGAGCCACGTACAGGTACGTAATTTTGCCTGCCCGTGCCATTCTGCCGCAGTATATCTGCGTGAGGTGGTCGGGAAGCGGTTAAACTTAACAAAGATGGAAAAAAATATAAAAAGATATCCAAAGCCTTGGCAGCTGGTGCTGGATGTCAGAATACAATGGCCACTATGCGAGATTTGTCCATCTATGCAATACATGGCCAGCCGAGGCCTGACAATTGTATTGTATACATAGTTGAAGGAGTTGTAAAGGCAGAAGGTTTTTTATTTAATGCATTCTATGCATTAAGATAAAAAACCTTTTGTGTGTAGCAGCCACTCTCAGCCCCCCTAATGCTTACCTGAGCCACATCTTTCTCCAGCGATGTCCACAAATGTGTAAGCCATCTGGGACACTCCTCCTGATTGGCAGAGACACAGCCGCAGGCGCCATTGGCTCCCGCGGCTGTCAAAGTCAGTCAGCCAATCAGGGGAGAGAGGGGGCGGGCCGGGTCGGGGCTCCGTGTCTGCATGGACACACTGAGCTGTGCCCCCATAGGAAGATGCTGACTGTGGGGGTACTCGATAGGAGGGAGGAACCAGGAGCAGCAAAGAGGGACCCAAGAAGAGGAGGATCCAGGCTGTTCTGTGCAAATCCAACTGCGCAGAGGAGGCAAGTATAAAATGTTTGTTATTTTTATTTTTTTTAAACAAGACTTTACAATCACTTTAATTCCCAGCTGCCAGCCTTTCAATTATCCTGATCAGATTCCAGAGTACATGCTCAGGTTTTCCTTTCTGGGCTACCAATAATATGAATGATCTGGAAAAGAAACCAGCACACAAAATATGTAGAAGCACTAAGCTCTTACAAATATATTTTCCAAGCATTTGCAAACAGTTTGGCACAATGTACAGCCTGAAAATTTAGTCAAATATGTTAGCATTTCATGACTAGACATTATGTTTGTTTTTACAAGAGGTATTTAAATCCTTTTTTTTATTATTTCTTGAATTTGTGAAAAATGTGTTCATGTACTACACTGGGCTCAGACATATGCTACTGTACATATAATGAAATTAGGACACAGCCTTCTACCTTCAGTTATCAGTGACATGTAAAAACAAGCAAAAGCCTGCGTAGTAATAAGAAAAGTCACTGAACCAAAATGTAGGCAACTGTAGAAATAAACACCTAACCAAAATACATGCTGCCAGCTAATTTTGACTTTAACCAACTTGGTTACTTCCCTGGAAAACACATGCCAAAATGTTTGTAGTTTACATGTTAGACGATAGAGTAATGGGACATGAAACTTTAAGCTTTATCTGTCTGACATTGCCCTCCTTCCCTGTTATAATGAGGATGTTGCACATCTGCTCATAATTTTTAATCACCCGAGGGGACACTGTATTGCCTGGCATGGATTTCCTGCTTTTAGTAACACAAGCAGAGGCTGCTCTGGACCCTTCTGGGGCATCAGCTTTCAGTGAGCCATTATCCAGATTACCAGCAAAGGGTGGATCACCAAATGGCTGCATAAACACAAACCTGCAGCTGTACTCTCAATACCATGGGCCTGTCCAAGTGAAATACATATCATCTTGTATATAGCCATCAAATACCCACAAGTGCCATTGCTAAAATCTATTTAATGTTTAATGTAAAGTTTGAAGTATCCTTTCCAATGGCTACACTTTAAAAATTGTAAATACTGAGTTTGTATTAATATTAATATTTCATTCACTTGAAATGGAAGAGCTAATTGCGTTACTTAGTTTCAATGATTTTGTTACGGTTAACAGATGTTGCAAACAACTCCATGAATGCATGTGCGGGGAAGTTTGATCAAAGTCGATAACAAATACATAACATGTTGATATGTTTATAATATAAAATTTAAAGTGACATTAAAGCCTCATTTTTTTTCTTTTTTATAAAATAACAAACATGTTATACTAACCTGTTCTCTGCAATGGTTTTGCACAGAGCAGCCCCAATAAGACTTATGCTGGCCATAGACTATACGAAAAATTGTCGTTATAACGTTCGTTCGTTTTTTCGGCCAGTTAATGGGCACAAAATCGATAATCGTTTGGACGTTTTTGAGCTGAAAAAACGAAGGACAAGTTTGGAAATTTTCTGCCGAACGAACGATAAATTGAAAGGTTAATGTGTTTCCCGTCCGACCTGTCTGCACTAGATATATGTAAAAAAACTAACATAAAATGTATTTATTTATGTCCACTGAACGATTTATCGGTCATTACATGATGGCACCATCGTTTGCGCTCACGGGCGAACGTTCGTTTTTCGAAACTGGGTTCGGCCGAATTTTCGTATAATGTATGGCCAGCATAAGTGTGTGTTCTGTGCCTCCAGCACAGTATACACCTGTATCTACCCTTTAGTGGTGTTGTTCAGTGGTGTTGTCCTTTATAAATACAGCCATCTGCAGGAGTTAGTGTGTGCTGTGTGAGTCCAGCACAGCACAGTATAAACCTGCACCTGTATCTACCCTTTGTGCATATTGCCAGGACAAGACATGACATTAAAGCCGCAAGCAGTTTTAAATGTTTTTTTTTTCCTTTACAAATGTCATTTTGTGCAGGGACAGTTCTAAACACGGGAAACACATGCCACTTCACAGGCATACTTTAGACACCCCCAGGTACCATATTTAAAATTACTGCTCCAGAAAAAAAATTCTGTTTTTAAAACTTCTTTTTGCATTGATACATGTCCCCTGGGGCAGGGCCCGGGTCCCCAAACCTTTTTTAGGACAATAACATGCATATTGGCCGTTATAATTAGCACTTTAGATTTCTAACGTTCGCGTCCATTGTAACTAATAGGGTTCTAACGTTCACGCAAACTTTCAGTCCATTCGCAGGTTCTGGTGCGAACCGAACCCGGAGGTGTTCGGCTCATCCCTACTCCTGAATTTGCACCTGTACTGCCCGCCTGTGTATGACCCGGACTGTCTGACCCTCCTGTGTTTCATTCCTGGAACCATCTTCCTGTATCTTGTGAGTGCCTCCCTGCCTTGCCTGCTTCAGCTTCCTGTCTGCTGCATTCCACCTGCTGTTCCAATTGTCTCATCCGGAGCTCCAGACCAGCCATCCAGCTGTTGATCCTGCCAGGCACTCGTGCTGTCCTGTACTCCTGTGCTTCCTGTCTATTCTATCAGGGGCCACGAGTCAGGGACATAAGAGAGGCCTCCCTCTATATATGGGGCTCAATGACCAGGTACGTGACAGTATCAGACAGCCATGTCCAAGCCTCTCCTATGAATGAACTGTGTTCAGGAAGGCTACACCCGCTTGGAAGAGCATGATCAGGTGCTCTCATCCCCTGCTACATCCCAAGGGACTTCACATACCTCAGTCAGCACCTCTGCTCCACCTGCAGTAGTGATGTTACCCCCGGAGCCTCGTGTACCCACACCTAAAAAATTCTCAAGAGATTGCCGCAAACTCAGGGCCTTCCGTAACTCTTGTGAGCTTTTCTTCACTCGGCAGCCATGCACCTTCTCTCTAGAGACCACAAGTGGGCTTCGTGATCTCCCTGTTACAGGATGAACCTCAGTCCTGGGCACACCGACTACTGGAGCAAAAAGCTGCAATCTTGACTAACCTGACCACATTTATGGACACCATGGCACAACTCTACCAGAGACCACAGCTGTCTGCGACTGTGGAGGTCGCAATCCATTCATTGCAGCAAGGTCGAAGAGCCGTTGAGGACTATGTTGCTGAGTTCAGGCAATGGATTGCTGACAGCGGCTGGAACGACGCGGCCCTCCGCTACCAGTTTCGTATGGGACTGTCAGATCCTCTCATGGATGAACTGGCTAGGGTGGGAGTCCCACAGACCCTGGATGCACTGAACAACTTGTCCATACAAATTGACAAACGCCTGCGAGAACACAGGTCCGAAAGAACCATGAATCAACCCCATCTTACCTGGATGTAACCCCTCATCCAGTCCCTCCAGTGCAAACAGCACCGATTCCTGACACATCTGAACCGATGCAATTGGGAATGCTTCGTTCTCTCTCTCACAGGAGAGGAGTGCCAATGGAGGCGCCTGAATAATCTATGTATGTACTGCAGGGAACCTGGGTACTACGTGAGAACCTGCCTGGCTAAGCTCCGTAAGTCCCTCTTAAGTTCTACTAGTCAAACTCCCGCTGCAATTAATGTCTCTTCTCACGTTGCTCTTCCTGTTCTATTACAGCTGTCTGGAAAGAACATCCAGGTACCCGCTATTATTGATTCGGGAGCATGCAGTTGTTTCATGGATTCTACTTTTGCTGCCAAACACTCAATACCTCTGTTACCCAAGACCCAAGACTTCTTGTTCATCTTGCTGATGGGTCAGCTATCAAGTCAGGACCTGTCACTCAGGAGACAACCCCTCTGCCAACTACCATTGCCAGCCATCATCAAGAGCTTTTACGTCTTGACATCATCACATCACCTCTGTTTCCGGTCATTCTCTGCATGCCCTGGCTGCGGGCCCACAGCCCTCACATAAATTGGGCCACTAGAGAGGTTACCTTCCCATCTTCCTACTGCCACCAACATTGTCTTCAGGAAGTTTCCAATAATTCTTCTTCACTACTATGTCTGGACTCTGAGATCCACCAGTCAGTCCCCGAGGTGTTCCACAAATTCCTGGATGTGTTTTGCAAAAAAGGTGCAGAGTCACTTCCCCCTCACCGAGCCCTATTGCGCTCCTCCCTGGGGCCGAGGTACCTTTCGGGAGAATCTTCCCTCTAACTGAACAAGAGCTGGGTACGCTCAAGGAGTACATCGATGATAACCTGAGAAAAGGTTTTATCCATCCATCCACCTTTCCTGCAGGAGCTGGCATATTTTTCGTGGAGAAAAAAGACCATACTCTTCGACCCTGTATCGATTACTGCAAACTCAATAAAATTTCCAATAAAAAAAAAAAATCGCTATCATCTCCCCTTACTACCCTAACTTTTCCAGAGACTGGCAGATGCAAATATTTTTAGTAAACTCAACCTTCGAGGTGCCTATAATTTGGTCAGCATCAGGGAAGGTGACGAGTGGAAAATAGCCTTTCACACTCGATTCGGACATTTCGAGTACCTGGTGATGCCTTTCGGATTTTACAACGCACCTGCTACCTTCCAGCATTTTATCAATGATATCTTTCAAAATGACCTGGACTTGTTTGTTATCATTTACCTGGACAACATTCTAATCTTCTCCTCTTCCATTGACAGTCACCACAAACATGTTAAATGCGTTTTAGGCCATCTCCGCCAACACGGTCTATACGCCAAATCCGAAAAGTGCGAATTTGAACAAAGCATACAGTTTCTGGGGCTGATTAAAAAATCTCTGCTATTTTGGAATGGCCTGCTCCTACAGATAAAAAGGGGATTCAGTAGTTTGTTGGATTTGCAAACTTTTATTGAAAATTCATTAAAGGCTTTTCAGCTATTATTTCCCCTATTACTCAGCTAACCTAGCAAGGAATCCGTTTCCACTGGACTCCTGAAGCCCAGGCAGCTTTTATGTTCATTGGATTTTTATTGAAATTATATTAAATGGTACATAGTGACAACAAGTTCTGTCTTATGGTAATAGTACAAGAGTCAAGCACTTATTCAGATAAAAATGGTAGAAAACAGTAGTATCAAGTAGACTGTATAAAATGTTATCGCTACTACTCATCAGGGAAAGGGCTGTTCGACCCCCCCCCCAACACCCTGTCTGGGATCAAGCTGTGTCAAGGGGGTAAACAGCGCCCCCGCCTGTCGACGATATTTTGTTTTAGTAAAGATACAATAAAGTAAGACAGAACAACAATGTGGATAATTTATCTTTGGAAACAAGGACAACAAGAGACACCACTTAGAGATAACAGTAATCAAACCTATAGAACATATGGCTTTTCTTGCATGGTAGATAAAATCGTACTAGAATGTTCTTTCAAACACTTATAAGGATAGATAAGGTGCTCTAGAGGGGGTAAAAGGAGGGGGTAAGGAAGATAAGGGGATTAGGAAGAGGGAGAAAAGGAGGTGAATAAGAGGAGGAAGTAGGGCAAAGATAGGGTAGTGTTACGTACCTGGACGTTGAGCCTGACTTGTAGGAGGAGACCTCTCATACAGCGCTGGTTCACGTGCCACTGGAGATGGGGACAGTGGTCACGTGAGCACAGTGGGGTAGGAGTGCCTGGTTGGTAGAGAAGGTGTTAGATCAACAGGGAAGTCCTCCAGCAGTGCCTGTATGCAGATGGCAGGGTGTAAGTCTGCAGCTGTAGGTGGTTGAAGCAGGATACAAAAGAACCAGGCGGCAGGCGGATCAAACAAGTGGGAATCAGCAGAGCAAGGTCAGACAGTCCGGTTGGCAACAGCAGATCAATCAGATGATGGGAGCAGGCAATGGCAGAGTCGGTAGGCAGGCAGGAGTCGGTAACCAAAAAGCAGATGTAACAAGGTCAGGCAGGCCGGGTCGGGTAGGAGAAGGCAGAGTAGTCCAAACAGAGCCGGGTCGGTAACGGAAGATCACAGGTTCAAGGTTCAGATCAGGTTTTCAGATGGCTGACAAAGCAGGAAGCTTTAAGACAACACAGTACTGGCTGAGTGTCACTGCTGGGCTTTTAAAGCCCGTTTTGGCGCCAATTGCGCTCCTGCGCATGCGCACATGCACGCGCGCTAACGCGCACGCTGACGTGCACGCGCGCGCCGCGCACCTGTGTGTGCACGGAAGGCCCGGAAATGCCTGGTAAGTCCTTGACATTGCCCCCCCACAAGGGGCAGCCTCCGGATGCCCAGGCGACTTGCCTTTTCAGGGTGGGAAGTCAGGTAGGTACGGACTAGACGTTTCGCATGTATGTTACTGTCCGGTTCCCAGGAATTGCTTTCTGGACCGTACCCTTTCCATTTGACTAAAAATTGTACTTGCCCGTGTCTTCTTCTACAATTGAAGATTGCCTCCACCTCATATTCCTGGTTACCATCCACCAAAACAGGTTCAGGCAGGCCGGTTCCTCTGTCAGGGAAGGGATTAGGCACAGCAGGTTTTAACAAAGACACGTGAAATACTGGGTGAACTTTAAGAGAGTCAGGCAAAGACAGTTCATAGGCCACTTCGTTAATCTTTTTCTTAACAGGAAAAGGTCCCATAAATTTAGGTGCAAGCTTCTTAGAAGGACAAATTAACTTAATGTTGTCTGTAGACAGCCATACCTGATCTCCAGGTTGCAGAACCAGCCCCCCCCCCTTCTTCCTTGGTCAAAGTTTCTCTTGCTATCTGCCTGGGCCTTGGACACAGCTTCTTGTAGTACCTGGTTGTTGCGTTTGAGGAACTCCACCGTCTCCTGAACTGCCGGAACTGGGGATTCTGAAACAAAATCTGGTAAAAAGGTTAAGTGGAAACCATAATTGGAAAAGAAGGGGGATTGGTTAGTGGCCGAGTGACTGGTATTATATGCGAATTCCGCTAGAGGCAGCAGGGAAACCCAATTGTCCTGTGAAAAAGAAGTAAAACATCTGATATATTGCTCGAGGGTTTGGTTGGTTCTCTCTGTCTGTCCATTAGTTTGCGGGTGGTAGGCTGAGGAGAGAGCGAGCTCGATCTTCAAGATTTTACAAAGTGCTTTCCAGAAGCGTGAGGTAAATTGTACCCCTCTGTCGGAGACTATGTTTGCAGGTACTCCGTGTAGTCTGATGATCTCCTTGATAAACACACGGGCCGTCTCCGCGGCAGATGGGGTTCCCTTCAAGGGCACGAAATGGGCCATTTTAGATCCACAACCACGAAAATGACTGTGCACCCCTCAGAGCGAGGTAATTCGACTATAAAGTCCATAGAAATCATTTTCCAAGGTCTGTCCGGTACAGGTAAGGGTTTAAGCAGGCCCCAGGCTCGGTTCCTTGAAGTCTTGTTCCGTATGCAGACGGGGCAGGAACTGACGTATCTCCCACAAAACTCTTTAAAGTTGGGCCTCCAGAATGTACGTTGTACAAGTTCAAGAGTTTTCCGTACCCCAAAATGTCCTGCTAAGGGATGATCATGAAGCAGTGTCAGTACCTTGACTCGGATACTTTCAGGGACAAAGATTTGACTTCCCTTCCATAACAAGCCATCTCGTGATATCAAGGAGGTTCCTGAAGGCCTTGGAGAGTGGGTAGAAGCTTCTTTGATTAGAGATAAGAGATCTGTTTGTGGGAGTAAGAAGCTGTTTGTGGGCAAAATTGTGTCAGGAGCAGGTGAGTCCTTTGGGTTGTCATGCATGCGTGACAGTGCGTCTGGTTTGACGTTCTTTGATCCCGGCCGATAAGTGATGTGGACACAGAAGCGGGTGAAAAACAAGGCCCAGCGAGCCTGTCGGGGTCTCAAGCGTTTGGCAGATCTCAGATATTCTAAATTCTTATGGTCGGTATATATTAATACCGGGTGGGCCGCGCCCTCTAATAGATACCTCCACTCTTCCAAAGCGGTCTTGATGGCAAGAAGTTCCCGATCTCCCACATCGTAATTTCTCTCAGCTGGAGATAATTTTCGAGAGAAAAATCCTACAGGGTGTATCAAATCCTCCTTACCCTGTCTTTGAGAAATGACCGCTCCCACTGCTACTTCGGAGGCGTCAACTTCTAATAAAAAGGGCAAGGATGGGTTAGGATGACTGAGAATTGGAGCTGCTGTAAAGAGTTTCTTAAGTCTCTCAAATGCCTCTTGAGCCTCTGTACTCCAATGGAACCTGACGTGTTGTTGGGTCAATCGTGTAATAGGTGCGATGATGGCAGAGAATCCCTTGATAAATTTCCTGTAAAAGTTTGCGAAACCAATGAAACGTTGTATACCTTTCTTATCTACGGGTGCAGGCCAGTCTAAAACAGCAGACACCTTTTGGGGATCCATCTTGATACCGGTTGCGGAGATTATCAAACCCAAAAACGGAATCTCTGGTTGCTCGAACTCACACTTTTCTGCTTTTGCGTACAATCCATGTAAGCGAAGACGGTCAAGGACTCTGCAGACGTGTTCCCGGTGCTGGCTGAGGGATTCAGAAAAAACCAAAATATCATCCAAATAAACAATTACAAAAACATCTAAGAAGTCCCTGAATACATCGTTAATGAGATGTTGAAAAGTGGCAGGTGCGTTACATTGACCAAAGGGCATGACCAAGTATTCATAATGCCCGAACCGTGTTCGGAACGCCGTCTTCCACTCATGCCCAGCCCGGATGCGGACCAGATTGTATGCCCCTCTTAGATAGAGTTTCGTAAAAATAGTAGCAGACCTTTAGTTTTTGGAATAGTTCGGGTATTAAGGGCAACGGGTAACGGTTCTTGACCGTGATTTTATTCAATTCCCGGTAATCCACACACGGGCGGAGAGTCTGATCCTTCTTAGTCACAAAAAATATTCCAGCACCAGCTGGAGAGGTAGATGGGCGAATGAATCCCTTTTCCAGTTTTTCGTTGATGTAAACCTTTAATGCTTCCTGTTCTTTTTCTGACAAGGGAAAAATGCGCCCAAAGGGAATTTCAGCCCCAGGTAAAAGTTCAATTGGGCAGTCATATGCCCGATGGGGTGGAAGAGAGTCTGCTCCCTTTTTACTGAAGACATCGAGGAACCCATGATATGGTTCGGGTACTGATTGGCGTAGGTTCTGATCAATGTCCATGCAAAATAAGGTGACAGATGATTGGGTAGACTTGTGTTGACAGTGTTCTTGGCAGTAGGGGGACAAGAACCTGATCTCTCTGGTAGTCCAATTGATGGAGGGATTATGGGCCTGAAGCCAGGGAATGCCCAGAATGATTGGGAACAACGGGGAAGAGATAACATCAAGGGTCAGAAGCTCCTTACGCTGGGAGGAAGTGATGGCAGGTAAGGGAAAAGTCTTTTGGGTCACCTGCCCGGAGCTGATGCGGGAGCCATCGGCCAAAAAGACTGAAAGTCGGTGGGTCTTATTCTGTAAGGGAATGTTGTGTTGGCTGGCGAAGGCAGAGTCAATGAAGCAACTGCATGCTCCAGAGTCAATAATTGCTTTAACTGGGATTGTCCTTCCATGGAGCTGTAACGAGAGAGGAAGAGCAATGTGGGTGGTGTTAGCAGAAAGTGCTGAAAGACTGGCAGGAACAGAGAAAGAGCACTTACGCATCTTGACTGGGCAGTTGCGCACGTAGTGTCCTGTTGCTCCACAGTACAGGCAGAGGTTCAGTTGGTGGCGACGCGTGCGCTCTTCTGGGGTTAAGGTGGGTCGAATCAGTCCCAACTGCATAGGCTCGGAGGTGTCAGGTGCAGGGCGGGTCGGCTGGAAGTTGGGTGGCGGTAGGTAGCGGGCAGCAGGAATTGGAGCTTTAGCAGTCACCCAAGTAGGGCGATTATGTTGAAAGGACCGTTCAGTGCGACGTTCCCGAAGACGACGATCAATCTGGATTGTTAGGGTGATTAAAGCCTCAAGAGTTTCAGGTATGCCTACCCGGGCCAGTTCATCTTTCAGTCCTTCTGATAGACCCATGCGGAACTGATGCCGTAGAGCTGCATCATTCCATTGAGTGTCTGCACTCCAGCGTCTAAAATCTGAGATGTAGTCATCGGCCGCCCGGCGACCCTGCTGGAGCGTAGTTAAGGTGGCTTCTGCTGTGGCTACCCGTTCAGGATCTTCATAAAGCTGGGACATAGCTTTAAAGAAGGCCGTTAGTGACTGAATCAAAATAGAGTCCTCTTCGAGAAGTCGGTGTGCCCAGATCTGTGGTTCTCCTAACAGCAGGGAGATCACAAACCCCACTTTAGTGGCTTCAAGTGAAAAAGTCCGGGGTTGCAGGGCGAAATAAAGTTGACAAGCGCTGCGGAAGGCCCGGAATTTAGTTTGGTCCCCTGAAACCCTCTCAGTTATGGGGACCCTCGGTTCAGGTGGAAGCATGACGACCGAAGGAGAGGAAGCAGCCTGAGCAGGTGCGGTAATGGAACCAGGAGCCACGTGTACAGGGTTAATGATGTTCTGGACTTGACCCTCCAATCTGGTGTAACCGTCTTGTAAGGATTTTACGGCTTGGGTGAGGGCTGACAAGTGTGAGCAGATATCTGTCATGGGAGGGGTCTCTCCTGCAGGCTCAGTCATGGCTGTGTTGTACTGTTACATACCTGGACATTGAGCCTGACTTGTAGGAGGAGACCTCTCATACAGCGCTGGTTCACGTGCCACTGGAGATGGGGACAGTGGTCACGTGAGCACAGTGGGGTAGGAGTGCCTGGTTGGTAGAGAAGGTGTTAGATCAACAGGGAAGTCCTCCAGCAGTGCCTGTATGCAGATGGCAGGGTGTAAGTCTGCAGCTGTAGGTGGTTGAAGCAGGATACAAAAGAACCAGGCGGATCAAACAAGTGGGAATCAGCAGAGCAAGGTCAGACAGTCCGGTTGGCAACAGCAGATCAATCAGATGATGGGAGCAGGCAATGGCAGAGTCGGTAGGCAGGCAGGAGTCGGTAACCAAAAAGCAGATGTAACAAGGTCAGGCAGGCCGGGTCGGGTAGGAGAAGGCAGAGTAGTCCAAACAGAGCCGGGTCGGTAACGGAAGATCACAGGTTCAAGGTTCAGATCAGGTTTTCAGATGGCTGACAAAGCAGGAAGCTTTAAGACAACACAGTACTGGCTGAGTGTCACTGCTGGGCTTTTAAAGTCCGTTTTGGCGCTAATTGCGCTCCCGCGCACATGCACGCGCGCGCTAACGCGCACGCGCACGCTAACGTGCACGTGCGCCCGCCGCGCACCTGTGTGTGCACGGAAGGCCTGGAAATGCCTGGTAAGTCCTTGACAGGTAGTCACCACGGGGTGGGTATGGTGGTGATGGTGTCCGGGCTGGGTCACCATATGGTTAGGTTGTGTGAATTTTCAGACTTTGAATGTACATTTAGGATTGGATAGCCAAACATCCCATTTGGTTCTGAATGGGGTAAGCTTAAGTTCGGTAATTGCCCAGGCAGCTTTTGACTCTCTTAAAAAAATTATTTACCTCTGCCTCAGTATTAAAACACCCTGACCCTGCCTTACCGTTTATCTTGGAGGTTGATGCTTCTGAACATAGGTGTGCACACACTGTGTGACGGGTGTGCCTGGGCACACCTTAATCACCCTGTGTGGTGCCGATTCCTCCAAATTCCTGATGCCCCCATTCTCCCCCCTGCAGTGCTTCCAGCTTACCTTCTATCCTCTCCTGCCCGCTGCTGCGGGGGATGTTTCAGGATGGATTAATGAATGAACACAGTGAGTGATCTGTACCAATGACTCCTCTATACATTCTTAACTGAAGCACAGTAAACCATTTACTATGCTTCAGTTTGTGAATGAACAGGATGCTGCTCAGCACAGAGCACTTCCCATTTGTTCGCTGTCCAGTTCAGCTGAGGCTGCAGAAAAAGCGTTTGGGGAAGCCTCAGTCCCTTTCTCTCTGTTTAGACCCTTGATATTTCACCAAAACGCCCCCCCAACGGGGCTCCTAAAAAAATAGTAAAAATAATAAAATTAATAATAAATAAAAACTACTGACACCAGCCACTGCGCTACTGACACAAATCTCTGCTCTGCTGATACCGTCCACTGTTCTTCTGATATACACGCATATGAGTTTGTGGTCTGGGGTACACACCCTAATGCAATAGCCTGCGCACACCAATGCTTCTGAAGTTGCTGTCGGTGCAGTGCTCTCGCAACGCCAAGGACCCAAGTCTCTCCTGTTCCCCATTGCCTTCTTTTCCTGTAAGATGTCTGCCCCGGAAAAGAACTATGATGTCGGGGACCGGAAACTTTTGGCAATTAAAGCCGCATTGGAGGAACGGTGCTATCTGCTGGAAGGGGCAGCTCATCCAATTCTAGTATACACAGACTACAAAAAACAGGAATACTTGAGAACTGCAAAATGATTGAAACCACGTTAAGCCAGGTGGGCATTATTCTTTTCTCGATTTTCTTTCATGTCACATACCAGCCCGACTCAAAAAACACAAAACCAGATCCCTTCTCCCGTATGTTCAGTGACTCTAGAACAACTGCACCCCTGGACATCATCCTGCCTGTGGAATTTTTTCTTCTGGTACAGGAAGATCTGCTTGCCCGGGTCAATCAGGCTTCCATCAATGTTCCTCCCTCTCTGGAAACAAAGTTAATTGCAAAAGATGGCCTACTATGGCATAATGATGACATTTTCATACCTGAGAGTCTCCGGGTCACTATTAGGGATGAGCCGAACACCCCCGGGTTCGGTTCGAACCAGAACCTTCGAACGGACCGAAAGTTCGCGCGAATTTTCGAACCCTATACGTTATAATGGACGCGAACGTTCGAAATCAAAAGTGCTAATTACAACGGCCAATATGCATGTTAATGTCATAAAACAGGTTTGGGGACCCGGGTCCTGCCCCAGGGGACATATATCAATGCAAAAAGAACTTTTAAAAACTAACGTTTTTTCGGGAGCAGTCATTTTAATGATGCATAAAGTGAAAAAAAAAAAAGTGACATTTTCCTTTAAATATGGTACCTGGGGGGTGTCCAAAGTATGCCTGTGAAGTGGCATGTGTTTCCCGTGTTTAGAACTGTCCTTGCACAAAATGACATTTGTAAAGGAAAAAAAGAAGCCATTTAAAACCACTTGCGGCTTTAGGTTTGATCTTAAGTAGAATCTGAACAGGTACATTATGAAGTGTAGCTCCATCCCAAAAAAATCTATTTTTAAGCTTTTGGGAGAACATAGGGAGGGGTTATCACCCCTGTAACATTTGCTGTCTTTGCACATCTGTTCAGAACATGTCACCTCACTTTCCGTCCCAATGACAAATGTTTTTGGAAAAGTGGGGTTTTAATTGAAACAAGGATTGGTGATAAAGTATCA
Organism: Lithobates sylvaticus; assembly: GCA_028564925.1. Taxonomy (NCBI): domain Eukaryota; kingdom Metazoa; phylum Chordata; class Amphibia; order Anura; family Ranidae; genus Lithobates; species Lithobates sylvaticus. The sequence goes on from CM053036.1 coordinate 182,802,826, forward strand.
GTAGAGAGGAGATACCTTTTTCCCAAATTAAATCTAACAGGATAGAATTTCCCTTCCTAGGGGTAGATTTCCTCTCACTTCCTGTTTTCTCTTTCCATTTGCAAGTAGGAGTCGTTTGTAAGTTGGATGTTTGAAAGTAGGGGCCTGGCGTATATACTCTGCAGAAATTTGCCCTATTAGATGTTGGTGTAGCCACAAGACTGGTGGGCACAGGAATGGGCCCTGCTGTGAGTTAATAGATCAAGATTTGTAATTGCATGCACCTGTTGAACAGGGCAGAAAAATTGGGGGTGGTGGTGGTGGTGGTGGTGGACGTTTTTGCCACAAGACTGTAAGCTCTCACAGTTACTCTTGGTGGGCGCAGGAATGGGCCCTGCTGTGAGTTATTAGATCAAGATTTGTAATTGCAAGCACCTGATGAACAGGGCAGAAAAATTGGGCCTTTGGCGGTGGTGGTGGACGGTGTTGCCACAAGACTGTAGGCCCTCATAGTTACTCTTGGTGGGCGCAGGAATGGGCCCTGCTGTGAGTTATTAGATCAAGATTTGTCATTGCAAGCACCTGATGAACAGGGCAGAAAAATTGGGCCTTTGGCGGTGGTGGTGGACGGTGTTGCCACAAGACTGCAGGCCCTCATAGTTACTCTTGGTGGGCGCAGGAATGGGCCCTGCTGTGAACTATTAGATCAAGATTTGTAATTACCCGCCCCTGTTAAACAGGGGCTGAAAAATTGTGCCTTAGGCACTGGTGTTGGTGCCACAACACTGCAACCCCTCACAGAGACTGTACTTGGAGCACAGCAGTCACACGTGTTGCGAAGCATTTTTTTAAAAAATTGTAAGTACACGCCCCTGTTAAACAGGGGCTGAAAAATTGTGCCTTAGGCACTGGTGCTGGTGCCACAACACTGCAAACCGGCCCTCACAGATACTGTACTTGGAGCACAGCAGTCACACGTGTTGCGAAGCATTTTTTTTAAAAAATTGTAAGTACACGCCCCTGTTAAACAGGGGCTGAAAAATTGTGCCTTAGGCACTGGTGCTGGTGCCACAACACTGCAACCCGGCCCTCACAAAGACTGTACTTGGAGCACAGCAGTCACACGTGTTGCGAAGCATTTTTTTAAAAAATTGTAAGTACACGCCCCTGTTAAACAGGGGCTGAAAAATTGTGCCTTAGGCACTGGTGCTGGTGCCACAACACTGCAACACGGCCCTCACAGAGACTGTACTTGGAGCACAGCAGTCACACGTGTTGCGAAGCATTTTTTTAAAAAATTGTAAGTACACGCCCCTGTTAAACAGGGGCTGAAAAATTGTGCCTTAGGCACTGGTGCTGGTGCCACAACACTGCAACCCGGCCCTCACAGAGACTGTACTTGGAGCACAGCAGTCACACGTGTTGCGAAGCATTTTTTTTAAAAAATTGTAAGTACACGCCCCTGTTAAACAGGGGCTGAAAAATTGTGCCTTAGGCACTGGTGCTGGTGCCACAACACTGCAACACGGCCCTCACAGAGACTGTACTTGGAGCACAGCAGTCACACGTGTTGCGAAGCATTTTTTTAAAAAATTGTAAGTACACGCCCCTGTTAAACAGGGGCTGAAAAATTGTGCCTTAGGCACTGGTGCTGGTGCCACAACACTGCAACACGGCCCTCACAGAGACTGTACTTGGAGCACAGCAGTCACACGTGTTGCGAAGCATTTTTTAAAAAAATTGTAAGTACACGCCCCTGTTAAACAGGGGCTGAAAAATTGTGCCTTAGGCACTGGTGCTGTGGCATGGATCATTGAGGAGGAGGAAGAGGATAGTCAGTGAACATAAGAGGACAGTCACTCAGCATCAGCATAGGCAGTCTTGAAGGGATGTGACATTAAAAATTATTCGGTTATATCCGCCTCAGGTGCCTGGTAGCTGGTGGTGATCCAAGACTGATTCATTTTGATGAATGTCAGTCGATCAACCGAGGCGGTGGACAGGCGCACCCTATGATCAGTCACAAATCCTCCAGCAGCACTGAATGTGCGTTCGGAAAGAACGCTGGAGGCAGGACAGGCCAGTAGCTCAATTGCATACTGTGCAAGCTCTGGCCAGTGATCCATCCTCAGGACCCAGTAAGCCAGAGGATTTTCGGTGGGAAAGGTGTCCAAGTCTGACCTTGCCCCAAGGTATTCCTGCACCATGTATATCAGACGCTGGCGATGGTTGCTGGAACCGATCATACCTTGGGGCTGCGGACTAAAAAATTGTCTGAACGCATCGGTCAGACGTCCACCTTCCCCACCGCTCCTTCTGCCACTGACCGAAGCCTCAGCAACTCGTCGCCCAGGACCAGGAGTTTGTAGCCTCCCAGTTTCTGGGAACGCGTTGCACAGACCTTTCTGCAAGGCCTCCCTGAGATGTCTCATCCTCTGCTCCCTCTGCGACGGCAAGATAAGGTCCGCAACCTTACCCTTGTACCGCGGATCAAGGAGAGTGGCCAGCCAGTAATGGTCCCTCTCCTTGATCCGAAGAACACGAGGATCCTTCCGCAGGCTTTGCAGGATCAGGGAGGCCATGCAGCGTAGGTTAGCTGAGGCATTCGGTCCGGAGTCTTCTGGGTCACTGAGGATGACATGATCGCCAGCCACCTCCTCCCAGCCACGTACAAGTCCACTGGCTTGTTGGGACTGTACATCATCCCTAAAAGACTGCTGCTGCTGATGCTGAGTGCCAGGCTCCACCTCCATGCTCACACAATCCTCCTCCTCCTCCTCCTCCTCCTCCTCCTCATCCTCTTCCTGTGTGATGGGTGGGACAGAAGGAACACTGTCCGGATAAAGGGGGCCTTGAGAGGCAAGGAAGTCCTCCTCTTCCTGCCTCTGTTCTGCCTCAAGTGCCCTGTCCATTATCCCACGCAGCGTATGCTCCAACAGGTGGACAAGAGGGACAGTGTCACTGATGCATGCACTGTCACTGCTCACCATCCTCGTGGCCTCCTCAAATGGTGAGAGGACAGTGCATGCATCCCTGATCATGCTCCACTGACGTGGGGAAAAAAAAAACCAAGCTCCCCTGACCCTGTCCTGGTGCCGTAGTCGCAAAGGTACTCATTGATGGCCCTCTGCTGCGTGTGCAGTCGCTGCAGCATGGCCAACGTTGAGTTCCACCTGGTGGGCATGTCAGATATTAGGCGGTTCTTGGGCAGGTTCAGCTCCTTTTGCAGCTCAGTCAGCCGAGCACTGGCATTATAAGATCGGCGGAAATGCACACAGACTTTCCTGGCCTGCCTCAGGACATCCTGTAAGCCTGGGAACCTGCCCAAGAACCGCTGCACCACCAGGTTGAGGACGTGAGCCATGCAGGGCACATGGGTGAGCTGCCCCTGTCGCAGGGCGGAGAGGAGGTTGGTGCCATTGTCAGAAACGACCATTCTGGCTTAAGCTGACGTGGCGTCAACCACCTCTCGGCCTGCCCCTGCAGAGCTGCCAGAACCTCTGGCCCAGTGTGGCTCCTGTCCCCCAAACACACCAGCGCAAGCACGGCATGGCATCTTTTTGCCTGCGTACTTGCGTAGCCCCTTGTACGCCTACGGAGCACCGCTGGTTCCAAGGACAGAGCACTGGAGGAAGAAGAAGAGGAGGGGGTGGAGGAGAGAGGTGTGTCACAACCAGTAGCAGTAGTCGCGTTTTGGAGGCGTGGTGGCGGAACAACCTCCAACACTACTGCACCTTGTCCTGCATCCCTCCCAGCTGCCAATAGAGTGACCCAATGGGCCGTGAAAGAAAGGTACCGTCCCTGTCCATGCCTGCTGGACCATGAGTCAGCGGTAATATGCACCTTACCGCTGACCGCCCTGTCCAGCGAGGCATGGACATTGCCCTCCACATGCCGGTAGAGAGACGGAATCGCCTTCCGCGAGAAAAAGTGGCGTTTGGGAACCTGCCACTGAGGAACCGCACATTGAACAAACTCACGGAAGGGGCCGAGTCTACCAACTGAAAAGGCAGCAGTTGAAGTGCTAGCAATTTAGCAAGGCTAGCATTCAACCGCTGGGCATGTGGATGGCTGGGAGTGTACTTCTTTCTACGGTCCAGCAGCTGGGGCAGGGAAATTTGCCTGCTGCATTCGGACGTCGGTGTACTGCAAGTACTTGGTTGTGACACACCGAATTCTACACCTTCAGTCCTCTCAGAGCAGCTTTCAGAGAGGACTGAAGGTGTAGTGGGGATGGAGATACCAGCTGAGGAGGAGCAAGGAGAGGTCCGCTTAGTTCTTTGGTGTGGGTCTTTTATGTGTGCCTGCCAACGAGCTGCATGGCAGGTCGCCATATGTCTGGTCATGCTTGTCGTGCCCAAGCGGCTGATGTTTTGGCCATGCGAGATACGCTTGAGACAAATATTGCAAATAGCAGTGGTGCGATCTGCTGCACTCGTCTCAAAAAAGGCCCACACCAAAGAACTTTTCTGATAACGTGCAGAGGCAGCGCCCTGCACAGGCGGAGCTCTGCGGTGTTGTACAGTTGCTGTGCTGGCCTCTACCTGGCCTCCAGGGGGCATCCTGCCTCGTTGGACATGTGACGCCGCATCCTCCTCCTCCTCGTCCTCCTCCTCATCCTCTCTCCCTTGAGGCACCCACGTGGAGTCAGTGACCTCATCATCCCCTCCCTCTTCACCACTAGAGCAAACCTGGCAGTAAGCTGCAGCTGGTGGAACTGTACTGCCAGATTCCTCAAGCTGGGTATCGTCATCCGAGCCTTCGAATCGTTGGGCATCCTCCTGGAGCATGTACCCAACACTGTGCTCAAAGAGTTCGGGGGACTCCTCAGGAGGACATGGTGGGTCTAGGGAAGGGGTGGCTGATGATGCTCTGTCAGTACCCTGAGCCTGGGTGAGAGAGGATGAGGAGGATGAGGAGGGCTTGGTCATCCATTCTACCAAGCCTTCAGCATGATGCGGCTCCACATGTCCAGCTGCCGAAAACAAAGACGCGCGTGTCCCATGGCCACGTGCTGATGACGATGCACGACCACGTCCACGTCCACGGCCACGTCCACTAGAAACAGAGCCTGCCTGCCCTGTGTTCTTGGCTCTGCACGCTCTGCCTCCCCTTGGCGGTCTTCCAGCCATTGTAGTCGGTAGTCCTGTGGGTGCTGCTGAGAAGAAAATATAGGAGCTCTGTGTGATGCCACTAACACACTAGAAGTCCTATAGGTGCTTCTGCAAAGAAAATATAGGAGCTCTGTGTGATGCCACTAACACACTAGAAGTCCTGTGGGTGCTGCTGAGAAGAAAATATAGGAGCTCTGTGTGATGCCACTAACACACTAGAAGTCCTATGGGTGCTTCTGCAAAGAAAAAATAGGAGCTCTGTGTGATGCCACTAACACACTAGAAGTCCTGTGGGTGCTGCTGAGAAGAAAATATAGGAGCTCTGTGTGATGCCACTAACACACTAGAAGTCCTATGGGTGCTTCTGCAAAGAAAATATAGGAGCTCTGTGTGATGCCACTAACACACTAGAAGTCCTATAGGTGCTTCTGCAAAGAAAATATAGGAGCTCTGTGTGATGCCACTAACACACTAGAAGTCCTGTGGGTGCTGCTGAGAAGAATATATAGGAGCTCTGTGTGATGCCACTAACACACTAGAAGTCCTATGGGTGCTTCTGCAAAGAAAATAGAGGAGCTCTGTGTGATGCCACTAACACACTAGAAGTCCTGTGGGTGCTTCTGCAAAGAAAATAGAGGAGCTCTGTGTGATGCCACTAACACACTAGAAGTCCTATAGGTGCTTCTGCAAAGAAAATATAGGAGCTCTGTGTGATGCCACTAACACACTAGAAGTCCTGTGGGTGCTGCTGAGAAGAATATATAGGAGCTCTGTGTGATGCCACTAACACACTAGAAGTCCTATGGGTGCTTCTGCAAAGAAAATAGAGGAGCTCTGTGTGATGCCACTAACACACTAGAAGTCCTGTGGGTGCTTCTGCAAAGAAAATAGAGGAGCTCTGTGTGATGCCACTAACACACTAGAAGTCCTATAGGTGCTTCTGCAAAGAAAATATAGGAGCTCTGTGTGATGCCACTAACACACTAGAAGTCCTGTGGGTGCTGCTGAGAAGAATATATAGGAGCTCTGTGTGATGCCACTAACACACTAGAAGTCCTATGGGTGCTTCTGCAAAGAAAATAGAGGAGCTCTGTGTGATGCCACTAACACACTAGAAGTCCTGTGGGTGCTGCTGAGAAGAATATATAGGAGCTCTGTGTGATGCCACTAACACACTAGAAGTCCTATGGGTGCTTCTGCAAAGAAAATAGAGGAGCTCTGTGTGATGCCACTAACACACTAGAAGTCCTGTGGGTGCTTCTGCAAAGAAAATAGAGGAGCTCTGTGTGATGCCACTAACACACTAGAAGTCCTGTGGGTGCTTCTGCAAAGAAAATAGAGGAGCTCTGTGTGATGCCACTAACACACTAGAAGTCCTGTGGGTGCTTATGCAAAGAAAAAATAGGAGCTCTGTGTGATGCCACTAACACACTAGAAGTCCTGTGGGTGCTGCTGAGAAGAAAATATAGGAGCTCTGTGTGATGCCACTAACACACTAGAAGTCCTATGGGTGCTTCTGCAAAGAAAATAGAGGAGCTCTGTGTGATGCCACTAACACACTAGAAGTCCTGTGGGTGCTGCTGAGAATACAATATAGGAGCTCTGTGTGATGCCACTAACACACTAGAAGTCCTATGGGTGCTTCTGCAAAGAAAATAGAGGAGCTCTGTGTGATGCCACTAACACACTACAAGTCCTATAGGTGCTTCTGGGAAGAAAATATAGCTCTGTGTGTGTAATGGGACTAACACACTTCAAGTCCTATAGGTGCTTCTGGGAAGAAAATATAGCTCTGTGTGTGTAATGGGACTAACACACTTCAAGTCCTATAGGTGCTTCTGGGAAGAAAATATAGCTCTGTGTGTGTAATGGGACTAACACACTTCAAGTCCTATAGGTGCTTCTGGGAAGAAAATATAGCTCTGTGTGTGTAATGGGACTAACACACTTCAAGTCCTATAGGTGCTTCTGGGAACAAAATATAGCTCTGTGTGTGTAATGGGACTAACACACTTCAAGTCCTATAGGTGCTTCTGGGAACAAAGTATAGCTCTTTGTGTGTAATGGGACTAACACACTTCAAGTCCTATAGGTGCTTCTGGAAGAAAATATAGCTCTGTGTGTGTGATGGGACTAACACACTTCAAGTCCTATAGGTGCTTCTGGGAACAAAATATAGCTCTGTGTGTGTAATGGGACTAACACACTTCAAGTCCTATAGGTGCTTCTGGGAACAAAATATAGCTCTGTGTGTGTGATGGGACTAACACACTTCAAGTCCTATAGGTGCTTCTGGGAACAAAATATAGCTCTGTGTGTGTAATGGGACTAACACACTTCAAGTCCTATAGGTGCTTCTGGGAACAAAATATAGCTCTGTGTGTGTAATGGGACTAACACACTTCAAGTCCTATAGGTGCTTCTGGGAACAAAATATAGCTCTGTGTGTGTGATGGGACTAACACACTTCAAGTCCTATAGGTGCTTCTGGGAACAAAATATAGCTCTGTGTGTGTAATGGGACTAACACACTTCAAGTCCTATAGGTGCTTCTGGGAAGAAAATATAGCTCTGTGTGTGTAATGGGACTAACACACTTCAAGTCCTATAGGTGCTTCTGGAAGAAAATATAGCTCTGTGTGTGTGATGGGACTAACACACTTCAAGTCCTATAGGTGCTTCTGGGAAGAAAATATAGCTCTGTGTGTGTAATGGGACTAACACACTTCAAGTCCTATAGGTGCTTCTGGGAACAAAGTATAGCTCTTTGTGTGTAATGGGACTAACACACTTCAAGTCCTATAGGTGCTTCTGGGAAGAAAATATAGCTCTGTGTGTGTGATGGGACTAACACACTTCAAGTCCTATAGGTGCTTCTGGGAAGAAAATATAGCTCTGTGTGTGTGATGGGACTAACACACTTCAAGTCCTATAGGTGCTTCTGGGAACAAAGTATAGCTCTTTGTGTGTAATGGGACTAACACACTTCAAGTCCTATAGGTGCTTCTGGGAAGAAAATATAGCTCTGTGTGTGTGATGGGACTAACACACTTCAAGTCCTATAGGTGCTTCTGGGAACAAAGTATAGCTCTTTGTGTGTAATGGGACTAACACACTTCAAGTCCTATAGGTGCTTCTGGGAAGAAAATATAGCTCTGTGTGTGTGATGGGACTAACACACTTCAAGTCCTATAGGTGCTTCTGGGAAAGAAAATATAGCTCTGTGTGTGTGATGGGACTAACACACTTCAAGTCCTATAGGTGCTTCTGGGAACAAAGTATAGCTCTTTGTGTGTAATGGGACTAACACACTTCAAGTCCTATAGGTGCTTCTGGGAAGAAAATATAGCTCTGTGTGTGTGATGGGACTAACACACTTCAAGTCCTATAGGTGCTTCTGGGAACAAAGTATAGCTCTTTGTGTGTAATGGGACTAACACACTTCAAGTCCTATAGGTGCTTCTGGGAAGAAAATATAGCTCTGTGTGTGTGATGGGACTAACACACTTCAAGTCCTATAGGTGCTTCTGGGAAGAAAATATAGCTCTGTGTGTGTGATGGGACTAACACACTTCAAGTCCTATAGGTGCTTCTGGGAACAAAGTATAGCTCTTTGTGTGTAATGGGACTAACACACTTCAAGTCCTATAGGTGCTTCTGGGAAGAAAATATAGCTCTGTGTGTGTGATGGGACTAACACACTTCAAGTCCTATAGGTGCTTCTGGGAAGAAAATATAGCTCTGTGTGTGTGATGGGACTAACACACTTCAAGTCCTATAGGTGCTTCTGGGAACAAAGTATAGCTCTTTGTGTGTAATGGGACTAACACACTTCAAGTCCTATAGGTGCTTCTGGGAAGAAAATATAGCTCTGTGTGTGTGATGGGACTAACACACTTCAAGTCCTATAGGTGCTTCTGGGAAGAAAATATAGCTCTGTGTGTGTGATGGGACTAACACACTTCAAGTCCTATAGGTGCTTCTGGGAAGAAAATATAGCTCTGTGTGTGTGATGGGACTAACACACTTCAAGTCCTATAGGTGCTTCTGGGAAGAAAATATAGCTCTGTGTGTGTAATGGGACTAACACACTTCAAGTCCTATAGGTGCTTCTGGGAAGAAAATATAGCTCTGTGTGTGTAATGGGACTAACACACTTCAAGTCCTATAGGTGCTTCTGGGAAGAAAATATAGCTCTGTGTGTGTAATGGGACTAACACACTTCAAGTCCTATAGGTGCTTCTGGGAACAAAAATATAGCTCTGTGTGTGTAATGGGACTAACACACTTCAAGTCCTATAGGTGCCTCTGGGAACAAAATATAGGAGCTCTGCCTGCCTGCCACGAACACACTACAAGTCCTATAGGTGCTTCTGGTAACAAAATATAGGAGCTCTGCCTGCCTGCCACTAACACACTACAAGTCCTATAGGTGCTTCTGGTAACAAAATATAGGAGCTCTGCCTGCCTGTCACTAACACACTACAAGTCCTATAGGTGCTTCTGGTAACAAAATATAGGAGCTCTGCCTGCCTGCCACTAACACACTACAAGTCCTATAGGTGCTTCTGGTAACAAAATATAGGAGCTCTGCCTGCCTGTCACTAACACACTACAAGTCCTATAGGTGCTTCTGGTAACAAAATATAGGAGCTCTGCCTGCCTGCCACTAACACACTACAAGTCCTATAGGTGCTTCTGGTAACAAAATATAGGAGCTCTGCCTGCCTGACACGAACACACTACAAGTCCTATAGGTGCTTCTGGTAACAAAATATAGGAGCTCTGCCTGCCTGCCACGAGCACACTACAAGCCCCTCTTTGTCAATCAATCTTTGTAACTGAATCTATCTAACTCAATCTCTGCAAGTGAATCTCTCTCTCTATCTATCTAAATGCAGCAGAGTGTCACAGAAACAGCCTGCTCAATCTGCGCCGGAACAGCATGTGACCGGCGCAGACGGCGTGGCGGCGTTTTATAGGGGGGGGGCGTGTACTACAGCCCCTGAGCTGTAATTGGCTACAGGCGTCCTGCCTGTAGCCAATTATGGCTCTTCGAGTTTCCGGGGCTGTGATTGGCCAAGCATGCGGGGTCACAGTGCATGCTTGGCCAATCATCAGCCAGCAATGCACTGCGTCGGCCGCGCCGGCCGCAATGCATTGCGGGGCCGCTCGCATCACACGAACGTGATGCGAGCGGCCAAAATAGTTCTGGGCTCGCCGAGCGAGCGAACGCCCGGTGCTCGATGCGAACGTGGGTTCGCATCGAGCACCGGGCCCATCCTTAGTCACTATACTTGAACTTTGTCACGACCATGTTTTAGCTGGGCACTTAGGCATATCCAAAACCTCTGACTTGGTGCAGCATACATTTTGGTGGCCTCAGGTTACAAGAGACTGTAAAGATTTTCTTGAAATGTGATACTCAAGCACTGATGTGGTCAATTAAACATAAATGAGAATCAAAAACAAAACTAAAAGCTGCAACCAATAAGAGTGATCTCTCACTTGAAGTAATATGATAAAATATATAAAATTGGTGCGCTAATAATTATAAAGTGCAAACACAGTGCTCATATATCATAAATGATCCAATGCAGTGTGTAGGTCAATCATTCATCAAAATTATACCATACCCAAAATGTATATGAATAAATAAATACATCAAAAAAACAGTGCATTATATGTATACACCTCCTAAAGTGTCATATGCAGCAAGATAAACTCTGTGCAATATATGTATACTCCTCCTAAAGTGTCGTATGCACCAAAATAAAACAAGTCCCGTGAGTTCTATAAACCCCTTTTCATCGGCTCCTAAATTTTCATAGGCAAAAAAATGGAGAAAGCAAACAATAGTGTACTACTATTAGAAACAGGGACAAACAAGCTGTGCACTCACAAACCACCCCGTATAGTTTCAAGGAAAATCCTTGATAGTCACGTGACCTGTGACGCAACGCATTGGGAGGAGTAGCCAGTGACGTCAGCCATAGGAGCTTGTCTACACGGTGTGGCTGTGAGGAGAAGTGAGCCTGACTGGTTTACCTTCATGATCACACGCTGAAACTATACGGGCAGTTTGTGAGTGCACAGCTGTGTTTTGCATTAAGTGTGTCCCTGTTTCTAATAGTAGTACACTATTGTTTGCTTTCTCCATTTTTTTATGAAAATTCAGGAGCCAATGGGAAGGGGTCTGTAAACGGCAGAGAAGGTGAACATTTAATCAGCTGAACTGATCGGTAGTCAATATCGAAGCAGGAAGAATTGGCTATATATGTGTGAATGGTAGTTTTATAGGGTTTTATAGAACTCACGGGACTTGAGTTTAATTTTGGTGCATACAACACTTTAGGAGGAGTATACATATATTGCACAGAGTTTATCTTGCTGCATATGACACTTTAGGAGGTGTATACATATAATTCACAGTTTTTTTGATTTATTTATTTATTCATATACATTTTGGGTATGGTATCATTTTGATGAATGATTAACCTACACACTGCATTGGATCATTTATGATATATGAGCACTGTGTTTGCACTTTATAATTATTAGCTCACTAATTTTATATATTTTGTAAAGATTTTGTGGAATCCCGTCTTATCTTTGCCCGAAGCAAGTGTAACCGAACCAAGGCCTGGGGCTTGCTTAAACCTTTGCCTGTTCCAGACAGGCCCTGGAGACTTATTTCCATGGATTTTATTGTGGAGCTTCCTCCCGCAGAAGGTCATACTGCCATATTTGTAGTCGTAGATTGGCTATCCAAGATGGCACACTTCATTCCCTTGAAAGGTACACCATCCGCCCCTAAAACGCCCCATTTTTTTCATCAGGGATATTGTCAGGCTACACTGAGTCCATGCCAGCATTATCTCGGACAGGGGAGTGCAATTCACCTCCAGATTTTGGAAAGCTTTATGCAAATCCCTTGACATCGAATTGTCCTTCTCCTCTGCCTACCACACACAGACAAACGGGCAGACAGAGAGGACCAACCAGACTCTTGAGCAGTACCTGCGATGCTTCTCTTCTCTTTCACAAAACAATTGGATTTCTCTATTGCCATTGGCTGAATTTTCCTATAACAACTCTACTCATTCTTCCATTAAACAAACCCCATTCTTTGCAAACTACAGGTACCATCCATCATTCCTTCCTAATTCCCTTCCAGAATGTTTAGTGCCAGCCGCTCTTGAAACCATGAACTTTTTTAACACAAATAACAAACTGCTACAGGAAACCATGGCTAAAGCACAAGAACTTCACAAGGAGACCTTTTGATAGGAAAAGACGGGGAGAATTAATTCTGAAGCCTGGGAATTCAAGGCTTGCTTGCCCTGCGCCAAGAAGTTGGGTCCCAGGTTCATAGGTCCTTTTTCTGTGAAGAGAAGGATCAATGAGGTGGCCTACGAGTTGGAACTACTGGATTCCTTTCGGGTACACTTCGTTTTCCACGTCTCCTTACTTAAATCTGCTGTTACTAATCCCTTTCCTGGACGAAGTACGGATCCCCCTGAACCCATGATCGTTAATGGGGAAGAAGAATATGAGGTCGAAGCGATCATGGATTGTCGAAAAAGAGGTAATCAGACCCAATTCTTGGTAAAATGGAAAGGTTACGGCCCAGAAGCAAATTCTTGGGAACCTGAAGGCAACATTCATGCCAAGATTCTAATCCAGTCCTTCAAGAGATCTCACCCCGAAAAGTTAGCCCGGTTGGGCATCCGGAGGCTGCCCCTTGGGGGGGGACAATGTCAGGAAAGGCTTGCTGGGGCCAACAGTTCCTCACACGCGCATGTGCGAATGTGGGCGTGTGTGCGGGCGAGCAATTACCAGCGCCAGGCACGCTATTTAAGCCTTACAGTGACAAGAGGACCCTGCTGATCTACAGCATTCCCTGAGAGATATCCGTGTTTTCTGATCGATTCCCATGACATCCAGCATACCTTGTGACTACCCTCTGCCATCCGCCTGCACCTGACCCCAGCTTGTCTACGACCTTGCTCTTGTCTGATCCCTTGGCTTATCTGTACCAGTCTGTTGTTGACCTGGCTTGCTCTGTAACACACCTTTTGTCTCCTGAAACTGCACCTGTACTGCCCACCTGTGTATGACCCGGACTGTCTGACCCTCCTGTGGTTCATTCCTGGAACCATCTTCCTGTATCTTGTGAGTGCCTCCCTGCCTTGCCTGCTTCAGCTTCCTGTCTGCTGCATTCCACCTGCTGTTCCAGTTGTCTCAGGATTATCCAGATCTCCAGACCAGCCATCCAGCTGTTGATCCTTCCAAGCACTCGTGCTGTCCTGTACTCCTGTGTTTCCTGTCTCTTCTATCAGGGGCCGTGAGTCAGGGACGTAAGAGAGGCCTCCCTCTGCATATCGGGTTTGACGACCAGGTACGTGACAGGATGTGATTCTTTGGACTTTTGCAGGACGTTTTCTATTAAATTTTGTATTTTTTATTTCTATGTTCACTGCACTCAATTTCATGTGATATTTGGCTTTTTTCCTTTGTTGTGATGGAGACAATAACATAGCATTTTTGATTGTATAACATAACATGTGAGTGATATTAACCACTTGCCCATTGGGCACTTAAACCCCCTTCCTGTGTTGAATAATTTTTATTGAAAATTTTTGCAATAACAGAACATTAACAGGCATGTAAGTACACGTATGTAATCACATTCACAATCAATGGATGTGGTGTCCACAGATAGTAAGATCCGTTTACATGAAGCAATAATACATAACCAGTCATAACTCTTGAATGAAGGGGGTATAGTAAGGTTCCAACCCTGTATATGGCCCTATATAGCGTCTTAAAGAGTCAGGTATAGGAGAAGTCCAAGAGATCCCAGACTCCCGGGTGCCCCAAAAGGGATCATGCTGTCACCCCGGAGTGGAAACCACCAGATATCTGTCACAGGGTCAGGTTAAGTCTTGACAGAAAAAGTTCAGATAAGACAGTAGTGGCGGTTAATCGAGCCCAGGGAGCCCATCAGTCAGCAAGAGTCTAAATTATCCTTGCCAAGAGAGGCAGTACAGGAAAGGAAAAGAGAGAAACGTGTGAGGGAGAAGAGGGTAGGGAACGGGTAAGGGGAGTCAACTAATAGTCCCAGAGATCGTCGTACCGGGTGGAAGTCCAGGAATTAGAGAAATATTACAGAAAGTGGCCCAGGGTTCCCATATATGCTGGAATTTCTCCAGTTTGTCATCTAGTTTGGCTACGATCTGTTCTTGGACCATGATCCACGTAACTTTTGTTTTAAAAAGCTGAAAGGAGACAAAATGTTTCTTCCAGGCCTTGGCTATCGTTATTTTGGCTCCCAGTAAGATAAAAAAGGACAAGGTCTGGAACGTTTTAGGAAGTCCAGTTATGGGATGATTGAACAAAGCTGAATTAGGGTGTGGCGGTACAGCGTTACCTGTTAAGGTGCTGATTGTACGAAAAACTTTCCGCCAAGACGATCGGATGCGGGGGCAGGTCCACCAGATATGAAGCATGGAGCCCTCCATCTCGCATCCCCTGAAGCAGACCGGTGGAGTACCTGGGAATAGTTTGGCCAGCCTGGAGGGAACATAGTACCACCTGATCAGTACATTTAGACTAGCTTCAATAAGAGAGATATTAAGGATACCTTTGAAAGCTCTGTCCGTAGCTCGAAACCAAGTTGCGGTGTCCCAAGAGTTATTCATGTCCGCTTCCCAGGCTCGGACGTAAGAAGGTTTGGTTTCCCTATGCAGCAGCGCTGCGTAGATCAAAGAGATGCCTCCCCTCTGATCCATTAGATTGACACACCAGTGTTCATAGGTAGTGATAGTAGGGGCAAGGGTTTAGTGGTCCATATTGAGTGGAGAAAATAGGAAATCTGTGAGAACCGAAAAAGTTCGGAGTTAGGCATATCCATTTTTTTCTGACAATGTGACAGGGTGATGGGGCCGGAGGGGGAAAAGAAGTGTCCTATCCGATAGAGGCCTTTGTCCGTCCACCATTTAAAGGCTTGAATTTCCAACCCTGGGTTAAAATCTGGATTATGAAATAGGTGTGACAGGGGTCTTATTGAGGAAACGATGGTAGGCAGAGTAAAAAGTTTGGAGCAGAGGGCCATTGAGTGTGAAAGAGTGGGTGGCATAACGGCCGGTCTGCGACTAGGCTTGCACCCCAGTAGATAATCTATGGTGTTCGAGGGGACGGCTTGCTTTTCCATAGACAGCCAGTCTGGTTTCGTGTTCTGTGAGAAGGCTGTAGAGATTTGTGGTAACTGAGCTGCTTGATAATATCTCCAGAGATTGGGAAGACCTAAGCCACCTTGCGATCTCAAGCGGTAAAGTGTTTCCGAGGGGCACCTATAACCTTTTTTCCCCCAAATGAAGCGCAATATGTCCAATTGTAGAGCATACGTGGGAGTAGGGTCATTTTAACTGCGTGAAGCCTGCCTAGCCAGGATAGACCACACTTGAACCACCGTTCCATATCATTTTTACAGTATCATGACAGGGTAGTTTGCTGTGAGAAGTCTGTTTATGTCTGACGTTAATTTGATACCCAGATAAGGTAGTGTTGCGGGGGCCCAAGGGAAAGCAAAGTTGGTTGTGAGCTGTTTGAGGCTGTCCGGAGGCAATGTAATATTTAATGCTAGTGATTTGGACATGTTCACCCTTAAACCGGATATCCCACTAAAGTCTTTAAGGGTACGCATAATCAGAGGCATAGACGTGAGGGGGGAGGAGATTAAAAGAAGGAGGTCATCCGCATAAAGAGTGCATTTGTGTTCCTGTGTGCCGCAGTTGACTCCCTTGATGTCCGGGTTAGTCCTCAGGGCGATGGCTAGCGTCTCGATAGCTATCGCAAAAAGGAGAGGTGAAAGTGGGCATCCCTGTCTGGTTCCTCTACCTATGGGGAAGGAGTCAGAGTATCTGCCCAGCAGGCGCACCTGTGCAGAGGGGTTAGAGTAGAGGGAGTTAATAAGGTTGAGAAAATGTTTGCCGCATCCCCATCTCTGGAGAAGAACAGACAGGTATGCCCAATCAAGCGAGTCAAACGCCTTGTGAAGGTCAATTGATAGAAGGAAACCCTTCTGAGGGGGCGTGCCATCCCATTGTGATCTGAGTAGAGAAATTATGTCAATGGCACGTCTAATCTGGTCTGGGCCTTGTCTCCCAGGAATGAAGACCACCTGATCCTTATGTATATAAGAAGAGATGAAGCTGGACATTCTGTTTGCCATAATTTTCGTCATTATTTTGATATCGTTGTTTATGAGCGAGATGGGGCGGTAGTTACCCACCTCGCTATTGTCTTTGTCTGGTTTCAGAATGACCGAAATATATGCAGAATTCAAATCCGGGTCTAACGGGCTCCATTCCTGAGAGGATTAAACATTTTAGTCAAATGTGGGGTCAGACATTGTCCAAATTTTTTATAGTACCCTGTGGAGAAACCGTCCGGGCCCGGTGAGGAGCCTAACTTAAGATTGTTAATGGTATCAAGAACTTCAGCTTGGGTGAACGGGGTCTCCAGAAGGTCACTGTGTTCCTTAAGCAGTACAGGTAAGGGAAGGTCAGTTAAGAGTTTGTCCCTGTGCGCTGTGGAAGGGTTAGGGTCTTGTTGGTATAGATTGGAGTAGAATTGCTTGAAAGAGTGCATTATCTTGCATGGGTTCTGTGATAGTTCCCCAGAAGCCACCCTAAGTTTAGGGAAGGTCTGCGAGCGCTGTTTAGGGCTCAGCTTAGCTGCCAGGCGCCAGCCGATTCTGTCCTTTTGGGCATAAAATCTTGCACCCGTCCAGCGAAGATGTTGCGCCGCTGCTGTGGTCAGGGATAAATTTAGGCGTGCTCGGGCTGAGTCAAGGTTTACGAGGGATGTAGATGTGGGATTCCGTTTGTGGGCCTTAGCTAAAATGCGAAAGTCTTCAGAAAGTTTCAAAGTGTCTGCTCTATGTGCTGCCTTGAGTTTAGAAGACAGCTGTATTAATTTCCCTCTAATCACCGACTTATGCGCAGCCCAGATGATAGAGGGGGAAACCTCCTCTGACTTGTTGAGAAGGAAGTACTCTTGGATATCAGATTCTAATAAGAAGCAATGAATGGGGTCGTTCAAGAGCGACTCCCGCAGTCGCCAGCGAGGGCAATGATCAGTCCCTACCGGTCTTTGAGTTATTAAGGTCAGCATGGAGTGAACTGAAAGAGAGGAATCAACAATTTTGGAACTCCTGATCAGGGAAGTCGTAGAAGGCTGTGTGAAGATGTGGTCTATCCTGGCATAGGAATTGTGAGGTGCCGAGAAGTGTGTGTAATCCTTCATATGAGGGTTAACCTCCCGCCAAACATCTATCAACCCTGCTGCATTCAAGATTTTCGCTATGGCAACACTCTGTTTAGAGGGCCGTCTGGGTTTGGTAGCGCCGTTCGTAAATTTGTCAAGGGAACAATCAAAGGCTATATTGGAGTCCCCACCGAAAAAAAACGTGCCTCGAAGGTGATTTTGCAGCTTTTGGAGTAGAGCTTCAAAAAAGGCCCTCTGACCCTTGTTGGGCGTGTAGTAGGATACAAAAGTGTACAGTTCCCCGTCTAAATAACCAGACACTAGAATGTAACGACCCTGTGGGTCAATGATCGTTTCGGGTTGAGACAAGTTAATGTGTTTGGCAAAACAGATAGCGACCCCTTTCGTTTTGTTTTCCGCCGAGGCCAGGAAGACAACTGGCCCCTCCAAGACATGCCAGTCTTCTCCATGGCAATGTCCCAAAACAGATACCTCATGATAATGAGGTTCCTTCATTTCAACGACAATTCCCAGTGCCCTCCCCGAAATTACCCAAATTATGACAGGCTTTTCAAAATTAGGCCACTTCTAAATAATTTTTCTCAAGTATTCCCCCAGCTGTTTACCCCGGACCAACACATATGTGTGGATGAGTCCCTTATTACATTTAGTGGCAGGCTTAAAATCAGACAATTCATTCCCAGCAAAAGGGCCCTCTATGGAGTGAAGGTGTACAAATTTTGCGACCGAGTCACAGGGTACATGTATGCCTTCAAAGTGTACGAAGGGAAGGACACCCAGCTGCAGCCCCCTAATTGCACGAACTACTTGGGATCAAGCGGGAAAATTGTTTGGGACCTCATATATCCCCTACTGGAGAAAGGCTACAATTTATATGTAGACAACTTTTACACATCCCTGCCCCTATTCCACAACCTTCACCGGATGAAGACACCAGCATGTGGCACCGTAAAAAAAAAACGGAAGGGCTTTCCTCAAAGTCTTGTGAATCAGAAATTGAGAAAAGGAGAAACGGCAAGTCTGAGAAACAAGGAGATTTTGGCAGTGAAGTGGAGGGACAAAAGGGATGTCTACATGCTGTCTTCAATCCACAATAATACCTTTGTGGAAATCCCCAGAAGGAATGGCCCCATAAACAAACCCAAATGCATTTATGATTACAATTTGTATATGGGGGGGAGTCGACTTCAACGACCAAATGATGGAACCATACCTTGCTACAAGACGGACATACCATTGGTACAAAAAAAAATTTTTTTCAATTGGCAATATATAATTCATATGTAATTTACCGGAACTCCACCCAAAACCCCAAACGCTTCCTTGGCTACCAGAAAGGAAGTTTTCACTGCCCTTGTATTCCCGAGCGTCCCATCAGAAAATATCCGATCAGATGTTGTTAGTCGACTCTCCGAGCACCACTTTCCTGATAAAATCAGTCCCAAACCAACAGGCCAACGACGTAAAAAAAAAAAATGTAAGGTGTGTACCAAAGCAGGAATCAGAAGAGACACATCTTATTATTGTGCACAATGTCCTTCCGAACCAGGCCTCTGCATAGGTGACTGTTTTCGCCGTTACCATACTTCAATAATTTATTAGTGAAGTATGGTAAACTTAATCCTCAGTTCCTGCCTTTACACACCTTCACACCCCTTATGCCACTGCCTGCTCTGTAACTGACCCTGGCTTGTTATTCGACCATGCTTCTGCCTAACGATTCTGTACATACCTCTGCCTGATCTGGAACTGACCTTGGACTGTTTGACCATGATATCTGCCTGCCTCTTGGACTGATCTTGTACCCTGCTACTGGACTAGTGGGATTAAACACAGGGGTCTCACATATGTGAGGGGCTCCAAAATTGTTTTTCTGGATGAAGAAAACTATTTTTTTGCTTTCTCAATCCTAGATTAGGGTCTGGAGACTCGGAGGATTCAAAGAGATTTGGGTGGGAGAAGCCTCTACCCCTGTCCCCATTCTGTCCTGAACGAGGCCCTACTTCTGCCTGCTGCCTGTAGGACTTCCTGCCGTCATGCCTCTGCCTGTCGCACTGACCACACCACATGTTCCTGCCTACTACCAGGACCAATATTTTTGGCACTGCTGACAATATCTCTGCCTGCACTGACCCTGGACTTTATATGGACAGTATCCCTGCCTGGACAATTGTGTTCGCGGTTGCTGACCAAGTCCCTGCCTGCTGCCTGGACCAGTGCTATCCTCCTGTGTACCACTGCGCTACTACAACCACAGGTAAGCTTTTGTTTACGACTTGTGTAATAGGTGCGCTTAAATCAACCTTAAAAACTCAATAGATTGTTTAAAATAAATTATTTAGGAGACCTCTGTGCAAAACGTGAATAATATGTGATATATAAATACGTGCTAAAATAAATGAAACAGTGTAAAATGTATTAAAACTTCCTTCAAAAGGTGAATTTGCTGAGGTATAGATGGATGCAGTACGCATAAACCTCTTACAATATGTGGTTTGATAATCCGTGCAAACCAAAGCTTGGTAAAATTAGGAACAGATATATAGAATCTAAAGTGTTGAACTTTCTGTAGTATACCGGCAAATGGTGTGAACCAGTTGGTTACTTTAGTTCAGTGTGTTGTGCCAATTGTGAAATAAAATAAATAAATAAATAGATTGACTTAATTAATTGAATAAATTAAAAGCCACGAGTGTATCAATAAAAAGCCAGGATGTTTAATGCCGCTAATTGGAAGCCACAAATGAATCTGTGAAATCCATGATATGTTGTGCCGCCAATTAGAATTACTGCGGCCGTTTTGTGGAACTGCTCATTAATTGGAACTGCTCATTAATTGAATAGTCAATCAAATGATCCAGCAATTAAACAATTAGACCATTAGTATGTTATTCCTTCTTGCTAGGAATAGGGAAAAACACCGCCAATAAGTGTGAAACAGGTGCCGCCCACTAATGTGTAAAGAATGAATGAAAGAAACAAGTGTCACTTTCCTTATCTTATGCTGACACTTCTAGATGCTCTCTTCCTCTTTTTCTCTGTTTCTTTCTTCTCCAAGTTTGTTCACATATGGATACAAAAGGATACACAATACATTGCGCAGCACTGCTACAATAAGTATGTATAAATGTAGCAGATGCCGGTCTACTCACAAAACACCCGGTGGTTTAAGCGCGGTAGCCGAAAAATGTGTCAGGCACTGTGTGTGGGCTTTCTGCCCTGCTCGTCCTCGTAGTCTCGGTGACGTCACTAGGCTCCTCCTCCCGACGCATTGCGTCACGAACACGTGACTTTATCAAGGGATTGTGAGCCCTGTGACAGCCGAGACAATTTATAGGGCAACAATCAGCGTACTGGTTGCCATAGCAACATACAAATGCTCATCATCCCATTCAGCACACCGCTGTGCCTGGGTGCTGTGGAGAGCGTGCATTTAACCTATTATGTACCAAGAATCAAGGGACAAACACTCTAACTTTATGTGCAATCACATAACTTAAGCCTGGAACGAAAAAATGTTGATTTTAAAAATACTTTAATGATTAAAATATAGATATAAAATGGTTTATAAAAAAGAGAGATGTAAACAGGGGAAACTAAATGGAAATCTGATAAAAACAAAAAGTAAAAAATAAATTAGAAAAGAAGGAAAAAAAAAAAAAAAAAATATATATATATATATATATATATATATATATATATATATATATATATATATATATATATATATATATATATATATATATATATATATATATATATATAAAATACACATATATATAAAAAAATTAAAATTAAATAAAAAATAAAAATAAGAGTAAGATAAAAATAAAGCTAAATATAAAAATAAAAATAAATAAAAATGCATAAAAAAAACAAAAATAAAAAATATGAAAAATTAAAAATATATATACAGGGGGTCCCCTACTTACAAACATCCGACTTACAAACGACTCCTACTTACAAACGGAGGGAGACAACAGGAAGTGAGAGGAAATCCACCCCTAGGAAGGGAAATTCACTCCTGTATGAGTTAATATGGGAAAAAGGTGTCTCCACTGATGCTTTATCACCAGTACATGCTTCCCTAACAACCCCAAATTTTCTAAATCCAATTGTCATTGGGACAGAAGGTGAGGTGAAATCTTCTGAACAGGGGCACAGACAGCAAAACAAATGTTATAGGGGTGATAACCCTTCCCTATGTTATCTAAAAAACGTAAAAATCAACACTTAACACTTAAAAAATGTACATGTTCCGACTTACAAACAGATTCAACTTATGAACAAACCTACAGTCCCTATCTTGTTTGTAACCCGGGGACCCCCTGTATATAGATATATGACTTAGTTGTCCAAGAATATAAAATGCCACTGTCTGGCATATATGAATCTATTTATCTCCGTTTCCATCTCATATATCTATATATATATATATTTTTAATTTTTTTCATATTTTTTATTTTTGTTTTTTTATGCATTTTTATTTTTATTTTTATTTTTATATTTATCTTTATTTTTATCTTACTCTTATTTTTATTTTTTATTTAATTTTTATTTTTTATATATATGTGTATTTTTTTATATATATATATATATATATATATATATATATATATATATATATATATATATATATATATATTTTTATTTTTTTTCCTTCTTTTCTAATTTATTTTTTACTTTTTGTTTTTATCAGATTTCCATTTAGTTTCCCCTGTTTTTTTTATAAACCATCTTTTTTATAAACCATTTTATATCTATATTTTAATCATTAAAGTATTTTTAAAATCAACATTTTTTCGTTCCAGGCTTAAGTTATGTGATTGCACATAAAGTTAGAGTGTTTGTCCCTTGATTCTTGGTACATAATAGGTTAAATGCACGCTCTCCACAGCACCCGGGCACAGCGGTGTGCTGAATGGGATGATGATCATTTGTATGTTGATATGGCAACCCGTACGCTGATTGTTGCCCTATAAATTGTCTCGGCTGTCACAGGGCTCACAATCCCTTGATAAAGTCACGTGTTCGTGACGCAACGCGTCGGGAGGAGGAGCCTAGTGACGTCACCGAGACTACGAGGACGAGCAGGGCAGAAAGCCCACACACAGTGCCTGACACATTTTTCGGCTACCGCGCTTAAACCACCGGGTGTTGTGTGAGTAGACCGGCATCTGCTACATTTATACATACTTATTGTAGCAGTGCTGCGCAATGTATTGTGTATCCTTTTGTATCCATATGTGAACAAACTTGGAGAAGAAAGAAACGGAGAAGGAGAGGAAGAGAGCATCTAGAAGTGTCAGCATAAGATAAGGAAAGTGACACTTGTTTCTTTCATTCATTCTTTACACATTAGTGGGCGGCACCTGTTTCACACTTATTGGCAGTGTTTTTCCCTATTCCTAGCAAGAAGGAATAACATACTAATGGTCTAATTGTTTAATTGCTGGATCATTTGATTGACTATTCAATTAATGAGCAGTTCCAATTAATGAGCAGTTCCACAAAACGGCCGCAGTAATTCTAATTGGCGGCACAACATATCATGGATTTCACAGATTCATTTGTGGCTTCCAATTAGCGGCATTAAACATCCTGGCTTTTTATTGATACACTCGTGGCTTTTAATTTATTCAATTAATTAAGTCAATCTA
Source organism: Lithobates sylvaticus (assembly GCA_028564925.1). Classification (NCBI taxonomy): domain Eukaryota; kingdom Metazoa; phylum Chordata; class Amphibia; order Anura; family Ranidae; genus Lithobates; species Lithobates sylvaticus. Next base: position 182,825,873 of record CM053036.1, read on the forward strand.
TTTATTTATTTATTTTATTTCACAATTGGCACAACACACTGAACTAAAGTAACCAACTGGTTCACACCATTTGCCGGTATACTACAGAAAGTTCAACACTTTAGATTCTATATATCTGTTCCTAATTTTACCAAGCTTTGGTTTGCACGGATTATCAAACCACATATTGTAAGAGGTTTATGCGTACTGCATCCATCTATACCTCAGCAAATTCACCTTTTGAAGGAAGTTTTAATACATTTTACACTGTTTCATTTATTTTATCACGTATTTATATATCACATATTATTCACGTTTTGCACAGAGGTCTCCTAAATAATTTATTTTAAACAATCTATTGAGTTTTTAAGGTTGATTTAAGCGCACCTATTACACAAATTGTGTACTTGTCTTTAACTTATTTCACGTGTGGGAACACTATTATATGGGTTGCAGCTACATCATTTGGTTATCTTAAATATCAGTTGCATCTCTGATTTTAAATTCATAGTAGCGCTTGAGTACATACATTCAGTACTCAAGCTTTTGTTTACGCTTTGCTCAGCATAATGTATTTTGGGGTGTAATTCTTGGTATGTGCATGCTATGTGTCCCTAGAATACCTGATGGTGTTCCTTGCATTTTGGATCTCTGTATGTGGCCAGGCTGTGTAGAAGTCTCATACGCGTGGTATCGCCATACTCAGGAGGAGTAGCAGAATGTATTTTGGGGTGTCATTTTTGCTTTCCAATATGGGGTCATTTTGTGGGTGTTTTCATTGTCTTGGTGCTCCAGGGTCTTCAAAAGTGTAATAGGTGGTTGAGAAATGTGATGTGTAATTTATGCTCCTAGAACACCTGATGGTGCTCCCTGCATGTTGGGCCACTGTATGTGGCCAGGCAGTGAAAAAGTCCCACACATGTGGTATCGCTATACTCAGGAGGAGTAGCAGAATGTATTTTGGGGTGTCATTTGTGCTATCTAAATGCTACGTGTTGGAAATATCTTATAAACGGACAACTTTGTGTAAAAAAAATGCGTTTTCATTTTTTTTCCACGTTTTCCAAAAACTTCTGGAAAAAAATGAACCATTCAAAAGACTCATTATGCCTCATAGATTATACGTTGGGGTGTTAGCTTTCCAAAATAGGGGCATTTTGTGGGCGTTTCTATTGTCCTGGTGCTCCAGGGCCTTCAAAAGTGTAATAGGTGGTTGAGAAATGTGATGTGTAATTTATGCTCCTAGAACACCTGATGGTGCTCCCTGCATGTTGGGCCACTGTATGTGGCCAGGCAGTGAAAAAGTCCCACACATGTGGTATCGCTATACTCAGGAGGAGTAGCAGAATGTATTTTGGGGTGTCATTTGTGCTATATAAATGCTACGTGTTGGAAATATCTTATAAACGGACAACTTTGTGTTTCACATTTTCTAAAAACTTCTGGAAAAAAATGGAACATTCAAAAGACTCATTATGCCTCATAGATTATACGTGGGGGGGGGGGGGGTTAGAGTTCCAAAATGGGGTAAATTTGTAGGCGTTTCCATTGTCCTGGTGCTCCAGGGCCTTCAAAAGTGTAATAGGTGGTTGTGAAATGTAATGTGTAATTTATGCTCCTAGAACACCTGATGGGGCTCCCTGCATGTTGGGCCACTGTATGTGGCCAGGCAGTGAAAAAGTCCCACACATGTGGTATCCCTATACTCAGGAGGAGTAGCAGAATGTATTTTGGGGTGTCATTTGTGGTATACATATGCTATGTGAGAGAAATAATTTATTACAATGACAATTTTGTGAAAAAAAAAAAAAAATTGTGGGAAAAAATTAAAACTTCAAATAACTCACCATGCCTCTTACTAAATACCTTGAAATGTCTACTTTCCAAAAAAGGGTTATTTGGGGAGCATTTGTACTTTCCTGGCTTGTTAGGGTCTCAAGAAATGAGATAGCCACCAGTACATCAGATGTGATCATTTTTTTATGATTTGCACCAAAGCTTGTAGACTCTAAAACTTTCATACAGACCAAATAATTTCCACAAATTTTGGGTTATTTTTACCAAAGATATGTAGCAGTATAAATTGTGGCCAAAATTTATGAAGAAAAATTTATAATTCTGCATTTTTTTTCAAAATTTTCGATCTTTTTTCATTTATAGCGCAAAAAATTAAATGCCCAGAGCCTGGGGGGGTGCCTGACGAGAACTTGATGTCCTGCAGACTTCTACCCATCGCCAAGTACCGCAAGGAGGCGACTAGCCTTTGTTCAGGAGTGATGGCTTGCTGCATGCAGGTGTCCTGCTTGGTAATATAAAGGAACAGCAAAGCCAACAAATGGTGAAAAACGGAGTCCGCCATCCGAAGATAATTCCTGAAATCATCAGAATTATTCTCCTGGATCTGCCGCAACAAAAGGCAAGTGTGAGAATTGGTCACGCTGGAGCAAGCAATTCTTGGTCCATGAACTCCTCCTCCCCCTGTTCATGGACTGAGCTTGGGTCAAAGTAAGAACCCCAACACCAAGCCCCCGCATAGCACGAACTCTATGACGAGTACGTACCTGCAACATGGCTTCAAAATGGTCGGCTGGTCAGAACGAACTAACAGAACGCACTGAAAATCAGAAAGAACCGTAGAAGAACGAGCTGAAAATCAGAAACGAGTTGACAAGAACGCACTGAAAATCAGAAACGAGTTGACAAGAACGCACTGAAAATCAGATAAGTACTAGAAATAGCATGCATTGAAAACCAGATGTGAAATGACTACACGCACTGAAAACCAGATACGAACCCACAAGCACAAACTGAAGAGCAGTAACGATCGGAAAAGCACGAGGCTGAAAAGCGCGAATCGTCTCTCACCAAACTTCTACTAACATGAGATTAGCAGGAGCCCAAAGGATGGCGCACTGGCTATTGAACTTCCTTTTTCTAGTCCCGTCGTATGTGTTGTACGTCACTGCGTTCTAGCCGATTGGAATTTCCGAAAACATTTGTGCGACCGTGTGTATGCAAGACAAGTTTCAGCCAACATCCGTCGGAAATAAATCCACCGTTTGGTTGTCGGAAATTCCTATCGTCTGTATGCGGCATAAGTCTTGGAGAGCAGCCCTCATCCTTGGAAAATTTGCTCTCTTAAAGTTAAGTGTTTTTATCTTTCCCGTATGTGTTTTTTGCTTACAGCTAACATCAAATGAAATCATGTTATGGTCACTGCTACCCAGATGTTTCTTTATATGAACATTAGTAATAAGCTCTGCATGGTTTGAGATTACCAGGTCCAACAGAGCATCATTCCTAGTTGGGGCCCCAATGAACTGGACCGTAAAAAACTGTCCTGTAATAGGTTTATAAATTTTTGCCCTTTAACTGTTCCAGCAGTGCCATTACTCCAGTCAATTTCTGGGTAGTTAAAATCCCCCATTATTATCACCGCCCCAGCCCTTGCAGCCCTTTCCATCTGAGCAAGGAGCTGAGTCTCCATCTCCTCATTAACATTGGGTGGTCTATAACAAACTCCAATGATTAACTTAGTTTGAACTACGCACATCTATATGCAGTTCCACCCATGCTTCAGCCACATCACACTCTCCATCAATTAGGTCCTCATTCACACTTGCTTTGAGATCACTTTTCACATAGAGACAGACCCCGCTACCTTTCCTTTTTACCCTGTCTCTCCGAAAGAGTGCATAGCCAGGAATTTTAATAGCCCAGTCATGTGAGGAATGAAGCCAAGATTCAGCAATACCGATTATATCATAGCTCTCCATGCACCAGAGCTTCCAACTCACCTATTTTGCTTGGTAGGCTTCTGGCATTGGTGAACAAACACTTTAATGCATTATTACATTTTGTTCTAGTGTTTTTCAGATCTTTTTTAGTAGTACAAGTAGCACTCTCATTTCCAGTGGTTGTTTGCAACATGAGAACCTTCTTGTCACCTGCCTTAACCCTCCCTTCATCTATCCCTATTCCATCCTCCATTAATGTCTGACTCCCTAACTGATCTGTCTGCCTGACTGAATTCTAGTTCACCCTCCCCCTCAATTCTAGTTTAAATTCTCCTCCAAACTTCCCATAAACCTCTCTCCCAGCACAGCATACCCCCTTCCATTCAGGTGCAAACCATCTTTAGCATATAGGTTGCACCCCAATGAAAAGTCAGCCCAGTGCTCTAGAACTCCAAACCCTTCCTTCTTACACCAGATCTTAAGCCATGCATTTAACTCTCTAATCTCCCCTTGTCTTTCCTGTGTTGCGCATGGCACCGGCAATATTTTGGAGAATATCACCTTGGAGGTCCTTCTCTTCAACTTGCAGCCTAGTTCTTTAAATTTCTTCTTAAGAAACCTCCACCTTTCATGTATTCTGTCATTGGTTCCAACATGGACCAAAACAGCTGGGTCATGCCCAGCCCCTCCCAGTAATTTGACAACCCGGTCCACCACATGTCGAACCCTAGCACCAGGGAGACAGCAAACCATTCGGTGGAGGCAAATTCGCGTTCGTGATGCAACGCGTCGGGAGGAGGAGCCTAGTGACGTCACCGAGACTACGAGGACGAGCAGGGCAGAAAGCCCACACACAGTGCCTGACACATTTTTCGGCTACCGCGCTTAAACCACCGGGTGTTGTGTGAGTAGACCGGCATCTGCTACATTTATACATACTTATTGTAGCAGTGCTGCGCAATGTATTGTGTATCCTTTTGTATCCATATGTGAACAAACTTGGAGAAGAAAGAAACAGAGAAGGAGAGGAAGAGAGCATCTAGAAGTGTCAGCATAAGATAAGGAAAGTGACACTTGTTTCTTTCATTCATTCTTTACACATTAGTGGGCGGCACCTGTTTCACACTTATTGGCGGTGTTTTTCCCTATTCCTAGCAAGAAGGAATAACATACTAATGGTCTAATTGTTTAATTGCTGGATCATTTGATTGACTATTCAATTAATGAGCAGTTCCAATTAATGAGCAGTTCCACAAAACGGCCAAGTAATTCTAATTGGCGGCACAACATATCATGGATTTCACAGATTCATTTGTGGCTTCCAATTAGCGGCATTAAACATCCTGGCTTTTTATTGATACACTCGTGGCTTTTAATTTATTCAATTAATTAAGTCAATCTATTTATTTATTTATTTTATTTCACAATTGGCACAACACACTGAACTAAAGTAACCAACTGGTTCACACCATTTGCCGGTATACTACAGAAAGTTCAACACTTTAGATTCTATATATCTGTTCCTAATTTTACCAAGCTTTGGTTTGCACGGATTATCAAACCACATATTGTAAGAGGTTTATGCGTACTGCATCCATCTATACCTCAGCAAATTCACCTTTTGAAGGAAGTTTTAATACATTTTACACTGTTTCATTTATTTTATCACGTATTTATATATCACATATTATTCACGTTTTGCACAGAGGTCTCCTAAATAATTTATTTTAAACAATCTATTGAGTTTTTAAGGTTGATTTAAGCGCACCTATTACACAAATTGTGTACTTGTCTTTAACTTATTTCACGTGTGGGAACACTATTATATGGGTTGCAGCTACATCATTTGGTTATCTTAAATATCAGTTGCATCTCTGATTTTAAAATCATAGTAGCGCTTGAGTACATACATTCAGTACTCAAGCTTTTGTTTACGCTTTGCTCAGCATAATGTATTTTGGGGTGTAATTCTTGGTATGTGCATGCTATGTGTCCCTAGAATACCTGATGGTGTTCCTTGCATTTTGGATCTCTGTATGTGGCCAGGCTGTGTAGAAGTCTCATACGCGTGGTATCGCCATACTCAGGAGGAGTAGCAGAATGTATTTTGGGGTGTCATTTTTGCTTTCCAATATGGGGTCATTTTGTGGGTGTTTTCATTGTCTTGGTGCTCCAGGGTCTTCAAAAGTGTAATAGGTGGTTGAGAAATGTGATGTGTAATTTATGCTCCTAGAACACCTGATGGTGCTCCCTGCATGTTGGGCCACTGTATGTGGCCAGGCAGTGAAAAAGTCCCACACATGTGGTATCGCTATACTCAGGAGGAGTAGCAGAATGTATTTTGGGGTGTCATTTGTGCTATCTAAATGCTACGTGTTGGAAATATCTTATAAACGGACAACTTTGTGTAAAAAAAATGCGTTTTCATTTTTTTTCCACGTTTTCCAAAAACTTCTGGAAAAAAAATGAACCATTCAAAAGACTCATTATGCCTCATAGATTATACGTTGGGGTGTTAGCTTTCCAAAATAGGGGCATTTTGTGGGCGTTTCTATTGTCCTGGTGCTCCAGGGCCTTCAAAAGTGTAATAGGTGGTTGAGAAATGTGATGTGTAATTTATGCTCCTAGAACACCTGATGGTGCTCCCTGCATGTTGGGCCACTGTATGTGGCCAGGCAGTGAAAAAGTCCCACACATGTGGTATCGCTATACTCAGGAGGAGTAGCAGAATGTATTTTGGGGTGTCATTTGTGCTATATAAATGCTACGTGTTGGAAATATCTTATAAACGGACAACTTTGTGTTTCACATTTTCTAAAAACTTCTGGAAAAAAATGGACCATTCAAAAGACTCATTATGCCTCATAGATTATACGTGGGGGGGGGGGGGGGGGGGGGGGGTTAGAATTCCAAAATGGGGTAAATTTGTAGGCGTTTCCATTGTCCTGGTGCTCCAGGGCCTTCAAAAGTGTAATAGGTGGTTGTGAAATGTAATGTGTAATTTATGCTCCTAGAACACCTGATGGGGCTCCCTGCATGTTGGGCCACTGTATGTGGCCAGGCAGTGAAAAAGTCCCACACATGTGGTATCCCTATACTCAGGAGGAGTAGCAGAATGTATTTTGGGGTGTCATTTGTGGTATACATATGCTATTTGAGAGAAATAATTTATTACAATGACAATTTTGTGAAAAAAAAAAAATTGTGGGAAAAAATTAAAACTTCAAATAACTCACCATGCCTCTTACTAAATACCTTGAAATGTCTACTTTCCAAAAAAGGGTTATTTGGGGAGCATTTGTACTTTCCTGGCTTGTTAGGGTCTCAAGAAATGAGATAGCCACCAGTACATCAGATGTGATCATTTTTTTATGATTTGCACCAAAGCTTGTAGACTCTAAAACTTTCATACAGACCAAATAATTTCCACAAATTTTGGGTTATTTTTACCAAAGATATGTAGCAGTATAAATTGTGGCCAAAATTTATGAAGAAAAATTTATAATTCTGCATTTTTTTTCAAAATTTTCGATCTTTTTTCATTTATAGCGCAAAAAATTAAATGCCCAGAGCCTGGGGGGGTGCCTGACGAGAACTTGATGTCCTGCAGACTTCTACCCATCGCCAAGTACCGCAAGGAGGCGACTAGCCTTTGTTCAGGAGTGATGGCTTGCTGCATGCAGGTGTCCTGCTTGGTAATATAAAGGAACAGCAAAGCCAACATATGGTGAAAAACGGAGTCCGCCATCCGAAGATAATTCCTGAAATCATCAGGATTATTCTCCTGGATCTCCCACAACAAAAGGCAAGTGTGAGGATTGGTCACGCTGGAGCAAGCAATTCTTGGTCCATGAACTCCTCCTCCCCCTGTTCATGGACTGAGCTTGGGTCAAAGTAAGAACCCCAACACCAAGCCCCCGCATAGCACGAACTCTATGACGAGTACGTACCTGCAACATGGCTTCAAAATGGTCGGCTGGTCAGAACGAACTAACAGAACGCACTGAAAATCAGAAAGAACCGTAGAAGAACGAGCTGAAAATCAGAAACGAGTTGACAAGAACGCACTGAAAATCAGAAACGAGTTGACAAGAACGCACTGAAAATCAGATAAGTACTAGAAATAGCATGCATTGAAAACCAGATGTGAAATGACTACACGCACTGAAAACCAGATACGAACCCACAAGCACAAACTGAAGAGCAGTAACGATCGGAAAAGCACGAGGCTGAAAAGCGCGAATCGTCTCTCACCAAACTTCTACTAACATGAGATTAGCAGGAGCCCAAAGGATGGCGCACTGGCTATTGAACTTCCTTTTTCTAGTCCCGTCGTATGTGTTGTACGTCACTGCGTTCTAGCCGATTGGAATTTCCGAAAACATTTGTGCGACCGTGTGTATGCAAGACAAGTTTCAGCCAACATCCGTCGGAAATAAATCCACCATTTGGTTGTCGGAAATTCCTATCGTCTGTATGCGGCATAAGTCTTGGAGAGCAGCCCTCATCCTTGGAAAATTTGCTCTCTTAAAGTTAAGTGTTTTTATCTTTCCCGTATGTGTTTTTTGCTTACAGCTAACATCAAATGAAATCATGTTATGGTCACTGCTACCCAGATGTTTCTTTATATGAACATTAGTAATAAGCTCTGCATGGTTTGAGATTACCAGGTCCAACAGAGCATCATTCCTAGTTGGGGCCCCAATGAACTGGACCGTAAAAAACTGTCCTGTAATAGGTTTATAAATTTTTGCCCTTTAACTGTTCCAGCAGTGCCATTACTCCAGTCAATTTCTGGGTAGTTAAAATCCCCCATTATTATCACCGCCCCAGCCCTTGCAGCCCTTTCCATCTGAGCAAGGAGCTGAGTCTCCATCTCCTCATTAACATTGGGTGGTCTATAACAAACTCCAATGATTAACTTAGTTTGAACTACGCACATCTATATGCAGTTCCACCCATGCTTCAGCCACATCACACTCTCCATCAATTAGGTCCTCATTCACACTTGCTTTGAGATCACTTTTCACATAGAGACAGACCCCGCTACCTTTCCTTTTTACCCTGTCTCTCCGAAAGAGTGCATAGCCAGGAATTTTAATAGCCCAGTCATGTGAGGAATGAAGCCAAGATTCAGCAATACCGATTATATCATAGCTCTCCATGCACCAGAGCTTCCAACTCACCTATTTTGCTTGGTAGACTTCTGGCATTGGTGAACAAACACTTTAATGCATTATTACATTTTGTTCTAGTGTTTTTCAGATCTTTTTTAGTAGTACAAGTAGCACTCTCATTTCCAGTGGTTGTTTGCAACATGAGAACCTTCTTGTCACCTGCCTTAACCCTCCCTTCATCTATCCCTATTCCATCCTCCATTAATGTCTGACTCCCTAACTGATCTGTCTGCCTGACTGAATTCTAGTTCACCCTCCCCCCTCAATTCTAGTTTAAATTCTCCTCCAAACTTCCCATAAACCTCTCTCCCAGCACAGCATACCCCCTTCCATTCAGGTGCAAACCATCTTTAGCATATAGGTTGCACCCCAATGAAAAGTCAGCCCAGTGCTCTAGAACTCCAAACCCTTCCTTCTTACACCAGATCTTAAGCCATGCATTTAACTCTCTAATCTCCCCTTGTCTTTCCTGTGTTGCGCATGGCACCGGCAATATTTTGGAGAATATCACCTTGGAGGTCCTTCTCTTCAACTTGCAGCCTAGTTCTTTAAATTTCTTCTTAAGAAACCTCCACCTTTCATGTATTCTGTCATTGGTTCCAACATGGACCAAAACAGCTGGGTCATGCCCAGCCCCTCCCAGTAATTTGACAACCCGGTCCACCACATGTCGAACCCTAGCACCAGGGAGACAGCAAACCATTCGGTGGAGGCAAATTTGGTGACAGTCCTTCTGATTATAGAATACCTTAATATCACCAACTGTCTAGGCCTACTTGCACTACCCTCACCACCCCTACTAGATGGGCTTCTCTCCCGGCTGTTAGGGGTAGCAGTGACATCCAGGGCTACCACCTCTGTGTTTGCCACCTCCACAGCTTCACTCAACTTGGCAAATTTCTTTTGGTGCACAAACACAGGACTGGCCTTCCTTTTCTGTGAACCCCTACCACTCCCTCTAACTACAATGATAAGGGATGATAAGGAACTATATGAAAACAGTATAATTTAGTAGTAATTAGGGATGAGCCAAACACCCCCTGAAGGGATTAAGTACTTCTTTTGTTAATGTCAGTTTCCATTTTGTGTCTCTCTAACATCCATTTCACAAATAGATATGCTCAAGTCTTGCTAATCAAGTTTCGTTTTTCCATAATACTGTAATCTTCTCTTGAGTTTCGTTTCTTGTAAAGCACGTGATATTTTATAAATAATTAGTTTCACTTTGGCATAGACTGTACTTATATGTCTCTGTATATGATTGGATAATTTGTCAAAGGGCGGTACTTTCTGAAAGCCCCTTTAAATATTCACACCCAAGAATAAAGATTAGATTTGCTCGGACATTGTGTCAGGAAAGCCCCTCCAGCAGATCTCCCAACATTCCCAGGAACAGGAGAATCCCCCGGTTTAGAACGGGCCCTCTGCGCCCACACTGGCGCAATAGCGTGGCTGACAGTGCGCACGGACGTGCGGGAGCGCGCACGGGAACACGCAAGTGCACGACCGCCCTGACGCTGTTTGGCGCCAAGAGCGCTATTTAAACAGGATCCAGTCATTGCTGCCTTGCTGCCCGGTCAACAGCGTTTCCTGTGTATACCCTGTGACCTGTAGAACCTGACCTATCTGATCCATGCTGAAACTTGGCTTGCCTCTGACTCTTCTGATCTCTGCCTGCCCCGATCCCGGCTCTGGACTTTGACTATTCTCTTGGATATCCCCCCCTGTGTCTGATCTGCCTGTTTGTGTCTGCTGCACATTACCTGTTTGCTTCCTGCTGCTGGACTACAGGACACCTCCTTGTGTCTGCTGCACATTACCTGTTTGCTTCCTGCTGCTGGACTACAGGACACCTCCTTGTGTCTGCTGCACATTACCTGTTTGCTTCCTGCTGCTGGACTACAGGACACCTCCTTGTGTCTGCTGCACATTACCTGTTTGCTTCCTGCTGCTGGATTACAGGACACCTCCTTGTGTCTGCTTCACATTACCTGTTTGCTTCCTGCTGCTGGACTACAGGACACCTCCGTGTGTCTGCTGCACATTACCTGTTTGCTTCCTGCTGCTGGACTACAGGACACCTCCTGGTGTCTGCTCCACATTTCCTGTTTGCTTCCTGCTCCCGGACTACAGGACTTCTCCTGGTTCCTGCTCAGCACAGACCTCCAGCCCTCTACTCAGCTTACCAGCCAGGCACTTGTGCTCCTCTGCGCTCCCGAGCCCCTGTCTTACCTACCAGGGGTTCCCGAACCAGGGGTTTACGAGGGGCCGCTCCCTGCACTTCGGGCTCTGCCTTAAGGTACGTGACAGTATCGGGCAGCCATGACTGAGCCCACGCAGGGAGCCACGGCCATGGAGGACTTGTGCCGTCACCTGGCCGGACTGACACAGGCCGTCAAGGCCCTACAGGAAGGGTACTCCCGCCTAGAGGAACGCGTGCAGGTCCTAGCCACCTCAGGTACCTCAGCACCTGGTGCATCTTCCCCACCATCAGTGGTCATGCTGCCTCCTGAGCCCAAGGTCCCCACTCCAGAAAGATTCTCCGGGGACCGGAGTAAATATAGGACGTTTCGCAATGCCTGTGAACTCTTTTTTGCTCTTCAACCCAGAACTTTCTCTCTCGAGTCCACCAAGGTGGGGTTTGTGGTCTCACTACTACACCTAGCCCCAGGCCTGGGCCCACCGTCTGGTGGAACAGAAGCATGAATGCCTTGTCAACCTAAGCGCCTTCTTCCAGGTGATGGGCGTCCTCTATGAAGACCCACAACAGGCAGCAACCGCGGAAGCAGCATTATTTTCCTTACAACAAGGCCGTAGGGCGGCAGAGGATTACGCATCCGAGTTCAGGCGTTGGAGCGCTGACACAAACTGGAACGACGCAGCCTTGCGTCACCAGTTCCGCATGGGCCTCTCCGAATCCTTAAAGGACGAACTGGCCAGAGTGGGCATCCCAGAGACTCTTGAAGACTTGATCAACGTGTCCACCCAGATAGACAGGCATCTGAGGGAGCGTAGGACTGAACGCACGGTGGGCCCCTCTCGTCGTGTATGGATGTTACCCCGGGTACCTAACCCGTCTGCCCGCTCCATGACTGTACCTTCGGAACCTATGCAGCTAGGCGTCCTCCGCCCATCACTTACTTCAGAAGAGCGACAACGCAGGCGGATACAGAACTTGTGCCTTTACTGCGGGGAATCCAGACATTATGTGAGGACCTGTCCCGCGAAGTTCTGTAAGCACTCCTCTCTGTCTTCCACTGTTCTGCCTGCAGTACTTAGCAATGCCTCTCACCTGACTGTCTCCCTTTCCCTACAGCTCCCAGGAGGGAATACTCTGGTCCCCGCCATAATTGACTCTGGAGCCTGTAGTGGATTCATGGACCAGACATTTGCCCGCAAGTTCCAGGTCCCTCTACGTCCCAGAGCCAGGGGACTGTCGGTACATCTAGCCGACGGGTCAGCTATCAAGTCGGGGCCTGTGACCCAAGAGACGGTTCCCTTACATGCCACCATTTCGGGTAACCACAGTGAGCTGCTCTGCTTGGACATCATTGAGTCCCCTCTTTTCCCTATAATCTTGGGCATACCCTGGCTCAAGGCCCATAATCCTCAAATTGACTGGCCCACAGGGGATATCCGCTTTCTCTCACCCTACTGTTTTCAGCACTGCCTACAAGGGACCACCAACGTTCCACCTCCCCTGCTCTATCTGGAGGTCGACGTTGAGGCCCGTAGGGCTGTCCCAGAAGATTACCACAGCTTCCTGGATGTATTCAGCCAAAAAGGGGCAGAGACACTCCCCCCACACAGGCCTTATGATTGCCCAGTTGAACTTTTACCAGGAGCAGAGATCCCTTTCGGGAGAATATTTCCTTTAACAGGATTGGAACTAGAGACTCTCAAGACATACATCGATGACAACCTGGGGAAAGGGTTTATACGTCCTTCCACGTCCCCAGCCGGAGCGGGGATTTTCTTCGTAGAGAAGAAGGACCATTCTCTATTCCCCTGCGTAGATTATCGGGACTTAAACAAGATCACAATCAAGAACCGGTACCCGTTGCCCCTGGTACCGGAACTGTTCCAGAGACTTGGAACAGCTGTGGTGTTCACCAAACTAGACCTCCGTGGGGCATAGAACTTGGTCCGCATCCGAAGTGGGGACGAATGGAAGACTGCCTTTCGCACCGGCTTCGGACACTATGAATACCTTGTGATGCCGTTTGGGCTCTGCAACGCCCCGGCGACTTTTCAACAATTTGTAAATGACATTTTTAGAGATTATCTTGACCTGTTTGTTATAGTCTACCTGGATGACATTTTGATTTTCTCCCCATCTTTGCCTGCTCACAGGGAACACGTCAAGAAGGTCTTAACCCGTCTCCGCCAGCATGGTCTGTATGCTAAGCCTGAAAAGTGCGAGTTTGAACGCCAGAGTATCCAGTTCCTAGGCTTGGTCATCTCAGTAGACGGAATTAAGATGGACCCACAGAAGGTGTCTGCCATCCTGGATTGGCCTGCCCCTGCGGACAAGAAGGGAATTCAGCGGTTCGTAGGATTCGCAAATTTCTACCGCAAGTTTATCAAGGGGTTTTCTAACATCATCGCCCCCATCACGAGATTGACCAAGCAAGGTACCAAGTTTCAGTAGTCTCCAGAGGCCCAGTCTGCCTTCTCAGCACCAAAGGATCAGTTTGTGTCGGCCTCCATTCTAAAGCACCCAGACCCTGCGCTTCCTTACATCCTGGAGGTTGACGCCTCTGAAGTGGCGATAGGGGCAGTCCTCTCCCAGAGACAAGGCCCCAAGGCACTCCTCCACCCGGTGGCCTTCTTTTCCCGCAAATTGACCGAAGCAGAGAGGAATTACGATGTCGGGGATAGAGAGCTATTGGCCATTAAAGCCGCACTCGAGGAATGGCGTTACCTCTTGGAGGGAGCTGCCCATCCTATCCTGGTCTACACGGACCACAAAAATTTGGAATATTTAAAGGTGGCCAAGAGATTGAGACCGCGCCAGGCTAGATGGACGTTCTTCTTCACACGATTTTTCTTCCATATTACCTACAGGCCGGGTTCCAAGAATACTAAGCCTGATGCACTCTCCCGAATGTTCAGTGAGTCTGCAGTTCCACCACCTCCAGACACCATACTCACCCCAGGTAATTTCCTTCTGCTGCATTAGGATCTTCTGTCACAGATCAAGCAAGCCTCCGCAGTGACCCCTCATCGGCCGGACAGCGTCTTACAGCCCAGGGATGGCCTGCTGTGGCATGAGGAGAAGATCTTTGTACCCCAACAAGCACGGGTGGCCGTCCTGAAGTCCTGCCATGACCACAAATTGGCTGGCCACTTTGGAGCACGCAAGACCTCAGACCTTATCCTACGTACCTTCTGGTGGCCCAATCTCCTGAAGGATTGCAGGAGAAGCCATGGAGGATGATCTCCATGGACTTCATCATCGAATTACCCCCGTCTGAAGACTGTACGACCATCTTCGTGATAGTAGACAGGTTCTCTAAGCTGTCTTACTTTCTCCCAATGAAGGGTACCCCTTCGGCTCCTGAGACCGCGAGGGTCTTCATCAAGGAGATCGTGAGGCTCCATGGAATTCCTGCCAGCATCGTGTCGGACCGAGGGGTACAATTTACGTCCAGGTTCTGGAGGGCGCTATGTGCGGCTCTGAAGATTGATCTTCTGTTCTCTTCTGCCTACCATCCTCAGACCAACGGCCAAACCGAACGAACCAACCAGACCCTGGAACAATACCTGCGATGCTATTCATGTTTTTCCCAAGATAACTGGGTCCCCCTCCTACCTCTTGCGGAATTCGCCTACAATAACTCCATCTCCAGTCTCCATTTTTTTCGAATTACGGATTTCATCCCCTGTTCCTGTCCAATAGCATCCCAGAATGCTCTGTACCAGCAGCTCAGGAAACCCTAAATTTTTTCAGCATCAATAACAAATTGCTCCAGGAAACAATGCAGAAGACGCAGGAACGTAATAAGACGATATTTGATAAGAGGAGGAGAGGGGACCTCAACCTAAAGCCAGGAGACTTGGTCTGGCTGTCTACTCAGAACCTGAAACTGGCGTGCCCTTCTAGGAAGTTGGGGCCAAAGTTCGTGGGTCCTTTTCCCGTAACCAGGAAAATCAACAATGTGGCCTATGTATTAAAGCTGCCTGACTCATTCAGAATCCACCCAGTTTTTTACGTAGCTCTCCTAAAGCCTTCAACTTCAGATCCCTTTGCCAACTAGAATACCGGCCCTCCTGAACCTGTGCTGATCGATGGCGAAGAGGAATTTGAAGTAGAGACTATTGTGGACTGCAGGAAAAGACGTGGCCAGGTTCAGTACCTTGTAAAATGGAAGGGCTACGGGCCAGAGGAGAATTCTTGGGAGCCAGAGGCCAACATCCATGCCCAGAGGTTGATCTCAGCCTTCAAAAGGGCCAACCCAAGTAAGTGGGCCCAGTTGGGCATCCGGAGGCTGCCCATTGGAGGGGGGCAATGTCAGGAAAGCCCCTCCAGCAGATCTCCCAACATTCCCAGGAACAGGAGAATCCCCCGGTTCAGAACCGGCCCTCTGCACCCACACAGGCGCAATAGCGTGGCTGACAGCGCGCACGGGAACACGCACGTGCGGCGCCGGGCGCGCACGGGAGCGCGCGCACGGCCGCCCTGACGCTGTTTGGTGCCAAGAGCGCTATTCAAACAGGATCCAGTCATTGCTGCCTTGCTGCCCGATCAACAGCGTTTCCGGTGTATACCCTGTGACCTGTAGAACCTGACCTATCTGATCCGTGCTGAAACTTGGCTTGCCTCTGACTCTTCTGATCTCTGCCTGCCCCGATCCCGGCTCTGGACTTTGACTATTCTCTTGGATATCCCCCCCTGTGTCTGATCTGCCTGTTTGCGTCTGCTGCACATTACCTGTTTGCTTCCTGCTGCTGGACTACAGGACACCTCCTTGTGTCTGCTGCACATTACCTGTTTGCTTCCTGCTGCTGGACTACAGGACACCTCCTTGTGTCTGCTGCACATTACCTGTTTGCTTCCTGCTGCTGGACTACAGGACACCTTCTTGTGTCTGCTGCACATTACTTGTTTGCTTCCTGCTGCTGGACTACAGGACACCTCCTTGTGTCTGCTGCACATTACCTGTTTGCTTCCTGCTGCTGGACTACAGGACACCTCCTTGTGTCTGCTGCACATTACCTGTTTGCTTCCTGCTGCTGGACTACAGGACACCTCCGTGTGTCTGCTGCACATTACCTGTTTGCTTCCTGCTGCTGGACTACAGGACACCTCCTTGTGTCTGCTGCACATTACCTGTCTGCTTCCTGCTGCTGGACTACAGGACACCTCCTGGTGTCTGCTCCACATTACCTGTTTGCTTCCTGCTCCCGGACTACAGGACTTCTCCTGGTTCCTGCTCAGCACAGACCTCCAGCCCTCTACTCAGCTTACCAGCCAGGCACTTGTGCTCCTCTGCGCTCCCGAGCCCCTGGTAGGTACCTACCAGGGGTTCCCGAACCAGGGGTTTACGAGGGGCCGCTCCCTGCACTTCGGGCTCTGCCTTAAGGTATGTGACACATTACTATATGTTTCATTGTGTCTCAAAGAGCGAATCTCACAGGCCTGATGGGAATTTGGACGGTACACCATAGCGGAGAGAGATCCCTAGATAATCTACATATTTATTTCCTTTCAGCTGGGGCTCGGTCCGTGATCGATTATAATATGTCTGTCTGGTGAGTAGAATTGATATATGTATCTTCTCTCACCGTGACGCCTATTTAGAAATCGTTCCTTTAAACGGGACCTGTGATTTATGTAGAAATAGTTTTTAGACCTTGGTAATAAGACTGCTCTGAGAAGCAGCAGCAGCTGTTCTGAGATAACAGTGACAGCCCTGAGGGGGCTGAATGGGCTTTAAGAAGCCCAGTAATAAGACTGCTCTGAGAAGCAGCAACTGTTTCGGGTGAACAGTTAAAAAATGGGCTCTGAGAAGTCCATTTATAAGTCTGCGCAGCCTCTGTTCTGGATGAACAGTGAGAACCTTGAGCAGGTTTTGATTTATACAGTACTGTAATTATAATAAAAGTCTGCCAAGGTGTGCCGTACAAAACCCAATCTCTTTGCTTCCCTTATCTATTGCGTAGATGTTAAGATAATTTGTAAACTGTCTGTGTGGAACTTGTCAGCGTTTGTAAGGTAAGACAATGCCTTCCTCTGCACTGTGTTATCATAGGACTTAGATTTAAGGCGACAGACGTGTCTTGCGGTGAACTCCCGGCTCCTTTTTGTGATTGATGGAAGTTCCCAATCGAAACGTAGAGTAATGCTACAGTATCCGGTGATGTATTGATGTTTGTTCTTAATGATTTACATATGAATGTTTTGACTCTAGAGTGAGCGTAATAGCAGTGTTAATAACACTTTCTTAAGGTAATTCATAAATTGACATAGTCGGTAGGATACTCTGAGGCTAACTTTTGATAAAAACATGCTGTTTGGCTTTTTGCCAACATGGTTCAAGTGCTAATATCTCACTGAACGTAATAGATAATGAAGAATTGTTTGCGGCATTGGTACTACAGCAGTTGCAAGTACTGTTTGAACCTGTTGGCACTCTGCCAAAAAAATAAAAAAAAATTGAAATAAATAAAAAATTGTTTGATTATAAATAATAAGAAAAGTAATAACGTACAAAGCTTGCTTGTGATCAGGGGAACCTCTGGCCATAAGGAGTGCTTATTGGCATTTTGCCAAGAAAGAAAAGAAAAAAAAATCAGAATGTTTACAGAGAAAAAGAAAGATGCTGTGGAGATCTCCGGTTGGACCGTGGCTCCCTATGGCATCCTAGCCCGAACGTTGTCCACGATGGGTTTAGCAGAGTCATAAGATGGTGGATTTAGGGGTTAAATTAACCTTCTCCATGCCTGTATCATGCGCCCCGCCTCCTCCCCCTTACATTCCACAACCAGATAAGAGCTGCACGAAAGACCTCATCACATTGAGTTTGAAACACCAGTGCAGACACATTATCAAAAAAAAAAAAAAAGTTTCTCAGGAAATCAAAGGGGTAACTTTTATAAAAAGAGGATGGCTTACAGCCAATAGTTGAAGATTTCTTTTTATAAAGGGATCTTAAAGGGAAATTATCCCGCCCTACATTAAAAGAGAAGGTAAGAAAAGTAAAGGAGGCAAATGGTGACTATAGGTTTGTACAAGACCTAAGGGCCATCAATAGCCTAGTGGTACCGATTGCCCCAATAGTGCCTGATGTGCCATCAATATTTACCTAAAAATAAAAAATAAAAACATGCAGCGCTGGTATGTGATTGAAAAAAATTTATTAATCAATGTCCTTGTTTTTCATAAAGCAACACCGGGATTTACAGCCCTGTGGGCAACAATGTATGACAGGTCTATCTATACTGAGAAAAAACACTCGTGTTTAGTGGGTAAAAAGCAATTTGACAACTTATAATCAGTGAGAATGCCCAATAATGAAATGGGTCATATTCTCATAAGTGCAAATCAAAATACCATATAGTAAAACTAATCATAAAATGTGGTGTAAATATTCAGTGTATGATCTCTTCCCAGGGATCTCCACTGTATAAAGTGTTATAATAAAGTGTCAAGTGCAGTCCAAAGAGATCGTGCGATTTTTAGAAATGCATATAAAAATTAATATCAAATGGGAAAAGAACAGGCAAAAGGGAACAGCTTATCACTCTGTCCTAACTTTGTCCTATACCATATAGTGAAACTAATCATCAGATGTGGTGTGAGTATTCAGTGTATGATCTCTTCTCAGGGATCTCCACTGTATAAAGTGTTATAATAAAGTGTCAAGTGCAGTCCAAGGGGATCGTGCGATTTTTTTTAGAAATGCATATAAAAATTGGTATCGAATGGGGAAGGAACAGGCAAAAGGGAACAACTTATTACTCTGTCCTAACAGCCCAGCACAAGCAAACAGATCTCTGTGTGCAGTGGGAAGAATGGTATAGGCCTAATCCGGCTGCATAAAGCTCATATAAAACTGGGGGAGAACATACAGTCACCTGTTTGAAAAGTAACAAGTATATTCCTATAGGGAATATAGATTCTAAACTCGACTATGCGATTTTGCAAGAGTCGCATAGAGCAGACAAAGAGTTTGTAAAGTTTAGAAAATCATACAATGTAGTACATATTTGCAGAATTTATCCAGTGTACTCCAATAGGGAGTGCAATTTATAAATATAATGTTACCAGAGTATGCGATTAATAAAGTCGCATAAAAATATAAATGCACATAAATGATAAAAATGAAACATTTCTAGATGAGACAATGAGCCCTTAGGTGAGAGCAGAAATCCTCTATCTGGGATCAACGCAATATGTTCGATGTGATAGTCTGTGGGCTAGATCCTCATTGCGGGGGCGACCCCAGAGACTATATCCCACCAATAGTGCTACAATAGTCCACCGGATTACACGGTACGTGTTTAAATTAGTCCTCAGTAGATCATAATAGAAGAACTAATATAAAAAGCAGGAAATATATGGAAGAAAAATGGATTGAAGAAATGCAGTCCCCCAAAGAATATCAAATGGTGGGTGCTACTTCTGACTTCAGGGTGGTTCAATCTTCTCTAAAGCATTTTTTCTTTAGATGTATAGGCAATAAAGTAACCAAGGTACCCTTACCAGATAAGGTGGACTCACAGACCTCTCGGTGGTGAGTCAAACGAGCTTGTACCGGATCCACCGGATATGAGGGGATAGTAGAGCAAGCAGTCGTATCCTCTGGAGGGTTTACTTTCCGTGGGTAACAAGTACCTCTAATGCCGCGTACACACGAAGGGACTATCCCGCGGGATTATCCGCTGGACCGAAGTCCAACGGATAATCCCCTCGTGTGTGGGCGCCGGCGGACTTTTTGGCGCCAAAGTCCGGCGGACTTTTTGGCGCCAAAGTTTTAAGTTTGGTTTTAAAATTATCCGCTGGACTTGGCAGTCCGGCGGACAATCCCGTCGTTAGTAGGCAAGTCCGCGGGACTTTTGAAAATGAACGGACTTGCCCACACACGGAGCAGTCCATTCATTTCGAACGTAACTTCAGGTACGTAGCTAGCGTAGGCAGTAAATGCCGGCGCGCTAGCTCCGTCACCTGTCATGGATTTAAAGGGAATCCCCACGCCGAAAAAACGGCGTGGGGGTCCCCCCCAAATCCATGTCAGACCCTTATCCGAGCACGCAGCCTGGCAGGCCAGGAAAGGGGTGGGGACGAACGAGCGCCCCCCCCTCCTGAGCCGTACCAGGCCGCGTGCCCTCAACATGGGGGGTGCCCTGGGGAAAGGGGGGCCGTGCGGCCCCCCCACCCCAAAGCACCTTGTCCCCATGTTGATGAGGACAAGGGCCTCTTCCCGACAACCCTGGCCGTTGGTTGTCGGGGTCTGCGGGCGGGGGCTTATCGGCATCTGGGAGCACCCTTTAATAAGGGGGGCCCCCAGATACCGGCCCCCCACCCTATGTGAATGAGTATGGGGTACGGTGTACCCCTACCCATTCACCTAAGGTGTAAAATGTAAAGTAAAAAAAAACACACACACTTTTGAAAAAATAGTTTATTGCACTGCTCCGGGGGTCTTCTTCCGTCTTGGGGGTCTTCTCGCCGGACTCCCCCGCCATTTACCAAGCTCTTTTACCGAGCGGGGGAAGTCCGGCTACCTTCTTCGTCGTCGCCGCCGTCTTCTGGGGTTCTCGATCCGCCTTCGGGGGTCTTCCGGGGGTCTCTTCTGTTCTTGCGGCGGTCGTCGTCTTCCGCGCCGCCGGCGCCTTGTCCTTCTTCTTGTCCTTCTTCTTGTCCTTCTTCTTGTCCTTCTTCTTGTTCTTCTTGTTCTTTCTTCTTCTTCTTCCGATGTTGACCCGACGCTCTCTCTGCCCGGAATGCCTGTGCCGCTCTGCGCTAGGACTTATATAGGGGCATGGGGACAGGGTCACATGTTCATGTCACATGGTGACCCCGCCCCCTTGCGATGTCACAGTCCCAGCATCCTCCGGGACTGTGACAACACAAGGGGGCGGGGTCACCATGTGACATGAACATGTGACCCTGTCTCCATGCCCCTATATAAGTCCCAGCGCAGAGCGGCACAGGCATTCCGGGCAGAGAGAGCGTCGGGTCAACATCGGAAGAAGAAGAAGAAGAAGGACAAGAAGAAGGACAAGGCGCCGGCGGCGCGGAAGACGACGACCGCCGCAAGAACAGAAGAGACCCCCGGAAGACCCCCGAAGGCGGATCGAGAACCCCAGACGACGGCGGCGACGACGAAGAAGGTAGCCGGACTTCCCCCGCTCGGTAAAAGAGCTTGGTAAATGGCGGGGGAGTCCGGCGAGAAGACCCCCAAGACGGAAGAAGACCCCCGGAGCAGTGCAATAAACTATTTTTTCAAAAGTGTGTGTGTTTTTTTTTACTTTACATTTTACACCTTAGGTGAATGGGTAGGGGTAAATCGTACCCCATACTCATTCACATAGGGTGGGGGGCCGGTATCTGGGGGCCCCCCTTATTAAAGGGTGCTCCCAGATGCCGATAAGCCCCCGCCCGCAGACCCCGACAACCAACGGCCAGGGTTGTCGGGAAGAGGCCCTTGTCCTCATCAACATGGGGACAAGGTGCTTTGGGGTGGGGGGGCCGCACGGCCCCCCTTTCCCCAGGGCACCCCCCATGTTGAGGGCACGCGGCCTGGTACGGCTCAGGAGGGGGGGCGCTCGTTCGTCCCCACCCCTTTCCTGGCCTGCCAGGCTGCGTGCTCGGATAAGGGTCTGACGTGGATTTGGGGGGAACCCCCACGCCGTTTTTTAGGCGTGGGGAGTCCCTTATCCATGCCAGCTTACGGAGCTAGCGCGGCGGCATTTACTGCCTACGCTAGCTACGTAATCTGAAGTCACGTGCTAAATGAACGGACTTGCCGATGAGCGGCAAGTCCATTCATTTTCAAAAGTCCCGCGGACTTTGGCCGGCGGATTATCCGTCCGTGCGTGTGTGGGCAAGTCCGCACGTGTGTGGGCAAGTCCACATGCTCGGAAAGTCCAGCGGACCCAGCTGGAAAGTCCGGCGGGATTGTCCGCTGGACTAGGTCCGCCGGCAAAAGTCTGCACGTGTGTACGCGGCATTATACTCACCTCCAGTAGGTTGTCCAATCCCGGGGTGGGGAGATGAAGAAAGGCCTTGGTTGTACTCTCTGCCATGGAAGGCTCAAAGAAGAAGATAAAAAGAAGGGAGGCAACTCCTCATAGCGTAACTCCAAAATAGGAAGTTTTTTATTTTGTAAGATATTCAAAATCTTAAACAGCAATAAAATAAATAAAAAAGCTTTTCTAAAAATAGGCACAAATTCGATGAGTGGCTCAGGCAAGCATTTAACCTATCTGAGAGGAACCATATCCAAAGACCAATATGAATACATTAGAGTGAAGTACCCCCGTATAGCGACGTTTTACAGCCTACCTAAGATACACAAAGAAAAAACCAAACCACCCGGCCGACCAATAGTATCCGGCAACGGTAATATTTCTGAAAACCTTAGCAAACTAATTGACTCATTTTTACAACCCTTGGTTACCTGTCTACCCTCCTTCCTCAAAGATACCATCCATCTACTTGAGATGGTTTCCAACATGCCACTGTCTGCAGAATCCCGCCTAGTGGCTATTGATGTGGAGGCCCTGTACAGTTCGATCCCCCATACTAAGGGGATTGAGACTGTACAGCACGCCCTTACACAAAGCCAAAGATACAACCATGATATAAATGCATTCATTTTAGAAGGTTTGGAATACATCCTCACTCAGAATTACTTTGTGTTCAACAACTCCCACTACCTCCAGGTGCAAGGCGTAGCCATGGGCACTTGTTGCGCTCCGGCTTATGCCAACTTGTACCTGGGGGAGTGGGAGCAAACCCTCCTAGATGACGAGGACCTCCTCGTGTATACCAGCCACATCAAACTGTGGCTGCGTTACATCGATGACGTCCTCGTCGTCTGGGAGGGATCTGAGGCACTATTACACGAGTTCTTTACTCGCATCAACGTGAATTCCCGTAATTTGAAATTCACGATGACCCACGACCCAGACACTATTACTTTCCTCGATGTGCAGTTGTTACGCAACTCCAAAAACGAAATTTCTACCACACTATTCAGGAAAAGCACAGCGGGCAACACGATCCTTCATGCCTCAAGCTTCCACCCCGACATTTTGAAAGATTCCATACCATATGGACAGTACTTGCGGCTACGCCGCAATTGCTCCGAGGATCTCTCTTTCAAAATTGAGGCAGGGCATCTACAGGAGAGACTACTTGCACGAGGCTATAGCCGTTCATGTCTACGGAAGGCCTATAATAGAACCATTCTAGAAACACGTTCTAACCTACTGTCCAAAAATTCTAAAAAGACGAATGAAGTAAAAGATACCAAAAACGATCACATTCGAATGATACTCCGTTTTTCTCAACAGCACAAGCACATTCGGAACATTATAAAAAAACATTGGAGCATCCTTTTGGATGACCCCAAAGTAAACATCTTTCTGTCCGATCAACCAGCAATCACCTTTAAAAAGGCCACCTCCCTCAGGGATAAACTTGTGCAAAGTGAGTATAAAAACGAACAAAATCGTCGAAAACACTGTACTACCCTTGGGTCTTTTCCATGTGGGCATTGCTCCTTCTGCCAATATATCAGACGGGATAAGACTTTCATTTTACCCAACGGGACTATTTTTAAACCCTTACACTATGCCAACTGCCAAACTAGAGGCATTGTCTATATGATGTCGTGCGAATGTGGGGCTTTTTATGTGGGGAAGACGAAGCAGGAGTTCCACCGCAGGATGTCTAAACACATATATTCCATGCAAATTGGAAATCACTACCTGGCCCTAGGCAGACATGTTGTTGCACAACACAACTACAAAATGCCCTGCATCTCCTTCACCGCCCTCGACCGGGTACATATTCCCGGTCGAGGCGGTGACTGGAATAAAACACTTTTGCAGCACGAACAAAGATGGATCCATAGGCTGCAGGCCAATGTGCCCCCAGGACTCAATGAATCCATCTCATATGCTCCCTTCCTTAAGGGTTTCGTGTCGGGCAAGACCCAATAAAGTTTCTAATACATTCCTGCATTTACCCCTGCTTCGTCTTCCCCCTCCCCTAAACACCCCCCCCCCCCTTTCCCCTCCGACATCATAAGGAACTAGGACCCAAGTATAAAAACAAAAAAACAAAAAAACTTAAAATTCCCCCCTTTCGTTTTCTATTTAC
This sequence comes from Lithobates sylvaticus, assembly GCA_028564925.1. Classification (NCBI taxonomy): domain Eukaryota; kingdom Metazoa; phylum Chordata; class Amphibia; order Anura; family Ranidae; genus Lithobates; species Lithobates sylvaticus. Next base: position 182,850,103 of record CM053036.1, read on the forward strand.
TATCTTTTCCATTTGCTTACCCCATCAAGAGTATTGCTTAACATGCGGGTCATCCCTATGCATATTTGGTGCTTATGTGCTTTTGTCATTGTCATTACCCCTTTCTCTGCTTGCTTTCCCTTTTTTTAAAAAGAATGGGAAGATATATCAGAGAACAAAGTATCATTAATCATGTGTAAAACACGGACATCCCATCACAATTGAGTTGGACTGTTCTCAATGACATAGACCAAATTTCTAACCATATCTATTCTTCTGCTGAAACATGTGTTTTCTTAATTCTCTTTTTTTATATTTGACCATTATTTCTCTGTCCCTCCTCTAGGTGGCACCACCCACTCCCCTTGTTAATGCCGGGACCCTGGACGTCCAGATCCGTTGTATCTTCCCAGCAAAGGTGAGGGAGTGGACTTTTAATTTTGTCCCTCCCTCTACCCTCCCCCTACAGACGTCCAGGCTGGTCCTGGGCGTCTCCGGGGGTTGGTCCTCTGCTGGCGGCGTCCTCCGACATTTCCGGACGTCGCGCGCACGCGCGGGGCCCCGTACGTGCGCGCACGTTGATGACGTCACGCATTTGCGACGGAAATGATGCAGATGCAGGGCTCAATGCCTTCGGAGAACGCCGGGGGATTACACACCAGGCGGACATGACTGTCCGCCATTACTGTACCTGGAGGCCCCGATGGGACACCGTTCGATCGCGGGGGTCTTCCGGGGGGGGGGGGGGGGTGGAGGGGAGGGGGCGGGACCCGTCCGACCACCCACTTTTACCCTGAACCAATCAGGATTGGGAACACATACTTATAGGCCAGGCATGCTTTGGTACGACACCTCATTCCTGCAGGAGGCCCAGCACACTCCAGATGCACTTGAGCCCTCAGTAAGTACTATCTTACCCCTTAGGGGAACTCTTACTTGTCTCTTTTATACAACCTTAAAAAAGGACCCCCAATGAAATCCTCTCCCTCCTCCACTCCCCCCTTCTCATCTTCATTTGTAGATTTCATCAGAGACCTCTTTGCCTGATCTCCTCAAAATTGGTGCACCTTTGTGGAGAATCAGGTGCATTGCTAGTCTGTGGCCTAGGCGATTCAACACCACATTGAAGGTAATGACAACCACCCACACAGAGCTATGTCTTCTCTTCCTTTTCCCTGTCTTTTCTTAAACCTCTTTCCTTCCCCCCCTTTTTCCCCCCCCTTCCTCCCGTTATCCACCCTTCCCCACCCTTATTTAATTACTCGTCACCCCACTTTTTCCCCTAAGCCAACACGATTTCAGCACACATACCTCACCCCCCACTTGCACAGTCACAACCCACTACACATGCACTTCATTCACCAGTTTCCTTTGTTCCTATTTGGTCCACCTCTCCCCTCACTTTACTTTTACCTTTCCCCTCGTTTTTGGTTTTCTTTTTCTCCTTCCCTACCACTACCCTATACACCTATGCCCGTCCCCCTCCCCACAGCCCCTTTTCCTCCTGTACCCTGTTCCCCTCCCCCCCCCCCCCTCGCTCCTATCCCCCTATCCATTTGCCCCCCTTCTCCCTCTTCCCCTTTCCCTTTCTCATCATATGCCCACCTGCCCCGACTGGTCCACTGATTTCCCTATCCTACACTCATCCCCCACTCCCGCACAAGGACTCACATTTCTGACCTGATTTCTGGTCAGCCCACCACCTCACTTCCCATCCCTCCCTCACCCCTCTTTCCCCCCCCCCCCTCTGCCTCCTTCCCCAGTCCCCCCCTTCTTTTACCTTGCTGTGTGCATGAAGCGCGCCATACACATATGCCTTCTTATATCCTCCTCTTTCCCTTTTCTTCCCCCCCTTCCCCATCTCCCCCTTCTCTTCTCCTCCTTTCCTCCCCTTTTTCTCTCCCCCTCCCACTTACCTTTCCCCTACTTTCCCCTTTCCCCTCCCACTTCCCCTTCTATCCCTCCACTACCTGACATATCCCTACGTCATTTCCTTTTCGCCTCTGATGATACTTCAAACATCTACAAACATCTATCCTCTTACTAAATAAGACACACTCGAACTGTGATCTTGAGGAGGTCGAGGCCAATCACCTGGGCCATACCCTCCAAAGCATGGAAAGGTGCCGTTCCCACCCATGCCTGAGGGATTCTTTCTTATAATGAGTATTTTCTGTCTCCCTTCTGCCCCTACTGTATATAGATGTGCGCCCTAATGACTTTTTGGTATATTCCAGGAGTCCGCCATTCGTGGGTGCCCGACTGTCCGGTCTCTCTCTCCCCCCGCCTCACCTTGGCCCCCCCCGACCCCCCGTGTTCCCGCGGGCCCATCCAGGGGTCTCCTCTATTAGGCCAGTCAAAATGTGTGACTCCTCGTAAGATACATACGGCTTGGACGATCCTACGCACCCTGATTTATCAATAGGAAGTGGGAACTGGTAGCCACCAGGAACAACGACGGGACTCTCTTAGAAATACCCATGCAGAGGACTATCTCACACACTACACCCATACCGGTAACTATATCGATAATAATATATAAAAATATATATGGACATAAGTATAAATATACAGAAACATATAACTGAGAAGTTGTTGTTACAATGTCTTTCTATTTCCAGCTGACAAAAATGCTCTGAGGAAGACCAATACAGACAACAGGTCGAAACGCGTCAGTTTTTTGTCACACCCCGCAATCACTGCTTCTGACCCCATTGGTAGTGGTGTTAGGGGATTCTTTGCTGGTTTTATTCTGTGTATTGTGTTTGTATTTTTTATTCTGTATGGGCTTGTGTTTTTACACTCCTTTTTATGTGTCATTTCATTTTTAAAAAAAAGTTTTTTGAATAAACATTGTAAATCGATTTGGATGGATTCTGGTCTATCATTTCATATAGCCGTCTGACTACATCTACCAGACGGCTATTTCGCTGCCTAAAAACCCCACCACCCAGGGAGAACCTTTTCTTTTCTTTTTTATTCAACCTGGGGTGAGCAGCCACCTATAGCTCTATATTGTGTCATCCCTCCCTTTTTCCAGCATTTAACCAGTTGGATATGTTGGATATGTAGCATATTACATCCTAGCACTGCCCGAATTGCCCTTTTGGCTGTACCTTTAAATATTTCCTCCTTTCTCAACGAGACTCCTCCTGTATTCTTGACTAACATATCCACTCTGTACATAAACAACATTGTTACCTTTCCAATAGCAGGTAGAAGTCATTCCCCTGATTGGTGTTTTAATTTAGGTAATGAGACACAGACTAATGCCCCGTACACGCGGTCGGATTTTCCGACGGAAAATGTCCTATCGGACAATGTTGTCGGAAATTCCGACCGTGTGTAGGCTCCATCGGACTTTTTCCGTCGGATTTTCCGACGGACAAAGCTTTATCTCCTGCTCTCAAATTTTCCGACAACAAAGTCCTATCGGACTTTTTCCGATCGTGTGTAGCGAATTCCGACGGACAAAGTGCCACGCATGCTCAGATCACATTACAAGACCAAAGCTATTGGCTACTAGCCTCTACGTAGTCCCGTCGTAGGCAACAAACGTCACCACGTTCAGAATGATCGGATTTTCCGACAACTTCGTCCGACCGTGTGTATGCAACACCAGTGTCGGACAAAATCCGTCGGAAAAAATCTGATGGATTTTGTGGTCGGATTTTCCGACCTTGTGTACGGGGCATAACCCCTCTTTCTGCAGCAGGTCAATATTTAACATCTCCATGTGCGAATCCAGAGTCTCTGCCCCTGCCCACTCACTGTTTCAAGTATCTGACCCAGGGTTAAACTGTACTTCGCATAACTTATCCCTTTTCTCTAAAAATGTAGGTGCTATATTACACTAATTTATAATCGCAACACAGGACAAGTACAGTTTGTCGCTAAGAGACCTTTTGCACTGGGACAAAGTATCTATGTATGTTGTAGGAAAGTGTGTTATTCCTGGGTGCCCCTCCATGTTAAGGGATGGTGTTACCTTGCATCCTTGTTATCTGTCATGGTAGGGGATAATAAAAGGGGACATCCCCTAGAGGCCAGCTCCAGCAGGAAGCTAGGGACATTGCTAAAACATGGAGCCCATTTGCCAATGCAGGACTTGGGCTTGGAGGTATATTTTCATGGTTAAAAGACATTGTCCTTGTTATGATATTTATCCTTGCTCTGATTCTTTACCTCTGCTTTAAGTGTTGCACTTGCATAATTGCACGCCTTCAATCTCCTGATGATAAGGTTCTACCTTACATGACATACATGGCAATCTATGCCACAACCCCAAAGAAGTATTAAAACACAACATAGAATGTAGAGATCATCTTATATGATCTAAGAGGAGATTGAAGGGATATTTAGCTTAACTACTTCTTTTGTTAATGTCAGTTTCCATTTTGTGTCTCTCTAACATCCATTTCACAAATAGATATGCTCAAGTCTTGCTAATCAAGTTTCGTTTTTCCATAATACTGTAATCTTCTCTTGAGTTTCGTTTCTTGTAAAGCACGTGATATTTTATAAATAATTAGTTTCACTTTGGCATAGACTGTACTTATATGTCTCTGTATATGATTGGATAATTTGTCAAAGGGCGGTACTTTCTGAAAGCCCCTTTAAATATTCACACCCAAGAATAAAGATTAGATTTGCTCGGACATTGCTATATGTTTCATTGTGTCTCAAAGAGCGAATCTCACAGGCCTGATGGGAATTTGGACGGTACACCATAGCAGAGAGAGATCCCTAGATAATCTACATATTTATTTCCTTTCACGCCCGGGTTCGGTTCGCACCAGAATCTGCGAACGGACCGAAAGTTTGCATGAACGTTAGAACCCTATTAAATACAATGGACACGAATGTTTGAAATCTAAAGTGCTAATTATAACGGCTAATATGCATGTTATTACCCTAAAAAGGGTTTGGGGAGCCGGTTCTGCCCCAGGGGACATGTATCAATGCAAAAAGAAGTTTTAAAAACGGACGTTTTTTTCTGGAGCAGTAATTTTAATGATGCATACAGTGAAAAAAAAAAGTGAAATATTCCTTTAAATATCGTACCTGGGGGGGGTGTCTAATGTATGCCATTGAAGTGGCATGTGTTTCCTGTGTTTAGAACTATCCCTGCACAAAATGACATTTGTAAAGGAAAAAAGCCATATAAAACTGCTTTAATGTCATGTCTTGTCCTGGCAATATGGATGAAAATCTTTGAGAAAAATGGCATGGCTACCCCATCACCCCCCCCCCCCCCCCCCCAGCCCAGTCCATTAACAGCCCCTTTGGGCCTTGTATGGATATTAAGGGGAACCCCGCACCCAAAATAAAACCCTATACCTAAAACCCTATATACTCTGAACAGCAGTATACAGGCGGTGCAAACAAGACAGGGACTGTAGGTTTGTTCTTAAGTAGAATCTGTTTGTAATTTGGAACAGGTACATTTTTAAGTGTAGCTGCAGCCAAAAAAACTATTTTTAAGCTTTTTGGAGAACATAGGGAAGGGTTTTCACCCCTGTAACATTTGTTTTGCTGTCTGTGCACCTGTTCAGAACATTTCACCTCACTTTCTGTCCCAATGACAAATGTTTTTGGAAAAAAAAGTGGGGTTTTTATTGAAACAAGGATTGCTGATAAAGCATCAGTAGGGAGGAGACACCTTTTTCCCATATTAACTCTTACAGGAGAGAATTTCCCTTCCTAGGGGTAGATTTCCTCTCACTTCCTGTTGTCTCTTTCCGTTTTGCAAGTAGGAGTCGTTTGTAAGTTGGATGTTTGAAAGTAGGGACCTGCCGTATATATTCTGCAGAAATTTGCCCCTTAGATGTTGGTGTTGCCACAACACTGTAAGCCCTCACAGTTACTCTTGGTGGGCGCTGGAACGCCCTGCTGTGAGCTATATCAGGAATTGTAATTACATGCCATTGTTGAACAGTGGTAGGAAAAATTGGGCCTTTGGCACTGGTGCCACAACACTGCAACCCCTCACAGATACTGTACTTGGAGCACAGCAATGAGCCCTGTTGCAAATCAATGCATCAAAAATTGTAATTACATGCCCCTGTTAAACAGGGGCTGAAAAATTGGGCCTTAGGCACTGGTGCCACAACACTGCAACCCCTCACAGATACTGTACTTGGAGCACAGCAATGAGCCCTGTTGCAAATCAATGCATCAAAAATTGTAATTACATGCCCCTGTTAAACAGGGGCTGAAAAATTGGGCCTTAGGCCCTGGTGCTGGTGCCACAACACTGCAACCCCTCACAGATACTGTACTTGGAGCACATCAATGAGCCATGTTGCAAAGTATTGCATCAAAAAGTGTAATTACACGCCCCTGTTAAACTGGGGCTAAAAATTGGGCCTTAGGCACTGGTGCTGGTGCCATGACACTGCAACCTCTCCCAGATACTCTAGTTGGAGTGCAGAAATTAGCCCTGCTGCAAAGCATTGCATTAAAAATTGTAATTACATGCCCCTGTTAAACAGGGGCTGAAAAATTGGGCACCCAAAAATGTTCTTCCAAGCTATCATCAGGATCATTGAGGAGGAAGAGGATAGTCAGTCAACATAACAGGACAGTCACTCAGCATCAGCATAGGCAGTCTTGAAGGGATGTGACATTTCAAAATAAATTATTCTGTTACATCAGCTTCAGGTGCCTGGTAGCTGGTGGTGATCCAAGACTGATTCATCTTTATGAAGGTCAGTCGATCAACCGAGTCGGTGGACAGGCGCACCCTGTGATCGGTGACAAAGCCTCCAGCAGGACTGAATGTGCGTTCCAAAAGAACGCTGGATGCAGGACAGGCCAGTAGCTCAATTGCATACTTTGCAAGCTCTGGCCAGTGATCCATCCTCAAGACCCAGTAAGCAAAGAGGATTTTCGGTGGGAAAGGTGTTCAAGTCTGACCTTGCCCCTGGGTATTCCTGCACCATGTATATCAGATGCTGGCGATGGTTGCTGGAACCGATCATACCTTGGGGCTGCGGACTAAAAAATTGTCTGAACGCATCGGTCAGACGGCCACCTTCTCCACCGCTAATGACCGAAGCCTCAGCAGCTCATTGTCCAGGACCAGGAGTTTGTAACCTCTCAGTCTCTGGGAACTCATTGCACAGACCTTTCTGCAAGGCCTCCCGGAGATGTCTCATCCTCTGCTCCCTCTGCGATGGCAAGATAAGGTCCGCAACCTTACCCTTGTACCGTGGATCAAGGAGAGTGGCCAGCCAGTAATGGTCCCTCTCCTTGATCCGAAGAATACGAGGATCCTTCCACAGGCTTTGCAGGATCAGGGAGGCCTCTGGGAATCCTCTGGGTCACTAAGGACGACATGATCCGCAGCCACCTCCTCCCAGCCACGTACAAGTCCACCGGTTTATTGGGACTGTAAATTGTCCCTAAAAGACTGCTGCTGCTGAGTGCCAGGCTCCACCTCCATGCTGACACAATCCTCCTCCTCATCCTCTTTCTGTGTGATGGGTGGGACAGAAGGAACACTGTCTGGATAAAGGGGGCCTTGACAGGCAAGGAAGTCCTCCTCTTCCTGTCTCTGTTCTGCCTCAAGTGCCCTGTCCATTATTCCATGCAGCGTATGCTCCAACAGGTGGACAAGAGGTACAGTGTCACTGATGCATGCACTGTCACTGCTCACCATCCTCGTGGCCTCCTCAAATGGTAACAGGACAGTGCATGCATCCCTGATCATGCCCCACTGGCGTGGTGAAAAATATCTGAGCTCCCCTGACCCTGTCCTGGCGCCGTAGTCACACAGGTACTAATTGATGGCCCTCTGCTGCGTGTGCAGTCGCTGCAGCATGGCCAATGTTGAGTTCCACCTGGTGGGCATGTCACATATAAGGTGGTTCTTGGGCAGGTTCAAATCCTTTTGCAGCTCAGCCAGCCGAGCACTGGCATTATATGATCGGCGGAAATGCACACAGAATTTCCTGGCCTGCCTCAGGACATCCTGTAAGCCTGGGTACCTGCCCAAGAACCGCTGCACCACCAGGTTAAGGATGTGAGCCACACAGGGCACATGGGTCAGTTGTCCCTGTTGCAGGGTAGAGAGGAGGTTGGTGCCATTGTCGCAAACCCCTATTCCTGGCTTAAGCTGGCGTGGCATCAACCACCTCTTGGCCTGCCCCTGCAGAGCTGACAGAACCTCTGCCCCAGTGTGGCTCCTGTCCCCCAAACACACCAGCGCAAGCACGGCATGGCATCTTTTTGCCTGCGTACTTGCGTAGCCCCTTGAATGCCTATGGAGCACCGCTGGTTTCCGAGGACAAAGGACAGGAAGAGGCCATAGAGGAAGAAGAGGAGGGGGTGGAGGGGAGAGGTGATCCTTGTCCTGCATCCTTCCCAGCTGCCAAAAGAGTGACCCAATGGGCCGTGAAAGATAGGTAACATCCCTGTCCATGCCTGCTGGACCATGAGTCAGCGGTAATATGCACCTTACCTCTGACCGCCCTGTCCAGCGAGGCATGGACATTGCCTTCCACATGCCGGTAGACAGCCGGAATCGCCTTCCATGAGAAAAAATGGCGTTTGGGAACCTGCCACTGAGGAACCGCACATTGCACAAACTCACGGAAGGGGGCCGAGTCTACCAACTGAAAAGGCAGCAGTTGAAGTGCTCGCAATTTAGCCAAGCTAGCATTCAACCGCTGGGCAAGTGGATGGCTGGGAGTGAACTTCTTTCGACGGTCCAGCAGCTGGGGCAGGGAAATTTGCCTGGTACAATCAGACGTCGGTGTACTGCTAGCAGAGTGCCCGCAAGTACTTGGCTGTGACACACCTAATTCTACACCTTCATTCCTCTCAGTGCAGCTTTCAGAGAGGACTGAAGGTATAGTGGGGTTGGAGATCCCAGCTGATGAGGAGCAAAAAGAGGTCCGCTTTGTTCTTTGGTGTGGGTCTTTAAGGTACGTTTGCCAACGAGCTGCATGGCAGGTCAACATATGTCTGGTCAAGCATGTGGTGCCCAAGTGGCTGATGTTTTGGCCACGTGAGATACGCTTGAGACACATGTTGCAAATAGCAATGGTGCGATCTGCTGCACTCATCTCAAAAAAGGCCCACACCAAAGAACTTTTGGAATAATGCGCAGAGGCAGCACCCTGCACAGGCGGAGCTCTGCGGTGTGATTCAGTAGGTGTGCTGCCCTTAAGCTGGGCCCCGGAGGGCATCCTGCATCATTGGAGATGTGCCTCCTCCTCTCTCCTATCAGGCACCCATGTGGAGTCAGTGACCTCATCATCCACTCCTTCTTCACCACTGGAGCAAACCTGGCAGTATGCTGCAGCTGGTGGAACATGACTGCCAGATTGCTGTCCTTGAGCATCCCCTCTCTCTGCGCTCACGCTACTGCCTTCCTCTAGCTGGGTATCATAATCAGAACCTTCAAAACGCCGGGAATCCTCCTGGAGCATGTACCCAACACTGTGGTCAAACAGTTTGGGGGACTCCTCAGGAGGACATGGTGGGTCTAGGGAAGGAGTGATTGATGACATTGAGATGAGGGAAGAGGACGCATTGGCAGCTGCTTTGCCAGTACCCTGAGAGAGGATGAGGAGAATGAGGAGGGCTTGGTCATCCACTCTACCAAGTCTTCGGCATGATGCGGCTCAACACGTCCAGCTGCCAAAAAAAAGGACAAGCGTGTCCCATGGCCACGCGCTGATGATGATGCATCGCGTACACAAACAGCACTGTTGCCTCTAGACACAGAGCCTGCTTGCCCTCTTTTATTGGCTCGTGGCTGTCTGCCTCTCCTTGTTGGCCTTCCAGACATACTAATGGCCTGCAGGGAGATGGGAAAACCAGCAATAAGGGGTAACTTCAGGTGTATGCTGTGCAGGAGGCACACTACACCCACTGAAGATTAGACAGATGCCTGTGTTGCACAAATCAACTACACAACACCAGCAATGATGGGGTAGATTCAGGTGTATGCTGTGCAGGAGGTACACTACACTGACTGAATATTAGGCAGATGCCTGTGTTGCACAAATCAACTACACAACACCAGCAATGAGGGGGTAGATTCAGGTGTATGCTGTGCAGTGTGCAGGAGGCACACTACACTGACTTGAATATTAGGCAGATGCCTGTGTTGCACAAAACAACTACACAACACCAGCAATGAGGTGGTAGATTCAGATGTATGCTGTGCAGTGTGCAGGAGGCACACTACACTGACTTAATATTAGGCAGATGCCTGTGTTGCACAAAACAACTACACAACACCAGCAATGAGGGGGTAGATTCAGGTGTATGCTGTGCAGTGTGCAGGAGGCACAATACACTGACTGAATATTAGGCAGATGCCTGTGTTGCACAAAACAACAACACAACACCAGTAATGAGGGGGTAGATTCAGGTGTATGCTGTGCAGCGCTAGGTTAGGAAGCAAAGCAAAGCTTACAATGTCCCTGCCTATCCTGCTCTCTCCCTGAACACTGCACTCACTGTAACAGCGCTATCTAAAGAAGTAAAGCACAGCTGACACTGTCCCTGCCTATCCTTCTCTCTATAAATGCTGCAACACACTACACAAGGCCGCCGTGCTGGCGGCCTTATATAGTGTGGGGCGTGTACTAAACCCCCTGAGCTATAATCCTGCCTGTGGCCAATTATTGCTCTCCTTGCTGCCGGCGCTGAGATTGGCCAAGCATGCGGGGTCACAGTGCATGCTTGGCCAATCATCAGCCAGCAATGCACTGCGCCTGTTCATATCACACGAATTTGATACGAACGGCCCACAAAGTTCTGGCTTCGTCGAACGGACGATGTTCGATTCGAACATGGGTTCGAATCGAACACGGGGCTCATCCCTAGTATTAATCAGCATGGATTTATGAAGGATCATTCTTGCCAGACTAATCTGTTAAAATTCTATGAGGAAGTGGGCTCTCGAAAAGATAGAAGGTGGCCTGTAGATGTGGTGTATCTGAAATTTGCCAAAGCATCAATACAGTTCCCCATAAATGCTTAATTTACCAATTGAGGTCTGTTGGCATAAAGTGTAGTGTGTACTCCAGAATGGTCTGGAGTTGTGAGCAGGGTACCCCAAGGATCTTTTCTGGGACGAATCCTGTTTAATTTATTCATAATGATATAGATGTAGCGGAATGCAGCCATTTTCTTACCTGCTTGTTGTCTGATAGCTGATGGCTTCGTCGAACGGACGATGTTCGATTCGAACATGGGTTCGAATCGAACACGGGGCTCCTCCCTAGTATTAATCAGCATGGATTTATGAAGGATCATTCTTGCCAGACTAATCTGTTAAAATTCTATGAGGAAGTGGGCTCTCGAAAAGATAGAAGGTGGCCTGTAGATGTGGTGTATCTGAAATTTGCCAAAGCATCAATACAGTTCCCCATAAATGCTTAATTTACCAATTGAGGTCTGTTGGCATAAAGTGTAGTGTGTACTCCAGAATGGTCTGGAGTTGTGAGCAGGGTACCCCAAGGATCTTTTCTGGGACAAATCCTGTTTAATTTATTCATAATGATATAGATGTAGCGGAATGCAGCCATTTTCTTACCTGCTTGTTGTCTGATAGCTGATGGCGGTAGCAGACTCAGGGAGAGGGGACTGTGCCACACTGCTGCATAGGGAGACAGAGCTGCTGTCAATGTCTCCTTCCACTCGCCCCCCTGTCTTGGTCAGCAGCGCGGTAGATAGGCTGAGAGAGAGACGCTCCAATTAGGCTCTCTGCCCACTTTGATTCCTCCCCTCCTTCCCCACTGGCAAAGAGGAGGACCAATCAAAGGCAGAGAGGAGAATCTTGGGACATATAGTCCCAGAAGACAGGCGCCCCCATAGTGAAATTCCAGGGGGAAACTACAGCCCCAGCATGCCCCAGTAGGAGGAGGGAGAGCTGGAGCCCGAGAAGAAAGGGGAGTGAAGTGCTACCCGGGGGAGAGGAGCAAGAGGACGGTGCTGAGATGACACTGTTATGCCCCTCACTACACGTGACTGAGGTGTATTTGGGCACACTGATAACTCCTCTCATACCAATGCATTCCATTAGGCGCAGAATCCTTTTGAACTTTTATTGATACAAGATAGAGTAAAACTGTAACAGATACAAACAAAATGCAATTAATAAAAGATCATACAATTAGTGCCTCCCTATCTATCTATCTAGCTGAAGACACAAATAGTAAACATACCGAAGATGGATCCGGATGGCTAGCGTAGAACTTAGCAGCAGATGTGCTTGCTTCCTTCCAGGGTGAAAGGGAAAAGGAAAAGGTTGAAGAAGCTGCCGCAGGGCCTGATGGTATAGCAAGTACGGAGGCTTGCATGTACCAAATCTAACCAGCTTTTCTAAATGACCACATTGAAATAGATATAGTGCAGTTATACAAAACAATGTAGGTGACCTTCACGCTGTTAGTAAACTAGATCTTCTGCACAAACCCAATAAATACAATAAATAATATATGTAGAAAATCTGTAAAAGTGTATAAATAAATAGCTGCTGAGTGCCAGCTAAAAGTGCTATGTGTAGAAAATGTTTCTTAAAAAAGCAGCAAAATCCAATGGTGAACACAATACCACAAATAACATAAAATAAAGTGATGATTTTGCGCTAATATGCACCAAACACTAAAATAAATAAATATAATTATATGAATATACTATCACAGTGTATAAAAATATATGAATCGATATATGTAATGCACCAAGTGCTAAAATATATATAAACTTAATAAAGCATCAAATATCATATATATAAACAGTGAATATAAAGTGAATTAAATAAAGTGCTCCGTGTTCTAATGACCACAAATTAATTATGTGGCAAAGACAAAAATGAGCATGAGAAATATAACTGCTCCTGGTAGGTCCCAATTAGTGTGTGAGAGATAAAATAAAATGACTTTACTATAGCATAGATAACTTCAATGATAAAGTCCAGGTGGTAAATGGTTATAACCATTGACCCCAAAAAAAGTCTCTAAATATAAAAGGAAATGGCAATAATGGTAGTGGTCTTCAATCTCCAAAATGGGGGATGGTGGGTGTGTGAGGACCTGATCCTTAAACGTGCTCTCTAGCCTCTCACCTGTAAAACAACATTCATGGGCATCCGAAAGACACGGGGGTACACTCCAATTCCACTGTATCCCTCCACTAGCTCCGCTCTCCTAGTATGGGTACTTTTGATAGAGATGTTTCACCAGCTTCCTATAACCAAAATGGCGGCCGCGATCCCACAGAAAGACTCGCCAAAACAAGGAGGGGGTGAAGCAGAACAAAAGAGGCCCAATAGTGAAGTACGTCTCAATAAAACACTTTAACCACTTGCCGACCGCCCCCTGTATATATACGTCGGCAGAATGGCACGTACAGGCAGAATCACGTACCTGTACGTGACATTCTTCCGGCGGTTGGGGGGTCCGATCGGACCCCCCTCCGCCGGCGGGGACGGTCGGGATCGCTTCAGGAGCGATCCGGGACGAGGGGACGGCCAGTGGTTTCTGGCCACCCCCTCGCGATCGCTCCTGGCCAATGAAAAGCTTCCCCTTCCTGTCTATTGTATAGACAGGAAGGCGGAAGTGATGTCACGCTCGGTGCGCCGGTCTATGTGACCGGAGACGCCGAGCGGCGAACATGTACAGGTCAGTGCACAACACTACACTGACACCAGTACAGTTAGGCACATATTCCACCCCCCTGTCACCCCCTGATCACCCCCCAGATCACCCCCTCCCCCCCCAGTCACAGTGTCACTAATTGCAGTGATCATTTATTTACTGATCACTGCATTTAGTGTCAGTGTGACTGTAATAACTGTCAGGGCAGTTAGTTTTAGGTCCAAGGTAGCCCCCTACCCCCCCTAATAAAGGTTAAACCCCTTGATTGCCCCCCAGGTAACCCTTTCACCCCCTTTTGCCAGTGTCACTAAGCGATCGTTTTTCTGATCGCTGTATTAGTGTCACTGCTGTCGCTAGGTAACCATTTTTTTTTTTTAGGTAACCGCCATGTTTATATAGGTTCATAAATAGGTTTATAGGTCAGGTACCCCCATATTACAACCTAAATAAAGGTTTTAACCCCCTGATTGCCCCTAGAGTTAACCCTTTCACCAGTGATCACTGTATAACTGTCACTGGTGACGCTGGTTAGCCAGTTAGTTATTTCGTTATTTAGGTTCCCCGTCAGGTTTTTATATAGCGTCAGGTACCCCCATATATTACCTAATAAAGGTTTTAACCCCCTGATTGCCCCTAGTTAACCCTTTCACCCCCTTTTGCCAGTGTCACTAAGCGATCGTTTTTCTGATCGCTGCATTAGTGTCGCTAGGTAACCATTTTTTTTTTTTAGGTAACCGCCATGTTTATATAGGTTCATAAATAGGTTTATAGGTCAGGTACCCCCATATTACAACCTAAATAAAGGTTTTAACCCCCTGATTGCCCCTAGAGTTAACCCTTTCACCAGTGATCACTGTATAACTGTCACTGGTGACGCTGGTTAGCCAGTTAGTTATTTCGTTATTTAGGTTCCCCGTCAGGTTTTTATATAGCGTCAGGTACCCCCATATATTACCTAATAAAGGTTTAACCCCCTGATTGCCCCTAGTTAACCCTTTCACCCCCTTTTGCCAGTGTCACTAAGCGATCGTTTTTCTGATCGCTGCATTAGTGTCGCTAGGTAACCAGTTTTTTTTTGTATTACTGTTACGGGTGACGCTGGTTAGTTAGCTTGTTTTTTATACTGTCAGGGCACCCGCCATTTATTACCCAATAACGGTTTAACCCCCTGATCGCCCGGCGGGTGATATCAATTAGGTTTTAGGGTCTAATAAGGTCTGCGTCGCCCCAGGTTAGTGCCAGTACCGCAAACACCCACGCGCAAAGCATACACCTCCCTTAGTGGTACAGTATCTGAACAGATCAATATCTGATCTGATCAGATCTATACTAGCGTCCCAGCAGTTTAGGGTTCCAAAAAAAACCGCATTGTTAGCGGGATCAGCCCAGATACCTGCTAGCACCTGCGTTTTCCCCCTCCGCCCAGCCCAGCCCACCCAAGTGCAGTATCGATCGATCACTGTCACTTACAAAACACTAAGCACACATAACTGCAGCGTTCGCAGAGTCAGGCCTGATCCCTGCGATCGCTAACAGTTTTTTTGTGGTAGCGTTTTGATTCAGTCGCTTCAGTCAGGAGCTTTTTTACCTGTGAATCTCAAAAAAATAAAAAAAAATAAAATAGTTGTCGTTTTATTGTTCTCTCTCTCACTCTATTCTCTCTCTATTGTTGCTCTTTTTTTACTCCATTCTATTCTGCAATGTTTTATTATGTTTTATCATGTTTTATCATGCTTGCTTTTCAGGTATGTAATTTTGTTTACTGTGTTTTAGTGTTGAGCATTTTTTTGTTTTCAGGTGCGCCATTCAGTTGCAACGCGGATTTATTTATCTTGACAGCAACAGCGTTTGCTCCCACGATACATAAAGCCGCGACTCCAACGCTGTAGGAGGTGATTTCACCACCACAGTTAAAAAAAAGAGCATATATGCCGAAGCATGGGGGCAGCCGGGGGGGGAGGAGCGATTGGCTCCTAATGCCACGTACATACGGTCGAAATTCCGACCGTGTGTACACGGCATAACTTTTGCGGGAGGATGCCCCCATGCATCGGCATATATAAATGGTGCATGTATGCCCATCATTAGAAGTGGGTGGATGAAGGGAGGTATTCTAATGGTGGGCACACCCACCAATCAATCTCTTTTTTTTCGTTCAGCCAAGAGGCTGCATGAAAAAAAAAAGATTACAATATATGTCCAGTATGTTGCTGGACTTTGAATGGTTATACCAGAATGATGCCTGCAGGTTTAGGTATCATCTTGGTATCATTCTTTTCAGCCAGTGATCGGCTTTCATGTAAAAGCAATTCTAGCGGGTAATTAGCCTCTAGACTGCTTTTACAAGCAGTGGGAGGGAATGTCCCCCCTCCCGGATATAAACCGCGCCATTGGGAAATTGGGAAAGCATTTTATCACACCAATCTTGGTGTGGTCAGATGCTTTGAGGGCAGAGGAAAGATCTAGGGTCTAATAGACCCCAATTTTTTCAAAAAAAGAGTACCTGTCACTGCCTATTGCTATCATAGGGGATATTTACATTCCCTGAGATAACAATAAAAATCATAACAAAGAAAAAAAAATGGAAGGAACAGTTTAAAAATAAAATAAAAAAGCTAAATAAATAAAAAAAAAACTAAAAAAAAAATAAAAAGCACCCCTGCCCCCCCTTCTCTTGCGCAAAGGCGTACACAAGCGTTGGTCTGGCGTCATATGTAAACAGCAATTGCACCATGCATGTGAGGTATCACCGCGAAGGTCAGATCGAGGGCAGTAATTTTAGCAGTAGACCTCCTCCGTGAATCTAATGTGGTATCATGTAAAGGCTTTTAAAGGCTTTTAAAAATGTATGTAGTTTGTCGCCACTGCGTGTTTGTGCGCAATTTTAAAGCATGTCGTGTTTGGTATCCATGTACTCGGCCTAAGATCATATTTTTTATTTCATCAAAAATTTGAGCAATATAGTGTGTTTTAGTGCATTAAAAAAAAAAAAAAGTGTATTTTTTTCCACAAAAAATGCGTTTGAAAAATCGCTGCGCAAATACTGTGTGGAAAAAAAAAAAATGCAACACCCACCATTTTAATCTGTAGGGCCTTTGCTTTAACATTATATATAGTGTTTGGGGGTTCAACGTAATTTTCTTGCAAAAAAAAAATATGTTTTCATGTAAACAAAAAGTGTCAGAAAGGGCTTTGTCTACAAGTGGTTAGAAGAGTGGGTGACGTGTGACATAGGCTTCTAAATGTTGTGCATAAAATGCCAGGACAGTTCAAACCCCCCCAAATGACCCCATTTTGGAAAGTAGACACCCCAAGCTATTTGATGAGAGCAATGTTGAGCCCATTAATATTTTTTTTTTTTGTCCCAAGAGATTGAATAATGAAAAAAAAAAAAAAATATATATATTTTTTTTTACAAAAAGTTGTCACTAAATGATATATTGCTCAAACATGTCATGGGCATATGTGGAAATACACCCCAAAATACATTCTGTTGCTTCTCCTGAGTACGGGGATACCACATGTGTGGGACTTTTTGGGAGCCTAGCTGCGTACGGAACCCCAAAAACCAATCACCGCCTTCAGGCTTTCTAAGGGTGTAATTTTTTTATTTCACTTCTCACTGCCAATCACAGTTTCGGAGGCCATGGAATGCCCAGATGGCATAAAACCCCCCAAAATGACCCCATTTTGGAAAGTAGACACCCCAAGCTATTTGCTGAGAGGTATTGTGAGTATTTTGCAGATCTCGCTTTTTGTCACAAAGTTTTGAAAATTGAAAAAAAGAAAAAAAAATTTTTTTTTTCTTTACTTTCTTCATTTTTCAAAAACAAATGAGAGCTGTAAAATACTCACCATGCCTCTCAACAAATAGCTTGGGGTGTCTACTTTCCAAAATGGGGTCATTTGGGGGGGTTTTGTGCTATTTTGGCATTTTATGGCCTTCGAAACGGTTATAGGTAGTGAGGAGTGAAATCAAAAATTTGCACCCTTAGAAATCCTGAAGGCGGTGCTTGGGTTTCGGGGCCCCGTACGCGGCTAGGCTCCCAAAAAGTCCCACACATGTGGTATCCCCATACTCAGGAGAAGCAGCAAAATGTATTTTGGGGTGCAATTCCACATATAACTATGGCATGTGTGAGCAATATATCATTTAGTGACAACTTTTTGAAAAAAAAAAAAAAATCTTTTTTATTTTTGTCTTTATTCAATCACTTGGGACTAAAAAAAAAAATATTCAATGGGCTCAACATGCCTCTCAGCAAATAGCTTGGGGTGTCTACTTTCCAAAATGGGGTCATTTGGGGGGGTTTTGTACTTCTCTGCCATTTTAGCACCTCAAGAAATGAAATAGGCAGTCATAAATTAAAAGCGGTGTAAATTCCAGAAAATGTACTCTAGTTTGTAGACGCTATAACTTTTGCGCAAACCAATAAATATACGCTTATTGGCATTTTTTTTACTAAAGACATGTGGCTGAATACATTTTGGCCCAAATGTTTGACTAAAATTGAGTTTATTAGATTTTTTTTATAACAAAAAGTAGAAAATCTCTTTTTTTTTTTTTTCAAAATTTTCGCTCTTTTTCCGTTTATATCTCAAAAAATAAAAATCACAGAGGCAATCAAATACCATCAAAAGAAAGCTCTATTTGTGGGAAGAAAAGGACGCAAATTTCGTTTGGTTACAAAATTGCATGACCGCGCAATTACCAGTTAAAGTAGTGCAGTGCGAAATTGAAAAAAGACCTCTGGTCCTTAAGCTGACAATTGGTCCGGGGCTGAAGTGGTTAATAACAAAAATTAAAACTCTTACATCAAAAACGCAGTGTAACAGCATAAACTAGCAATCTGGCGTCAGTCTCACAGTACTTCCGGTATCCTTGTCCGGCCACTTCCTACGCATTGCGTCACGTGCTCGTCAGGGAACCTGATTGGCTGGAATGGACTGTTATTTATTTAATGAAACCGGAAGTAGATTGGCGGCCATTTTGCCGTGGTCCGTTTCTTAAAAACAAACCGCGGCCATTTTTTAATGGTCTTATGCCGGTTTATGTAGCTAGCATTGTCTAGCGGCTCTTAAGGACTAGTGAGCGATGTTGGCGGTATTGCAAATGATTTAAACGTAGTGGTGAAACTTATTGCATATATTATACAGACAAGTATTCTACAAAATCAATAGCTGAAATTGTCATTTGTGTTTGTTGTCTTTTGTGGCAAAAAGGAAGAAATAACAGTACCCCTGCAGCCATTTTACAGTGGCCCGTTGTCTTAGTTATTGGCCGCCATTTTTGTTTAGATCTAAAAGCCGTTAAAGCATTCCCTGCTGACAGTTAGCTGACTGCCATACTGAGGATGTTAAAAATCCAAGGCATATGCTGCAATCTTGCTATACCAACAGATTAAATGAAGGCTATATAGTGAAACTTACAGACATCCAATATATGCCCCAAGCCTAATATGGAACATAGCAAAAATTGTGTGTATGTATAAAACGTAAATATGTCAAAAAGTCCACCACCGGACATATGATACATTTATTAAGATAAGCAGATCGAGAGGAAGGAGATGGTAACACTGGATCACAACAAACACGCAGATATCGGCATGTTCCATGCCACCCAGCGTCCCCAACGAAAATATCAAAAAGTGCTTTGTATATATAGCAAGTTAAACGGTGCCTCAGTGCGGGTGTGTGAACAAATATTATCACCCGCACTAGGGACATATCCAGACCCAACTGAATTTCTATACATCAAATATCCTTTATAAAAACATCAAAGTGTTTATTTATAATTATTCCAAAAAAGGAAATGGGAATAAATGTGACGTGTCTGTCACATAAAATTCCGATCTAAAAACTTCCATAATTAATAAGGTGTCTAAAAATGGTTCATAATAATATAAAATTAATTTTTCAAAATTGTATCAAGACCACAATAAAAATGTTAGTATTAAAATATATAAATGAAAGATTAAAAGACTTTTAAAATAAATCATATCAGTGCGGGGGATATATTAGACAGGGATGTTATCACTTGTTTCCATACCCCATTTCTCCTCCCACACCTAAGACGAGATACTGGAAATAATGTGTCTGACTGCATTATTATAAGTACAGTATAACAATGTATATAAAGTATATGAAACTGTATATACAATATTGCACAACAAAGAAAATACATCTCTCATCATAATACAGTGTATGTATATATAGAGCGTGCAGGCTATTTAAAAATTGCTTAAAAAACAATTTAAGTCAAACTCTACGTTTAACCCTTCCGGAACCAGTGTCCTCATAGAATGAATCCACATGGATTCCTTTTGGCTGATCGCTCTGATTCTATGACTGCATCTCCATGATGGATTGTAACGCTCTATACCCCAAAATTGTAGCTGGTTTGGGTCTTTGTTGTGCACTAAAGCAAAATGTCGTGACACATTATGTTTGGGAAATCCATTGATAATGTTCTGAACATGCTCCTTACTACGAACTTTCAGCTCCCTTTTTGTTCTACCTATATATTGGAGGTTGCAGCTACATTGTAAACAATATACTACACCCTCAGTGTGACAGCCTATAAAGTCTTTAATCGTATACATTTGTCCTGTTGTAGTTGCAGTAAAATCCATTCTCTTTTTCTGGAATTTTTGTGCCTTACGGCATGCGAAGCAATTCCTACAAGGCTAAAAACCTTTCCCTGTAAAGAAGGTGTACCCCTTTTTTGGTGGTGGCCGCTTATATATAATCTTTGGTTTTATAGGGAGGATGGTTTTTAGATCCTTATCGCTTGTAAGCACATGCCAATGTTTTTTAATTAATTTGGCCACCTCTTTGTGCTGTACATTAAAATCTAGTATCAAACATGGAGCTTCATTCCAGCAAATTAATCTAGTTTTATGCTTATCCTCCAACATCTTAGTCCTATTCATATCCTCTACTTGGGTGATTTGCTTCCTTATCCAGGATTCTTCGTAGCTCTTCTCTTTAAATCTGGCTCCGATTATTTCAGCTTGCATTTTGAAATCCTCGTCTTTAGTGCAATTCCGTCGGATTCTTACCAGTTGCCCTTTCGGAATATTATACAACCATGGTTTAAAGTGACAACTGTGCATTGACAGATAGCTATTAGTATCTACATTTTTAAAGTGCATTTTGGTGATGATTTTATCGGCTTGTATTGATATGTTCAAATCTAGGAAGTCAATAGTGCTTGCATTGATGTTCCACACTAAGTTGATGTTCTTCTCATTGTTATTTTTTATTTTTTTTTATAAATTCTTTTTATTTATTTTGTAGAGAAAGAAAATTTACATAACAGAGCCTCTGGGCATACCCCGGCTCGAGGAAAAAACAAACAAAAAAAAAACAAAAAAAAAACATTAGGCAAGGCATATCCTACCTAAACTTCTAGCCTAACTTGTGAACAAATAACAAAACAACCCCTTAGCTTGCTGCTATCTTTAACAGGAGAAATGTAATGCTCAGCAATTTACATGAATATGTGATAACCGACAGGCATCCTTCATGAATAAGTCTATGAGTGGGTAACTCTAGGTACGTGGTCATTCGGAATGTACCCCTGGGGGGGGGGGGGGGGACAGTCAGAGGAACCATCCTTTCATATGCAAATCAAATCAGACCGGTAGTCTTACAGGGTCCTCTTGTTCTACAATTGTCATTTCAGACTCTAGCCATATATTCCAAACTTTTTGAAACTTTAGGGGGCATCCTCTGCTGGAATATGTTTCTTTATACAAGGGTACTGCAAAGTTAACCAATGATTTCCATGCATTCAGAGTAAGGGCAGACACGGGAGCCCTCCACCTGAAAACAATGAGTTTCCTGGCATAAAAGAGAAGCAATCCCAGTAATGTGCGAACTGCCCTTGAAGGGGCAAGAGCATCCACTAAGCCAAGCAGACAAATCTCCATATTTTGGGGTATAGGAATTGTTGTCAGTGTAGAGATGAAGGTTGTAACCAATGACCAGTAATGCTGGATTTCGGGGCACGACCAGATCATGTGGATGAACCCCGCAGAATCAGCATGACAGCGCCAACACTGCGACGTGCAGTCTGGGTAAATTTTATGAAGACTGTATGGAGTGTAATAGAATCTGTGTAGTATTTTAAACTGGATCAACCGATCTCTAGAGGAGACCAAGTGTCTAAAGGGGGAGTCCCAGACATCCTCCCAGTCCTCCCCATCCAGCTCCGGCAGCTCCGCTACCCAGAAGTCACGAAGCCTCTCCAGACCGTGATGAACAGTAGGCTGCAAGGCCTTGTAGATTGTGGATAATGGTTTGGTCAATGTTTCCTGATGTAGGAGCAATTCCGTATTTGACTGGTAAAGGGTTATGGGAGCGCTTCCGAACTGTGCCCTATAAGCGTGGCGGAGCTGCAGGAACCGGAAGAAGTACACATTGGGTAAGTTAAATCTGCACTTGAGCTGGTCGAATGTCAGTAGTGCACCATTCTCACAGATATGATGTAGATATCTAATACCCCGCGACGCCCATATGACCGGATCCGGTATGGAGTAGAATTCAGGTAGAGAAGGGTTAATCCATAGTGGAGTATTTGGGGAGCGCACCTGAGGGTCGGCCACCTGGGGGCCAGCTGCCCTGGACCATGCTCTCAGCACCGTTTTCATTGAGGTAGTGAGAGGATGTGGAGCCCTAAGGCCCCGAAATAAAACATTCCGCAATGCCTCAAACGATCCCACAACTGCAGCCTCCAAGGCAACCGCTGCATTAGAGGCATCCGGCGCAAGCCAGTTGTGGGCATGGGTGAGCATCGCCGCAAGAAAATAAAGGAAGAAATCAGGACAGGCTAGGCCCCCCCTGTGTCCAAGGTCTTTGGAGTATAGACAATCGGAAACGGGGAGGGGCGGAACCCCACAAAAAACTGGATATGTGAGAATTTAGTCGCTTAAAAAAAACTTTGGGTATCCACATTGGAGAATGGCGCATTACATATAGAAGAGAGGGGAGTAATTTAATTTTAATTAAATTGATCCGTCCAATCAGCGTGATGGGGAGGTTAGCCCAAACCTTCAGCCTATTTTGAGTAGTTTGTAGAATAGGAAGAAGGTTAAGTCCACAAAAGTCCTGTACTCTGGGGGAAATAATAATGCCAAGATATTTTATATTCTCCGCCCATTGCAATGGAAGTGATGAATCTGCCAACTGTTTAGCACCTGGGTCCACCGGCATTATCTGGGACTTGTCCCAATTGACCCTTAGCCCTGACATGTCAGCGAAGCGTGAGAGGAGCTCCAACGCTGCCCGGAGGGAGGGCCCCGGATCCCGGAGGAAAAGGATAATATCGTCGGCATAAAGTGCTATTTTTTCCTCCAGGGATCCGACCCACACCCCACCAACAGCATCCGAGGACCGCAGCGCAACCGCCAGGGGCTCAACCATCAGGGAGAAGAGAGCGGGGGATAGAGGACACCCCTGTCGGGTACCACGCTCCACCGGGAATGAAGAGGATAACACCCCGCCAAGTTTAATCTGTGCTGTCGGTTTCTGATACAAGAGCTGAATCCACTTCCTAAAAACGGGGCCAAAACCATAAATCTTGAGTACCTCCTCCATGTAGGGCCAGGCAACAGAATCAAATGCCTTTTCAAGGCAACTAAGACTCTGGTGTTCTGTTCTGTAGGAGGGATTTGTAAGTGGGTGAACACTCTACGGATATTGACATCAGTTGACTTCCCTGGCATGAAGCCAGTTTGATCCATGTTTACTAAGAACGGGAGAATCCCCATCAGTCTGGTGGCTAGCACTTTTGTTAGGATCTTCAAATCATAGTTAAGAAGGGATATGGGACGATATGCTGAACAATATGAGGCATCCTTCCCTGGCTTTGGTATGAGTACTATATGGGCTTGTGACATTGAGTCAGGCAGGCTTCCTGTTTCTAAACTAAGGGCATACAGCTTTTGGAGACGCGGGGCCAAGTCAGCTATATACATTTTGTACCAGTCTCCTGGGAGCCCGTCAGGGCCCGGCGTCTTGTTAGGGGGAAGTGAGCGAATTGCTGTTTCAATTTCGGTCACCGAGACTTCGGCCTCTAGCGCGGCCACGTCCTCTTCCGTCAGAGCCGTCAGAGCCAGCCCGCGGAGAAACGAGCGATGCTCAGGGGGTATCTGCGAGGTGGTGGACCTGTACAATGAGGAATAGAATATATTGAATTCATTAAGGATGTCAGACGGGTTTGAAGTGACTCCCCCTGCCTCAGTATGTATTGTGGGTATAACTGTTTGAAATTTGGGGTCGGCCACCAGACTGGCTAAAAGCCTCCCATTCTTGTCCCCAGACTCAAATATTCTGGCCCTGAGCAACCTCTCCGAAGAGACAGTCGAACCTGAGAGGTGTAGAGAGAGTGCCCTTTGAGCTTGTGCCAGGGAGGAGTACGCCCCAGGAGAAGGATCTGATGCAAATACCTCCTCTGCTGTGCTCACAGAAGACTCCAGGTCTTTAGTCTCAGAGGCGTAGTCCACCCTGGCAGCTTTAATTGCAGAAATGTAATCCCCCCTTATAGTTGCCTTAAAGGCATCCCAGGTCACCTGTGCATTGGTTACATTGTCATTATAGTCCCAATATTGGGCAATTTTCCCTTGCATATTTTCTTCTACCCTCTCGTCCTGTAGCCAGCGTGTTGCCAGCCGCCAACTACCCTTGCGGTCCCCCCCTCCAAGCTGTAGAATGACCTCTAGGGGGGAATGGTCTGAGATCCCCGCCGGCAGATAAGTTGCCGAAGCCACATAAGGAAGTATAGCCGAAGAGAAAAAAGCCAGGTCTATTCTAGAGCCCGAGCGGTGGACCGCAGACAAGTGGGAGTAGCGCTGTGCCTGTGGATTTTTCCATCTACAGACCTCCGTGAGCTGTAGGGCCGTGGCCCATTGCCCTAGTTCAGGGTCCGGGAGTCTGGTTGGATTGGAGGTGTCCAAAGTCCGATCCAGAATGCCATTAAAATCCCCTGCTATAATGAGTCTAGTGACCATATAAGGAGCCAGTCTGTCATACACCGCATAAAGAACAGATGTTGAAAAAGGGGGCGGAACATATATGTTCACGAAAGCAAACATCTGGGCTTCTATCAACAACAGCAATATGACAAACCGTCCCCCAGGGTCTAAAAGAACATGTTCCACCTGGCAGTTAAGAGATCTGTTTAGGCGAATGGACACCCCCCTGGCATAGTTAGAATATGTGGCGTGGAAAGATTGCCTCACCCATCTCCTGCGGAGGGCCAATTGTCTACTACCCGTCAGATGGGTCTCTTGGAGAAACAGGATATGTGGCTTATGTGCTTGTAGATACTTAAACATAAGTGCTCTTTTGAAACGACTGTTTAAACCACGCACATTCCATGACAACAATCTAAGCTCCATCTAACATATAGGTGTAGGACAGGACAGCCCACCGAGGAAGGAGGGAAGAGCCGACAACTCTGCCCCCCCCTCCCCCGGACCAGCCACCCCCACAGAAGGATAATAGAACTATTACCTGTATGTACCCAGTGTTGTAATCACATGTGTAAATGGATATTATCAATGAATAGCAACATAGCAGCAAGCAAACAACCCCTGCCAACCCGCCGAAACCGTCAGGACAGGTCAGCTTCATCCCTAAACAAAAAAAAAAAAAAAACTAGAAAAGTCTGCAATCCAAGCTAATCGCTAGGGTGAGAGAAACTAGGAAGTCCTATTTCTCCCAGACTCGTGGTGCGATGACAGTACTTGTAGTGGACACAGACTCTAGAAGAGGGGGTAACGTCCAAAGGTGTGAAGGTCTTCCATTCTGTATTGCTCCGGTTACTCCAGTTAGTAGAGGATGGCAAAAGGAGTATACAGGAGGAGAGTACCTAATCATGCGCAAGGATGTTTAGACCTGTTAGGGTACGACACTGCATAGGTCAGACACCATGAGATGTTTCAGGCAATAACAGCTTACCGCAGAGCAGAGAACCAGGAATCGGCCTCCTCTGGGGAATCAAAGAATTTTGCAGTGCCAGCATGCACCACTCTCAGACGACTCGGGTATAGCATGCTGTAGGGCAGGCCTTTTTCTCTGAGGCGCCTGCGGATGTCTTGGAAGGTCTTTCTCTTCTTCTGTAGGTCCGCAGAGAAGTCAGGATAAAAATGGACGTCAGCGTTTTCATATTTGAGGTGAGGATGTTTCCTGGCTTCACTGAGGATGCGGTCACGATCCCGATAATTGAGGAACCTGACCAGGAATGGACGAGGTGGTGCCCCAGGGGGGCGGCGACCAGTGGGAACTCGGTGTGCTCGTTCAACTACGTAGGTCGGCGAGACAGGTGTTAGTTCAAGGATGTCTTTGAAGAAAGCTTCGGCGAATTCTGCAGGTCTTTCGCCCTCGGAGCCCTCTGGTAGGCCAAGCACCCGCACGTTGTTTCTCCTGAGGCGGTTCTCGGCGTCATCGGATTTAGCTACCAGTGACTTGACCGTGTTCTCAAGTACTTCAAGGCGGTGGTCATGACTGGTGGTCAGGTCTTCCGTGGCTGATATGCGTGATTCAGATTCTGTGAGGCGGCCTCTGATCTTATCTAAATCAGCCCTTATACAATTACATTCTTCCGTGAGCTTGTCGATACGGGTCAGCAGTGAGGATCTACTGTTTTCAATGGCTAGCAGAATCACTGCTGTGTCTCCAGAGGTCGTGGATTCCGTGGCGCTCGGGCCTCCCCGATTCGCCTCCATGTTTAGCTCGGCTAGCAGCGCTTGAAGTCTGTCGGCTAAGATGGCGTCTGGGCGCTCTGCCTGCACCGGCGGGTGCTTTTTACTGGAGTTTGGGGCAGCGGTTTTCCCCTTTGCCGGCATGGATGGAGAAACAAGGGGAAGCACTTTCCGTTCCCAGTATCAAGGGCTGTCGAGCAGGATCCCGCAGGTGCTAATGAGGATGGTGTTTATCCAGGGGCAGCCAAGCGCCAAGGTGAGCAGTGATCGCCAGCAGCTTCCCCCCTCACAGCAGACACATAGACTATATTAATATAGGAAGCATTTGGGGTTGGAAGTGTCAGGGAGTGTAGGGCTGTAGACAGTGGATCACAGGCAGCAGCAAAGCAGCAGTAAGAGGGTGCACGGCAGGCCTCTGGACACCCCAGGCAGTCTTTAATGGCTCCCCAGGCTCTGGCAGGAACTAGTATGGCTGGTGGGAGGGATGTAAAGAGGGCCTGCGAGGGGGGGGGCGTGACCGGATGCAGATGATGCAGAGGGAAGTGAGAGTGGAGTGAGTCTGTATGGCGTTCCCTCGCTCCTCAACCCCGCTCCGTTAACTTTCTATCTCTCGAATGTGAAAGTCTGAAGCACGCACCCCGCACGCATCCCGCCCGCCTACTCTGTCCCACAGCAGGAGCAGCCGCGCCACCGTGTCGGATCGGAGCTGGGTGAGACTAGGAGCTGAGCCGCCGTCAGCTGGACGGGCTCAGTCAGCGCTAACGGCCCTTCCCCCCTCGCAGTACGTCCCGACTGCCGACCCGCTCCGACCGCCCCAGGAGCACCACAGGAGAAGAGGGGAGCACTCCCGAGCCCGAAGGAGGGGAGAACCAGCGTTAGGGCCCCCTCTTACCTGTTTTCACTATCTCTGACCATCTTCCGGATATCAGTAAGGCGGCAGGGACGCAGACTAAACAGCTGAGGAAGCAGGGAGAAGGACCCCTTTTCACAGAGCGTTATAGCCGACAAGCTGGGTCACTCCTGGCCCCACATAGCCCGTGTCACCCTCTAAAGCTGCGGAGCGGCCGACCTCATCCCCATCATCTCCTCATCTTCACCACCACCATACTGCGGACTCCAAGGACGGGTGAGATAGGAGAGTTTCTCTCCATTTTTTACCCCCTTTGTTTTCTTATTGCTGTATTGAACTGTTTTTTTTTTTTTTTTTTTTTTTAACTGTGAAAGGTGCTCTTTGCTTCTACTTTTGAGTATCTCACCTTGGACGGTTTACCATGCAATAGAGAGAGAAGACTAATCCTGTAATAGTCTATCTCTTGCACTCCCCCCAAAAAAAAGGGGAAAAAAAAGAAAAAGGGAAACCAGGTTTAGAAAAGTGCTGGGATCCCCTTACTGGTCCCTGGGTGACGCCTTATTAAGACAAACCAACGGGCCGGCAGAACTCAACTACAGCCACCGCCTATTATGCCTTCACAGCGCACTACAAAAGCTAGCCAGGCCGCCAGCCAGGCTAGCTTAGCCGCAGCCAAATTGGAAAAATTTGCCCACACTCCAAGTCAACTACCGAGTCAGACTCCCCAAAAAACCCTGTCACACAACCAGCAATCCCAATCTGCCCGTACAGGAGGAACGTCAGGTGGCGCAGTGGGAAGGAAGAGCCAGGGGCAGACCCAGACACCCGTACAAACACCTACACAATCCCCCCAGAGGACAATAGGGGAGGGGGGTGAATTAGCGGAGCTGCCTCGGGGACAGGAAGTGGCGGGCCCATCGTCAGAGGGGGGGGCCGACATCTCAGCGGGGACGGAGCCTACTTTGAGAGAGGTATTAGAGGCTATCAACTCTTGTAGAACTTCGCTGAATGTTATGAATGATCAACTGAAATCAATACGGGAGGAAATGGGTCTTTTGAGGAATGAGGTACAGAAGGTCCAAGAGAGGGCCACAATCCTTGAGGATAGGATGAGTTTGGTGGAAGACGACCTCGCCCCATTAAAACGCGAAATGAGCGACATCAGAAATCTCCTCAATAAACAAATTAATAAAATGGACGAGGTCGAGAACAGGATGAGAAGGAAAAATATCCGTATAGTGGGCCTGCCAGAACACTCCGAGGGCCCAGACCCTGCTACTTTCTTAGAAAAATGGCTGTTTGAGATTTTTGGTCAAGATGCATTTTCTCCACTCTTTGCAATCGAAAGGGCCCACCGAGTCCCTGCTAGACCCATTCAACCTGGGGCCCCTCCTAGACCCTTCTTAGCTAAACTGCTATTCTTCAAGGACAAAGCAACAATTATTAGAAAAGCAAGGGAACTTGGAAATATTTTTTGCAGTGGCAAGAGGGTGTCTATCTACCCCGACTACTCGCCAGACCTTCAAAAAAGGAGATCACAATTTGGGGAAGTAAAACGTAACCTCCGTCAAGCTAATTTAACCTACGCCCTGCTTTTTCCAGCTAAGTTGAGAGTGTCGGGCCCTGGCGGAACACTACTTTTTGACACCCCTAAAGGGGCTGAAGAATGGCTAATAAAACATAAAGAAGGACATTAGTTGATGCTAGTTGACCAGGATTATATCCAAGTGCTGACTTGACTTTCTTTTGTGTTTTTTTTTTTTTTCTCCTCTTTTTGGGGGGGTGGGGGCGGGCTGGGTTGCCTTGGTGAATAAGGGAGCGGGGGAGGGGACCGGTGGAGACAGACAGCAATATATTTTGTTTGCTTTGCAATGTGATTTGTTGAAGGTTTTTATTGAATGCTGTCTTGTCGCCCCCGGGGGGGGGGGGGGTAGAAGGGGGAGGGAACGCACGGTGGGAAGAGGTTGAAAGGTGTCGCATCCCAACGGTTTTGGGGTGCTGCAGTATGTTCTTAGGAGTAGGGTTTTCTTAAATAGGGGGGAGGGGGGAGGAGGGTTAGGGAGGCGTAAAGGGAGGGTTAGGAATGGGGTAGATTTACTGGCACTAATGTTTAGATGGTTTCAAAAGAAGGGTGGATGGGTAGGTCACCTTAGAAGGCCCCGGGTCAAACCTAGATTGGTAGTGTATGATGAGTGTAATAAGAATGTTAGATGGGTTGGATGTGGTAGGTATGTATGTGTATGGTTGAGGGGGAAAACACTTCACGCTAAAATATGCACTTACATGGAAAGATTAGATGGTAACACTCCACAAGTACTAATTAGACACCCACGTTTTGACAATAAGGTCGATCTGAAATATACCACTGACGATAAGTTATTCACAAAACCCCTCTTGGAGGGTATACTCACAGTTGAATACATAGAGAATTAGTATCACTAAATGAGTCACGATACACAACTTAATAGGAAACAAGTCACTTTTTGTTCCTGGAACATAAGGGGGTTAGGCGACCCGGGAAAAAAGCTGCAGCACTAGCTTTGATTAGATCCTACGGGGTCTCGATCCTTTGTCTCCAAGAGACCCACTTCACCAATGCCTCCACATCAAAGTTAGGATGGAAGGAGTTTGCACTACAGTACCACTCGTTCTATTCGTCCTATTCAAGAGGTGTCAGTATACTGATTAAATCAGGGATTACGTTTACTTGCGTCCAAAGTAAAATTGATGAGCAGGGAAGGTACATTTTTCTACACTGTAAAATTGAAAGTAAGGCCGTTATCTTGGCTAATGTATACATCCCGCCTCTTTTTGATACTGGGGTCATGCTCGACTTGGTGGAGTTTGTGATGAACAATCCAGCTTTACCGGTAATAGTCCTTGGTGACTTCAATATGGTACTTGACCCGGGACTGGACAGGCTTCCTCCGGGGAGTCGGAGGGGCGGGCTAGGGGATAGCCGTCTCCCCCGTCTCCTGGAGGAAATGGGCTTGAAAGATATCTGGAGACTGAGGAACCCCGGGATTAGGGGATACTCCTGTTTCTCCAGTACACACTCTACTTTGTCGAGGATAGACATGTTGTTTTGCAATGACGAGTCGATGCCTCTATTGGATAACATCAGGTATAGGCCAAGAAGTCTCTCTGACCATTCCCCGCTGACAGCCTCAATGGAAACGGGGGTGAGAACAACGTACCGGGAGTGGAAAATCAACCCGGCCTGGCTGGAA
Organism: Lithobates sylvaticus; assembly: GCA_028564925.1. Lineage (NCBI taxonomy): Eukaryota > Metazoa > Chordata > Amphibia > Anura > Ranidae > Lithobates > Lithobates sylvaticus. Next base: position 182,880,488 of record CM053036.1, read on the forward strand.
TTATTGGTCGATTCACATGAGGTGGCGCATGCCCTGAAAGAAACTATAGAATTGAACGCTCGATCAGCCACCCAGGGGGTAATCTGGGATACAGTTAAAGCTATTCTTCGGGGCCTGCTGATTCAGCAAATTTCTAGAATAAAAAAACTGTCAAGGGCGGGGGAGGAGAACGTAGCTAATAAAGTAGCTCTTGCAGAAATAAAATATATAAACAATCCAGTACTGGTAAATTTAAACGAATGGATAGCAGTACAAGAGGAATACCGCCTCATCCTTTTAAGCAAAGCAGAACAAAAATACATCTTCCAGAAGCAAGCTGCCTTTGGGGAGGGGGAGAGTATAAGTAGGATGCTTGCCCAGTTGGTAAAGACCAACTCTCCATCATCAATGATCCCGTTGATAGACGTGGGGGCCGGTAGAACATCTTCACATACCCCAGAAATAGTGGACACCTTTAGAACCTATTATGAGAACTTATATTACTCCACCCAGGAGGATAGAAGTGAAGAATGGGACAAATTCTTTGATCAAATGGCGGTCCCCTGCCTCTCTGAGGAGGACAGGGCTGCCCTTGACAGCCCTGTCACCCTGGAGGAGATCCAGCGGACCGTCCGGGAAATGGCAGGCCAGAAGTCCCCGGGACCAGACGGCCTCCCCATCGAAATATACCGTCGCTACGGGGAGGTGCTCCTTCCCGAACTTCTGAAGGTACTCAATTCGTCGAAGGAGGAGGGTGCACTTCCCTCGTCGATGATGGAGTCAACAATAATTGTGATCCCCAAGGAAAATAAAAACCCCCTCTCCCCCGCCTCATATAGACCTATCTCGCTCTTGAACTCGGATATTAAAGTTTTAGCTAAGGTCTTGGCGGCTAGACTCAATAAAGTTATCTCCAAACTGGTGCATTCGGACCAATCGGGATTCATCCCAGGAAGGTCCGCCAGTACAAACATCAGACGGCTCTTCTTGAACCTTCAAACTCCAATGGAGAATCGGGGAAACAGGGCCATTCTCTCTTTGGACGCCGCCAAGGCTTTTGATACCCTGGAGTGGAAGTATCTTTGGAGAACATTGACACAATTCCACTTTGGGCCAAATTTTGTTAACTGGGTGAGATTACTATATAGTGCCCCTGGAGCAAGAGTAAAAATAAACAACGAATATTCCTCCAGGCTTTGTCTGCTGAGGGGGACAAGGCAGGGGTGTCCCCTGTCCCCCCTCCTTTTCGCCCTCGCAATCGAACCCTTGGCCCTGTCCCTTCGACTGTCTCCAGAAATTAAAGGCTTCAAAAGGGGTGAAATGGAGGATAAAGTGATGCTATACGCAGACGATTTAATAATTCTGCTCAGTGACACCCAAGGCTCACTATGTGAGACAATGCGCAGAATTGAAAACTTTGGACTTCTGTCGGGCCTAAGGATTAATTGGGATAAATCAAATCTTCTCCCGATTGATCCATTGGACTATCCTCTTCCCCAAGAGGCAGCTCAGCTTCAAATAGTACAGCAGATAAAGTATTTAGGTATAAATGTCTCTAGAGACCCTAAACAATTTGTTCAGGATAACGTCGTCCCACTGTTGAACAAATTCAAGGGAAAATGCCAAATTTGGAAGAAACTTCCCCTGTCAGCGGCAGGTCGTTGTAACCTAGTTAAAATGGTATTCATGCCACAGTTACTATATTTACTCCATAACTCCCCAATCTGGATCTACAAGAAGTGGTTTAAGAAGATGGATACTCTTTTTAGGGACCTAATATGGAAGGGGGGCATTCCACGAATCCGTTTGAGTACGTTACAGCTTCCTGCCAAGGCCGGCGGAGTAGCTCTTCCGCACCCTTTGAGTTACTTCTTGGCCTCCCAGCTCCAGCACATTGGGGGATGCGAGGCCACGAAGGGAGGACGAGAGTGGGAGACTCTCCTCTATAAATCTACTCACAAGTTGTTGCTGGAAGTGTTAGAGGCAGGGTCCTTCATAAAGGGGTTACCAACTCAGGACCTGCTAGCAAGAGTATGGGGACTAGCCAAAAAGATACTGGGTTATAGAGGGTTTTCAGATTTCTCCCTTCTGTGGGAAAACAATAACCTGTGCGAGCTTAAAAAAATGGGGACTATTAGAGAATGGGAGAGAAGAGGTTTGAACTTCGTTGCTCAGATCTACCAGGAGGGTCGGCTAAGAAACTTTCAGGACATAAGAGATCAATATGAGCTCCCCAAGAGGTCTTTCTTTAGATATCTACAGGTGAGGCATGCCCTCACCGAACAGTTTAAAGAGACAGCAAGTGAATGGCCTAAGATCCCGGTACTACAGAGCATAGCCGAGTCGGACACTCGAAAAGGGATGATATCTAACTTATATTTCCATATACATAAGGGGACTCGGGAAGAGGCCCAAATGGGACTCCACAAATCCTCGTGGGAAAGAGATGTGGGCACCATGTCTACTCTACAGTGGGAAAGGATTCTGGCCTCTGCACCTCAGGTTTCCCTTTCGCACTCCCAGAGGATGTCACATCTTTTCCTACTACACAGGGCATACTTTACTCCGGCAAAGTTATTCCGGTTTGGCCGTAGACAAGATGACACATGTCCTAGATGCAGGAGGCCGGGCGGCGACCTCATCCATATGTTTTGGAGATGTCCGAAATTATACCGATATTGGAAAGAGGTGGTAGATAGGACCGCTCAGCTATTCAACACCAAGCTTGCCCTGGACCCAATCCTGTGTGTACTTGGGGGGTTTGAGGGGGAAAACAGGTCAAATGAAGTTCATCTGGCCATCATTAGATGCCTTTTTCAGGCAAGAAAATTAATTGCACAAAAATGGCAATCTCCAAACCCACCATCTTTTTTTGAATGGGAACGGAGCATGGAGAGGGTGATTCTTATGGAGAGAACAACATATATTAAACAGGGAAATCTTACCAAATCTCAGGAGATATGGAAACGGTGGTTGGAGAAAAATTATACGTAGCCAAATGAACTAGACTGAAATACGAAGTGGAGTAGGATGTCGAACTTTGAATGTGGTAGGAATGTCAGAAGGAGGAAGGACGAGCGGGTGGAGGAATGAAAGGCGGTGTTGAATGGGGAGCGAGTGGGGAGGCTGCTGTTTAAACTAGCTACGAGTACTTTCTTATAGAGTGTAATGCTGGAATGGAAGCTGGGGAATGCAGGTAAACTGTACTGAAGGTGTAATAGTTTTTTGTTTGTCTTTTTCTGTCAAATGTGAAAAATGTAATAAAGATAAATTAATTAAAAAAAAAAAAAAAAAAGAGGGCCTGCACCTCTGAGCCAAGGCCGGACCGACCGCTGTGCCTCTCCACTGGGTAGCAGCAGCAGGAAACAGCGGGGATCCACAGGCCTCACTAGGCCGCACCAGGCCGGACCAGGCCGCGGCCGCCACGGACGTCCCCGGAGCTCGGCCGGGACACCGGAGTGTACTAGGAGGGTGGCTGAGCAGGGTGTGGGGCCTGATGAGTGTCCCTTACCTCCGGATCCGTCCGGATTGAGAGTGTCCCTGGAAGGCCTCGGATCGGCAAGATGGCAGCCGCGGGTGCCTGGAGGTGATGTCTTTCAGGCAGATAAAAGCTGGATCCCCGGGAAATAATGGCCAAAAACACTGCAGGGCACCTGGATGAGCAATGTTGTGTGGTGATTAACCCCTAACAGGTCCTTGTAAGCGCGGATGGTTGCGGATTATAGTTCAGGATGCCGGAGCTCACACAAAACACGTCCGCCGCTGCTCACATCCGGACACGCCCCCCCTTCTCATTGTTATTGAGGTTATTCAGAAACACTTCAAGCAATTCTCTGCTTCCATTCCACACTATTACCAAATCATCAATGTATCTTTTGTATAGTGTTAGTTCTGCTGGCATATTAGCATAGACAGAATCTTCCTCCCAGTGTGCCATAAATGCATTGGCCACACTTGGGGCAAATTTTGCCCCATAGCGATCCCTATGGCTTGTTTATAATAAAGTTGGTTATGCCAGAAGTAGCTGCATTTTAACAAAATTCCAAGCACTTAATTAAAAACTTCCTTTGCTTACATACTAAAGTGCTATGTGCTCTTAAAAGCCACTTTGTGGCCGTACATGCTTCATGATGGGGTACTATAGTGTACAAAGACGATACATCTACCGTTGCTAAAAATTTACGCCCTTCCAATACTTGCACTTTGTCCAGTAGCTGTAATACATGCTTCGTATCTTTCAAATACGCCCTGGTCTTCTGTACTGCCGGCTGTATGAAGTAATCAATATATTCACCCATTCTGGAAGTTAGTGAATCTATCCCATTCACTATTGGTCTACCAGGTGGAGATTCTTTATTCTTGTGAATCTTCGGGCTAGGGTAGATAATTGGTATCCTGCAGGCCTCCGAAATTAGATACTTGGCCTCTTTTTTGTTTAATATGTCTTTCTTAATACCTAAATTGACCACAAGTTCTAGTTCCTTCTTATATTGTTGTGTTGGATTGCCTAATAGTTTAATATACGTGTCTTCATCTTGTACTTGTCTGTCAAGTTCCTGCATATATTGCTCTTTGGACTGAACGACTACTGCTCCACCTTTGTCCGCAGGTCTGATTACAATATTTTTACGTTGTTGTAATGATTTTATTCCTTTACGGATATTTGTAGGATCTGAGATCTTTTTGATCTCCATTGATTGTAGGTCCCCCAAAACCAATCGTTTAAACACTTCAATGTGCTGGTTATTTGAAACTTGGGCGTTATATACTGGATTGTTACGTAAAGTGCTCTGTGCCAGTGATTCTCGGTCAGGGACATTAACTTTGGTAGATTTAAATGCATTTCCCATAATATATTTTTTAATATTTAATTTTCTAATATATTTTTGTATCCCTATATAGGTGTCGAACTTATTTAAATTTTTTTATCGGGGCATGTTTAAGGCCCTTATCCAATACCGCCAGCTCTTCTATAGAAATGGGTTTGCCACTTAGATTGACCACTCCTTCACAGACTACTGTCTTTTTCTTTTGAATTCTCTTTCCCGCTCTGCAGCCTCTCTGACTTCGGGGCTGTCCTCTATTCTTTGATCCTCTGTCCTTATTTTGGGTGAGCGGTGTAGCTCTCATGGTGATCTCCTCGGGGAGTATTCCCTCCGGTCCTTGTCTAAAAAAGACCCTTGAGCGGTCTTCTCATAGTGGTTCCTCTCATATTGGTACTGTTGTTTAGGTGGTTCATAGTAATATTGTTGTTGGTCCTGATACTGTCTGATAGGCTCAAACCTATTGGGGGTAGGGACTGGATTTCTCTCTTGCCTTCCTTGTTGATAATATGGTTATTGATATGGAGGCGGGCCTCTGTTGTCACGTTGATTATGTTGCCAATTGTTGTATGTCTTTTTATTGACCCACGGTTTCTTGAAGGGCTTCTTACATGTTTTTGTTGGGGGTCTGTTGCCCATGTGACACTATAGACCTTGGGTCTCGATACGTTCTTGGTGTCTCATACTGTTGTGCGTATCGTTGGTCTTGGACGATTCTCGCAGCCCTTTTGCTCTCTACTTTGATCTTCCCATCTTGGTCCGTTTGGTGGATAAGTGGCCGTGGGGTCTTGTATCCTTACTTCCCTTAGTGGGGTGGAATATGATAAAGCAGGCGGTGCTTGTTCACTCTTATTTTGCCACTTGAAAGCACGATCAGCCTTATAATCCGCCACATCGCGTTGATACTTCCTTATCTTCCGTTGTTGTGCTTCAAGGTCTTTCGTTATGAGATCTTTATTTAGCTGTAACGCTAATTTTTTAAACTCTGCAGAGTCTTTGTATGGTTCTAATTTTGTTTTAGTCTCTTCAATAAGCTTTTCCAGTGTCTGTGTTTTTCTTTGTTTCCTTTTAAGGAGTAATCTCAAACAGTCAATACTTCTACTGTTAAAGAACTCGTACCATTCCTCCATAGACTCCTTATCTACTAAACCATCATTAGGAGGAATGTCCCAACGTAGTCTTCTAGGGACAATGCCCTCTCTGATATATCTCTCAAAAGTGTTGGTGTCCCACCATAGGTTCACCTTTTTATCCATTTGGTGTCCTAATTTTCTCACTATACTTTCAAGGTCTGTGTTCGGTGTTTTAAGTTGTGCATTAAAAACCTGATCCAGGTTTATAGATCTGTTTTCCATAAATGTAAAAACATCCATGGTAGCAGCAAAGGGAAATATGTGAGTGAATAATGGTGTGGGTGACCTTTGCGCTGTTAGTAAACTAGATCTTCTGCACAAACCCAATAAATACAATAAATAATATATGTAGAAAAAGTGTATAAATAAATAGCTGCTGAGTGCCAGCTAAAAGTACTATGTGTAGAAAATGTTTCTTAAAAAAGCAGCAAAATCCAATGGTGAACACAATACCACAAATAACATAAAAAAAGATGATGATTTTGCGCTAATATGCACCAAACACTAAAATAAATAAATAAAATTATATGAATATACTATCACAGTGTATAAAAATATATTTAGGGCAGCACAGTGGTGTAGTGGTTAGCACTCTCACCTAGCAGTAAGAAGGGTCGCTGGTTCGAATCCCAACCACGACACTTCCTGCCTGGAGTTTGCATGTTCTCCCTGTGCCTGCGTGGGTTTCCTCCGGGTACTCCGGTTTCCTCCCACAATCCAAAGACATGCAGGTAGGTTAATTGGCTTCTGTCCAAAAATTGGCCCTAGTATATGAATGGAGACCTTGGATTGTGGGCTCCTTGAGGGTAGGGACCGATGTGAGTGTGCAATGTACAGAGATAGGGACAGTTGTAGACACTCGCTCAGGTTGAACTGGATGGACTGGTGTCTTTATTCAACCTTACTAACTATGAAACTATGAAACTATGAATCGATATATGTAATGCACCAAGTGCTAAAATATATATAAACTTAATAAAGCATCAAATATCATATATATATATATAAACAGTGAATATAAAGTGAATTAAATAAAGTGCTCCGTGCTCTAATGACCACAAATTAATTATGTGTCAAAGACAAAAATGAGCATGAGAAATATAACTGCTCCTGGTAGGTCCCAATTTGTGTGTGATAGATAAAATAAAATGACTTTACTATAGCATAGATAACTTCAATGATAAAGTCCAGGTGGTAAATGGTTATAACCATTGACCCCCAAAAAAGTCTCTAAATATAAAAGGAAATGGCAATAATGGTAGTGGTCTTCAATCTCCAAAATGGGGGATGGTGGGTGTGTGGGGACCTGATCCTTAAACGTGCTCTGTAGCCTTTCATCTGTAAAACAACATTCATGGGCATCCGAAAGACACGGGGGTACACTCCAATTCCACTGTATCCCTCCACTAGCTCCGCTCTCCTAGTATGGGTACTTTTTTGATAGAGATGTTTCACCAGCTTCCTATAACCAAAATGGCGGCCGCGATCCCGCAGAAAGACTCGCCAAAACAAGGAGGGGGTGAAGCAGAACAAAAGAGGCCCAATAGTGAAGTACGTCTCAATAAAACACTTTAATAACAAAATGTAAAACTCTTTCATCAAAAACGCAGTGTAACAGCATAAACTAGCGATCTGGCGCCAGTCTTACAGTACTTCCGGTATTCTTGTCCGGCCACTCCCTACGCGTTGCATCACGTGCTCGTGACTTCATCAGGGGTACCTGATTGGCTGGAATGGACTGTTATTTATTTAATGAAACCGGAAGTAGATTGGCGGCCATTTTGCCGTGGTCCGCTTCTTATAAACAAACCGCGGCCATTTTTTAATGGTCTTATGCCGGTTTATGTAGCTAGCATTGTCTAGCGGCTCTTAAGGACTAGTGAGCGATGTTAGCGGTATTGCAAATGATTTAAACGTAGGGGTGAAACTTATTGCATATATTATACAGACAAGTATTCTACAAAATAAATAGCTGAAATTGTCATTTGTGTTTGTTGTCTTTTGTGGCAAAAAGGAAGAAATAACAGTACCCCTGCAGCCATTTTATAGTGGCCCGTTGTCTTAGTTATTGGCCGCCATTTTTGTTTAGATCTAAAAGCCATTAAAGCATTCCCTGCTGACAGTTAGCTGACTGCCATACTGAGGATGTTAAAAATCTAAGGCATATGCTGCAATCTTTCTATACCAACAGATTAAATGAAGGCTATATAGTGAAACTTACAGACATCCAATATATGCCCCAAGCCTAATATGGAACATAGCAAAAATTGTGTGTATGTATAAAACGTAAATATGTCAAAAAGTCCACCACTGGACATATGATACATTAATTAAGATAGGCAGATAGAGAGGTAGGAGATGGTAACACTGGATCACAACAAACACGCAGATATCTGCATGTTCCATGGCACCCAGCGTCCCCAACCAAAATATCAAAAAGTGCTTTGTATATATAGCAAGTTAAACGTTGCCTCAGTGCGGGTGTGTAAACAAATATTATCACCCGCACTAGGGACATATCCAGACCCAACTGAATTTCTATACATCAAATATCCTTTATAAAAACATCAAAGTGTTTATTTATAATTATTCAAAAAAAGGAAATGGGAATAAATGTGACGTGTCTGTCACATAAAATTTCCATAAATAAACTTCCATAAATAATAAGGTGTCTAAAATGGTTCATAATAAGATCAAGACCACAATAAAAATGTTAGTATTCAAATATATAAATTAAAGATTAAAAGACTTTTAAAATAAATCATATCAGTGCAGGGGATATATTAGACAGGGATGTTATCACTTGTTTCCATACCCCATTCCTCCTCCCACACCTAAGACGAGATACCGGAAATAATGTGTCTGACTGCATTATTATAAGTACAGTATAACAATGTATATAAAGTATATGAAACCGTATATACAATATTGCACAACAAAGAAAATATATCTCTCATCATAATACAGTGTATGTATATATAGAGCGTGCAGGCTATTTAAAAGTTGCTTAAAAAACTATTTAAGTCAAACTCTACGTTTAACCCTTCCGGAACTAGTGTCCTCATAGAATGAATCCACATGGATTCCTTCTGGCTGATCGCTCTGATTCTATGACTGCCTCTCCATGATGGATTGTAACGCTCTATACCCCAAAATTGTAGCTGGTTTGGGTCTTTGTTGTGCACTAAAGCAAAATGTTGTGACACATTATGTTTGGGAAATCCATTGATAATGTTCTGAACATGCTCCTTAATACGAACTTTCAGCTCCCTTTTTGTTCTACCTACATATTGGAGGTTGCAGCTACATTGTAAACAATATACTACACCCTCAGTGTGACAGCCTATAAAGTCTTTAATCGTATACGTTTGTCCTGTTGTAGTTGTAGTTGTCTCACCCCCTCCTCATATCTCAGACTTCCAAAAAAGTGTGATAATCTCTCCTGTTTGTATTGCCGCTCAGCCACGCCCCCGACATGTTTCGTCACTATTCTGACTTAATCATGGGGATCTCCATGGGGGCGTGGCTGAGCGGCAATCATTTGTAAACAGCACCAGCGCCAATACAAACAGGAGAGATTATCGCACCTTTTTTGAAGTCTGAGATATGAGGAGGGGGTGAGACACTATATTTTGCACTTCAAGTCCGCCGTGACTACAGATCTTTGCAGTGATTGTGAAATTTTCAGTGAAGCCTGCTGTGGAGATTACCTTTTTCACATTTTGCTAGTTTTATTTGAATATAATGTGAGTGAATCGGTTGAAGCTTTTGTGTTGTGTGTTTTAATAAAAGTGGTGTTACTTTATCACACTATTTGAGCACTTTTTTTATTGACATGAGGATCATCGCAATATTGCTGAGCGAATTAGTGTGGAGAAATTATTGGATTTCTGTTTGGGTGTATTTACTCATTTGCTCGACACGAAAGTGCGAGCTTTGGATCTGGTGAGTGAGATTCCTTTGGGAGTGGTCACACAATTACACAGCGGTGTGGTGGAAGAACACTATTGTCCAAGATTTCTTAGATTTTGTTGATTTTTGTCCAGCACTTTCAAAAAAAAGGAACTCTGAAGAGGAACTCAAATTGGGTTGCTTTTCTTCTTTTTTCACGTCAATATGGACTTTATTTTCACATGAGTTTGATGTACATTTTATGTGACATTAATATATTTATTCACTTTATTTCCACACTTATAATCCACTTTTTGTTGGATATATGTGAGTTGGTGTCAATATTATTCTGTATCATAATCATTAATTCACTTATCACGAGGTGTTATTTTGAATATTGATTTATATGCATGATCACATATTTATATAGTGTTTTCTCTCATCACAAGGTAATTTATTTCTGTAGACTAGTTTAGAGGCTGATCAAGCGCTACTGATCCAATTAATAATAAATAATTAATAATAATAAAAAGGTTTTATTATTATTATTATTATTTATTATTATTAGATCGTTACGTTCCATTTGGTTAGATGCGGCATTCGTTATTTCAGATAATTCGTAACTTTGGATAAATTCGTACTCGTTACGTTCACTAACAGACAAATTTGAAAGGGAATTCCAATACCTATCATTTAAAAGTTAGTTATTATTTAGAATTAAACAGATTTTCGAATTTTCAAATTTTTGAATTTCCGAATTCCGAAAATTCGGAAATGCGAAATTCGGAAATGCGAAATTCGGAAATGCGAAATTCGGAAATGCGAAAATTCGAAATTCGAAATACGGGATTTGGAAATTCGAAATTCGAAAATTCGAAAATTCGAAAATTCTGAAATTTGGAAATTCGGAATTCTGAAAATCCGAGATTCGGAAATTCAAATATCTGAAAATTCGGAAATTCGAAAATCCGATATTCGGAATTTCGCTAATTTTGAAATTCGAAAATTTGGAAATCCGAAAATTCGAAATTCGTAATTTCGCTAATTTTGAAATTCGGAAATTTCAGAAATTGAAAAATTCGGAAATTCTGAATTAACGAATTTGTCAAAATTTGTTAAAAAACTAATTCGGAAATAAACGAATTGCACATATCTACAGTTTTTCCCAAGGTACCAGTTCATGCGCAGCACCTGTAACAAATTATGTTTTCTTTGAGGAAGGTTCTGCGATCTTGGAAAGTCTTTTCTCTGAAACCTCTGCACTTTAACAACGAATGAGGCTTCTTGTGAAGAGGACACTCTGCTTTGATTTTGAGCTGGAGATGCACTTGTTTTGCGTACTGCAACAGGTGCGTCTTTGAAGTTGCGGGTTAGAGAAGGCTTACTTGACCTAGGGAAAGTCAGGTGATGAGATGTGAAAACTAGGATCATTTTTAACCTTTGCTTGATGGTGAATAAAGTCCACGAAATAAGAGAATGGTGGGAAGGGGACTTTGTGCTTTTGCTTGTAGTTGGAGCCTCGTGTAACCCAGGTTTCTTGAAGGCTGTAAGGTAGCTTTTGCACTATAGAGTTAACGCCACGGGCTGGGTCTAGAAAGGCAAGGCCTGGCAAGTCTCCTTCTGCTTTGGCTATTTGGAGTTCTGTCACTAGGTCACTCAATTCTCTCAGCTTCTGGTAGCCTTTGTTAGGAATCTTGGGAAAGTCCTTTATTCTTTTAAAAAGAGAGTTTTCTATAACTTCTGAGGAACCGTAACATTCATCAATCCTGTCCCATATCATGCTCAGCCCTTTGGTTGTGTAATTAATGTTAATGTCTCTAATTCTCCTTGCATGCTCTGATGACTCATTCCCCAGCCAATTGACTAAGAGATTGGCTTCTTCACTTGCCTTGAAATCAAGATCCCTAGTTGCATTTCTGAAGGACGAACGCCATGCTCTATAATTTTCAGGGCGATCGTTAAACTTTGCAAGTCCCTTTGCTAACAGTTCACGTCGTGCTAAGAACTTAGAAGAAGAAGAAATCTGACATACCTTTTTTTTTACCAACAAAAAGGTTTTTATTGGGCAAAAAGGTGGTATACATCCAACAACATCAAATCAGCAGGTAACACTTCCTATTGTTTAACCGCATAAAATAGCACACAGTAAAAGGAACTACATCTCATTGTTTTCATTCTTACAGTATAGCAATTACAGTCAAGTACTTTATCCTACCATTATCCAAGCAGCCTGTCCATGACTAGATCCACCGGGGCAAGCCCCGGTGTGTCCAGCCACGGGGCCCAGAGACTTTCATATTTCCTTGTACTCCCCCTGTGCTGGTATATAAGTTTCTCCATGAGCAACATTTCCCCTATTTTACCTATCCATTCCCTTGAGGTCGGGGGTGTCTCAGATTTCCAATAAAGCCTGATCAACCTTCTGGCTTCGAACAATACTCTATTTACCGCCTCCCTGGTGTGTACTGCCAGCACATATTCCTCCACCACCCCCAAGAGGCATACTTTGGGATCAACCGGTAGTGACAGCACAAATACAGAGTTAACCAAGTTTACCACTTCATTCCAGTATAAATGCAATTTGGGGCAGCGCCACAGAAGGTGAATAAGATTTCCATGGTCACGGCGACATCTGGTACACGTATCCTCAGATTGTAACCCCATCAACCGTAGTCTATGCGATGTATAGTACACCCTCAAAATAATGTATAGTTGAGTAAGCCTTTGGGCCACATTTAGAGAACATACACTCACCACCTGAAATATCTCCTCCCATTCCTCACCGTCCATTTGACCCACATCCCTCTCCCATCTTTCTCTCACTCTCAGGGGATGTTGCCCCAAGAAGTATTGTAAAAGTGCATTGTAACTTTGCGAGATAAATCCTTTCGAGGTTACAGCATCCCTGATGATGCCAAACACCGGAGTAGGTGACAGGCGCCACTCAGTTGACCTGCTTTGTGCCCAAACTGCGTGTTGCAGTTGAAGATATTGGAAGACCATTGAGGAAGGCAGGGCAAACTCCGCCTGCAAGTCCTCAAATGTCCTCAGAATACCATTTCTAAAAACCTGTTTAACGTGTGTGACACCATGCACTATCCACCTGGCCCCATCCTGCAGTTTGGCTAGCTCTGTGTAGGTATCATTATGCCACAGAGGACTATATTCAGTATACCCCTCAGCCTGCTGTATGTATTTGCATTTGTTCCAGACCTTCTGTATTAGGTTGTATGTAGGGTACTTTTTGTTTGGCCTGGCAAATGCCAGGGCTTCCAGTGCCATGGGGATGGGACCCGAGCCTACCATGTGTAGCATGAGTGCCTGGGAGGAGCCGGCCGGCTCTGTCCCAAACCACCCTACTAGGTGCTGTAGCTGAGCGGCAAGGTAGTACAACCACGGGTTAGGCAATGCCAACCCGCCATCATCTTCAGGCCTCTGAAGATGTTCCAGCTTTATTCTTGGGGGCTTATTTTTCTATAATAAAGCGCGAAAGATGGAGTTAACCATTCAAAATGTTTTTAAAGGGATTACTACTGGGGTTTTATGCAGGTAATAGAGCAATTGGGGCATGAGAATCATTTTAACCAAGTTTACTTTGCCCGCCACCGACATGTGCAGGCCATTCCATGTCCTCACTCTCTCTCTAAACCTCTGAAGCAGGGGCGAAATATTCAACCGGCCGAAATCTCGCAGGTTGGATGTAACCTGGATCCCCAGATATTTAAATGAAGTTGTGACAGGTATGGGACATGACTGCGCCACTACCTGCGTGGCGTCGCCATCTAGCAACAAGAGGGCGGTCTTTGACCAATTGATTTGTAACCCTGAGTATACCCCAAATTTGGTAATGGTAGCCTTGGCCTCCCGCAGGGATTCGTCCGTATCTCCCAACATAAGTAGGGTATCATCTGCATATAGCATTATCTTTTCCTGCAGGGGGCCATAGCAAAATCCCACAATTTGTTTGTTCGCCCTTATTTCAATAGCCAGGGGCTCGATAGCCAGTGCAAAGAGCAAGGGGGACAACGGGCATCCCCCTCCTCAAAGCAAAGTCCTGTGACAGAAAACCAAAAGCCTGATTAGCAGCTTCAGGTCTACTGTATAGTAGACGCACCCACGCAATGTATGTGTCACCAAATCCGAATCGTTCCAATACTGCCCACAGATACGTCCAGTCAATGCTGTCAAACACCTTTGTGGCATCTAATGACAACAGGGCCCTGCTACCCGCATTATCTACATTAGATTGCATGTTCAGAAATAACCGCCGCAAGTTAATGGCTGTAGATTTATTTGGCATAAACCCTGCCTGATCATCATGTATAAGGGATGTTATGACTGTATTAAGGCGCTGGGCTAACACTTTCGCTAGGATTTTAATGTCACACTGCAATAGTGAGATTGGCCTGTATGCTCCTGGATCAACATCAACAATGTTTGCTTTTGCCATGGAGGGCGGAAGCTCTCCCGCCTCCCGGGCAGCATTAAATACCTGTAGTAAATGGGGCAATATTGTCTCAGCATGTTGTTTGTATACTTCCATGGGTATACCATCCTCCCCAGGGGCCTTACAGTTAGGGAACAGACCCACTGCAATTCTTCCACCGTGAGAGGTGCATCAGAGGTGCATAAAAGACCCACACCAAAGAACAAAGTGGACCCTTGACTAACCTCATACTTTAGATTATCCTCAGAGACCGAAACCAGGGTAGTGAGAGGACAAGAGGACTTATTGAGGACTAAAGGCTTCTTAGGAATGGGTAAGGGCATGAGAAGACCATTAGGAGTCTGAGCAGGGTCCCCCAGACCCTTAAAGATGAGCTGGACATCCAGCACAGGACCATCAGACTGGGCAGAGGTCAGTGGATCCCTGAGAACAGTTTGGTTAGAAGGTGACGTGTCACAAGAGTCAAGCTGGGTAGCTGAAACACAAGCAGAATGCAGAGAGTCCAGAAAGAAAGGTGGAAAACCCCACCTGGCAGAATGAGTCAGTCTATCCAAAGGATGGATTGAGCCTCTTAGACAAGTTTGAATGGACGTAGTAGTAGTAGTAGTAGTAGTAGTAGTAGTATGAGGCCAGGTTACAGAAGGTCCTGAATAGGAGAAAGCAGGAAGCTCATTGGGCATGGGCTGGGCTGGCATAACTGGTGCAAAGGCTGATTAATTAGCATTGCCAGGTGTAGCGACTACCTCAATCGCATCGCAGGGTGTATCGACTGTGGAACTTGTGGACAAGTTAACCTGGCTGTGCATCCAAGGGAGTTTAGGGACAGGCAAGGGTAAATGGTTATGCAAACTGGAGTAAATGATCGGCTCAAGTTCACAGGTGGGCTCCTCATCCAGAGTGCCACATGACCTAGAGAGTGCCTCGGCCTGACTATTGCAGGACACATCCCAGAAATCGTTATATACAGCAGAAAAAGCAGAAGATACTGGAATGATGGCAACAGGAAGTTTCTCTTTTGGGGCAACCTTGAGTAGGCAGGAAGAGTAACAAGGGGAACCCCAAACCAGGATCTGTCCAGTAGTCCAGTCAATGTGTGGAGAATGGAGCCGTAACCAAGGAAGACCTAAAATAATAGATGAAGCCTTAGGTAAGACAAGGAAGGATATCCACTCCTGGTGGAGTGTCCCTACCGACATCTTAACAGGAAGAGTCTGGAAGCGGATAGGGCCCCCTGGGAGAACAGTGCCATCAATCGCCAAGACCACCAATGGCATTGTGAGGGGCAAAAGGGTAAGACTCATGGAAGATGCAGTCCCCAAGTCCATGAAATTGCCAACAGCTCCGGAATCCAGATATGCCAAGACTGAATGAGAGGAAGCGCCGACACGAAGAAACAGACAGGAGAAGACGAGAAGGTGAAGGTGATATTTCAGGGTCCAATACTCCACTTTGCAGATGTATTAGCCCCGAGCGTTTTTCGGGACGAAGAGAGCAAGTGTCACGAAAATTACCTTTGACCCCACAATAGAGGCAAAGGACCAGAGTTCTGCGCCTATCGCGTTCTTCGGGAGATAACTTGTACCGGCCCAGCTGCATAGGTTCCTCAGCAGGCAGGAGGTGCTCCTCGGGAGGAAGAGAGGGGACAGGGAGCTCAGGCTGCCTAAAGAACGGGGAGTGCCAGCATCTTTTTTCCAGATTCCTTTCTTGAAAGCGAATATCGATCTGGTTAGACAAGGTGATGACACCATCCAGATCAGCAGGAATAGCTCTTCCCGCTAATTCATCCTTCACTCTATCAGAAAGGCCATGTAAAAAGGTTGCAACTAAGGTCTCATTATTCCAGCTCAGTTCAGCAGTCAAAATACGAAAATGAATAGAGTACTGTGCCACAGAAGTGGACTCTTGAGGGAGACGCAAAAGGGGGCGCTGGCCGCTGAGGAGACACGAGTTCCTCAAAGATATTCCGAAAAAGTTTCAGGAAGTCAGACAGGCTAGATACCACTGGATCATTCAGTTTCCACAGAGGGGCAGCCCAGGCTAACACCTCGCGGGACAGGAGGGATACAATACAGGCTACCTTTGCCCGATCGAACAGGAAGTTTTGGGGCTGAAGCTCAAAATGAATTGTGCACTGGCTAAGGAACCTCTTGCTTTGGGGTCCCCAGAGTAACAGGACGGAGCATGTAAATGCAAAGAATTTGTAGATGTGGCTGTGACCGGAATAGGTGCGGCAGGAGATAGCGGTTGAGGTTGTTGAACCGGGGGTCCTAAGGAGGCCTGAACCTGTTCAAAATGGGAGGCCAAATCCTGAAGGAATCGCATCACCTGGGTCTGATTCGATTCCTGGGTTCCTAAGTCTGCGAACTATTCCCTGCAACGGATCATCTGCGGGTATCGGCACATCAGCCGGGTCCATGGCTGATCAAACTGTCAGGTCACCTGAGTCCAGGTGACAGATGCACTCTGTAGGAGTCAGGAGTGCAATCAACACAGATCCCACTGGGAGCTAGAGCATAGATTCCCCCGGGAGTGGAGTCTAAGAGCCAGCAGGTGTTCACCAGAGAATCTAGTGGTGAGGATGGACTGCGCCGCAGTCTGGCTCCAGGTCGCAGCCCCTAGGGTCTCACAGCTCACGGTAGACTACAGGAGAAAGAGGAAGGAAGCAGCAGGCTGGAACAACAAGGGTTAGTAAAGGGATAAGCCAAGGTAGGGGCGACTAGCAGACAAAAGATAAACATAGAACACGCCAAAGGTCAGGGTCACAAGCAGACAGGGATAGTCGAGAACAGGCCAAGATCGGTAACTGGAATCAGACGTAGGCAACACAGCAAGTAGCACACGAAAGCTAAACACATAATGGTTGATCAGCGAGGTTGGCTTGCAATGCACAGGTTAATATAGTGTTCCTAATTAGAGGCTGGAGGTGGAGCTATGCTGAGGGAAGATTATATAAGCAGTCAGGTGAGAGTGGCTGGCCTCTAAAGGTGAACACATGGAGGATAGGTAAGCTGACAGACAAATATTACTGCATAACCATGACAGCCGCTACCCTTTTCTTCATTATTCTGGATCTTTTTGCTTTGGACCAAGGCTGCTTGCTTCATAATAGTGGAGACCTTATGATTTGCCTGGAGCGATACAATCCCTTTGTTTCACTACGAAAGTGGAGTATGAAACCCAGGTTTCATACTCCTCTTCGTAGTAAAACAAAGGGATTGTATTGCTCCAGGCAATTTATAAAGGTCTCCACTACTATAAAGCAAGCCAGTTGCCAGCCTTAGTCCAAGGCCAAAAGATGCAGAATGATGAAGAAAAGGGTGGCGGCACTTCCAGCATAAATTGATTAAGCAAGCAATTATGATTATGGAGCAATAATAAATTATGATGCAAGCCACGCATGCCCCGGAAGAGTGGCATGTGCCTTAAGCCCAAAATAAACAGTGCATCAGTGACAGCTTGAGAAGAACTGCTACAGAATCTATCAGAAATCTCAAGTTCAGTCGAACGCACTGCACAGCCTTTGACTACCTTGCCATGTTGCAGGAGGGGTTTGGAAGAACAGAGAAGGCTGCAGACTTGATTTACCAATTTCAGCATGTCCATAAAGAAGGGAATGGAACCTTCAGCCATAGATCAAGCTAGAATGCAGCAGATCCTGAGAGGTGCTTTACACTCTGATCCAATCTGGATCCAGGTACAGACTTCAGCTGATGTCATGTAATTAATGTAGTCCAAACTTATTAAGATAGTGAGAGAGGAAGTGGCCATGTTTGAGGGCCAGAAAACTGCAACCAGGCCAGCATCAGTGTCTCTAGCTGTAATCGGAACAGTGCCCATTTCGGAGATCGGCCACTCTAAAATATCAGATGTCACAGATGATGGAATGATGAATCTATTAGCAGCCAAAATCACTACATTGTCTGGCAAAAGCACTCTGGGGTCCAGCCAATCTTCAACTCCTACCATTGCCTCTACCAAGAAACCAGTGAATTGAGGGGTTTGTTTTACATGTGGAGGAATGGGACAGTACAAAGTTATTGTTCAAGTCCACCCAGGTCTGAAAGCCAATGCCAAAAACCAGCTGCAAACTTCAAAGGGTCACGGGTGCCCATCCTCAGCAGTTAGCTCCAAAGTCAAAGACACAATGGTACCACATTGGAAGCCCAAATCTTTGCAGAGGGCCCCCATTGCTGTTTCTGAGCGACCAACAGGCTCCCATTGACCTCGGGTGCCCGACTTCAGAAAGTCAGTGCACACCAGCCCTCCGGGGCCCAACTGAGACACAAACAAAACTGGAAGAGGCTCAAGAAAGAGACACATATACAGACAACAGGACAGACTAGCCCCACTACTCCTCACAAGTTCCCTGCCAAGCTAGTGGAACCTTCTCCTATTGTGCCTATCCAAGTGGAAGGCATCTACACAAAGGCTCTTCTGGATACAGGGGTGCAAGTGACCTTGCTATACCTAGACTTTTACGATAGGGATCTCAAACACTTACCCCTGCAGAAATTGGAGAAATTGGAAATTTGGGGTCTTGGAACCCAGAATTTCCCATATGATGGATACTTAGCGGTCAAGTTTACTTTTGACCCCCTGTGGCCAGACAAACAGACATTTGATACCCTAGCCATTGTATTCCCTTGCCCATAATAGGAACCAACACTGACCTTTTCAGGAGGCTGTTCACTCTTTTATCGAAGTCTGACACCCCAACCATGGGCATACACCCTATGCAAAGACAAGTATATCAGTGCCTAGTTGAAGAACAGAAAGCCCCAGCTGAAGGTGTGGGGAAGATATGGTGATTAGACAGGAGTGAGAAGATACTGCAACCTGGAGAGGTGGCGCGTTTATGAGCCTCAGTCAAGCTCAATTGGGAACAACCGTGCCCTTTTGTTGTCCTTGAAGCCAACTGTCAGGGAGAGGACATGGGGGTCGAGGTAGTCCCAGAAGTGATAAAACCTTGTAACGAAGCCATGGGAAGATTCCAGTCAGTTTCTGCAACATCACAGATTCACCAATAAAATTGCGTGCCTAAATTCTGCTAGGACAAGTGAATCCAGTCCCAACGTCTGATTTGGTAAAGAGAGCAAAAGATGGAATTCCTGTAGAGACATTCTACCTGCTAACCACCTAGCTCCCACCTGAGTGGGGGGGGGGGGGGGAGAGTCAAAGCCCTTCTCCTGAGATAGCAGGCGATGTTCTCAGAGAGTGAATTTGATTGGATGGATCCCACTGGGTGATCTGGAAGATCACATGAGCAACTAGCAGAGCTAAAGAAAGCAGGCATCATTCGAGAGTCACAGAGTCCTTATGCCTCTCCCATAGTGGTGGTGCGGAAGAAGAATGGTTCCCTGACATTGTGTATCAGTTACAGAACACTTAACCGCAGAACTATCCCTGATCAGTACACCACTCCGAGAATAGAGGATGCTTTACAGAGCCTATTGGGGGCAAAATGGTTCAAAGTGGGTACTATCAATTTCCCATGTACCCTGAAGACAGGAAGACAGCTTTTATCACCCCACTGGGATTCCTAGAGTGCCATAGGATGCCTCAAGGTCTGTCCAGAGCCCCAGCAACATTTCAGAGATTGAAGGAGAGGACTGTAGGAGACATCAAACTGATCGAAGTGTTGGTGTACCTAGACAATATTAACATCTTTGGAAAAAACCTTAAAGAACATGAGGAACGTCTGGAGAAGGTCCTGAAGAGACTCCATGACGAGGGGTTGAAGTTGTCTCTGGAAAAGTGTCAGTTTTATCAGCCTTCAGTCATTTACCTTGGGCATCTTGTCTCCACTGAAGGAATATCTACTGACCCCCAGGAGCTGGAAGCTGTCACCTCCTGGCCAAGACCCACTAATTAAACTGAGCTTAGGTTATTCCTGGGGTTTTGCTCATAGTACAGAAGATTTGTCAAGGGATTTACCAAAATAGCTCGGCTATGACAATGATCCAGGCCCAACAAAGCCGGTCAAACAACATGGAGGTCCCAGAAAGCCTAGGGAGTCAATCCAAGACCAGTGGACTGACCAACGTGAGCAAGCATTCCATCAGCTGAAGTGGAGCTTAACGACTGCTCCCATCCTGGCCTATGCTAATGAGGAACTAAACCGTATGAACTGCATGTTGATGCCAGTCGAGATGGGGCTAAGCAAGTTTTTGTAACAAGAGCACAATGGACACCTGCAGCCTGTTGCCTATGTGAGCAGAGGCCTTACACCTGCTGAGAAGAACTACCCCACAGATAAGTTGGAGTTCTTGGCTCTGAAGTGGGTAGTGGTGGACAAGCTAAAAGACTACTTGTATGGTGCAGACTACATAGTCAAACTGACAACAACCCGCTCACATATATACTTACAACAGCCAAGATGGATGCCACTGGGCAAAGGTGGTTGGCCGCCCTAACTGGGTTCCATTTCAGCTTAAAATACTAAACAGGGGTTGGGAACAGGAATGCTAATGCCCTGTCAACAAGACCCTATGACACAGAGGCTTCCTCTGAAGAGTGGACTCAACTGACACCAAAAGGGATACAAGCCATATGCCAAGAGGCAGAATATCAAACCAGAGGGGCCTAAGCCATCAGAGTCTCAGTGGCAGGTGTTCCCAAATACTACTGTGACCTTTCCCAAGTTGGGGATGAAGGCCTACCTAAGCTTTCAAACAAAGACTTAAAAAAGGACCAGTTGGAGGACACCCTCTGTTGTCTAAAGCCCCATACACACGCTCGGACAATCCGCGGACCAGGTCGGTCGGATTTTGCCCGTCGTACTTTGTCCGATGTTGGTGTTGCGTACACACGGTCGGACTACGTTGTCGGAATATCCGGTCTGCAAGAACGTCGTGACGTAAGTCGTCGTCCACGAGACTAGAAAAGGCAAGTTCAGCACCACGTCAGGTACCCGTTGGGCTCCTTCTGCTGATCCCGTGTTTATCGAGAGTTAGTCGAAGTTTGGTGACTTAAGATTCGCGCTTCTCAGTTTTCTGACTCAGATCGTTACTGCTCTTCAGTTTGTGCTTGTCGTGCGTATCTGTTTATTAGTGCGTGTAGTCAGTTCGCATTTGTTGGTCATTGCGGCCTATATCTTGATATAGGACGCTTTGATTTGCACTGCTTATTGTCTGCTCGTTTCTGCTATTCAGTTCGTTCTTTCAGGCCTTGCTGTTTATCGGTGCTTTCTGTTTGTCCGTTCTGACCAGCCGACCTTTTGTGAGCGATGTTTCCCGTGCGTACTCGTCGCCGAGTTCGTGCTGTACGCGGAATTGGTGTCGGGCTTTTAGCTTTGACCCAAGACCCGTCCATGAACAGAGTGACGAGGAGGATGTGGACCAAGAATTGGTTGCTTCAGCGTGACCAGTTCTCGCACATGCCTTTGCTTCGTGAGATCCGGGAGAATAATCCTGATGATTTCAGGAACTTTCTCAGGATGACGGACCCCGATTTTCACCGTCTTTTGGCTTTGCTGACCCCCTTTATCAGCCGGCAGGATACCTGCATGAGACAAGCCATTACTCCGGAGCAGAGGCTTGTTGCCACGTTGAGGTACTTGGCGACAGGGAGAAGTCTTCAGGATTTGAAGTTCTCTTCAGGTATC
Organism: Lithobates sylvaticus; assembly: GCA_028564925.1. Classification (NCBI taxonomy): domain Eukaryota; kingdom Metazoa; phylum Chordata; class Amphibia; order Anura; family Ranidae; genus Lithobates; species Lithobates sylvaticus. Next base: position 182,902,364 of record CM053036.1, read on the forward strand.
TCTCCCCAGGCCCTGGGAATCATTATTCCAGAGACCTGTTCTGCCATCATTCAGGTCCTGCAGGAGGACTATATTAAGGTAACATTTCTACTTGACTATTCCCTTCTATGTATGCTCTGTTTGCTAATGTCTTCTATTTTTGACCTCCTTCCCTAATTACCATGATTGCAATATGCTCTAATATGCTGTGCCCCTTTTCTCCTTCATGCATTTTTCCCTTCACTTACCTCCCCAGCATGCTCTTCTGCCCCAATAGACACCTATGGCCTAGTCACTTAAGCAATGTCTTTTGTCTGCTGCATAGTATTGTTTGCCCCCAAACACCCCCTAAAATATGCACAAATGTTTGCTGTGTGGTTTACTTCATGTAGAGCCCCATTAGATTTTTTTTTTTTTGGTGGGGGGGGGGGGTGGCAAACTCATTAGGAACCCCCTCCCCCAACTGCTCTGTCAGATGGTACCAATCCTTTATCTGCTGGCTTTCCCAAGGTCCATACACACTATATACCTACCTCTTTATAGTGGGCATCTTTAGGGATGAATTCAGCAAAGCATGTAGTGCAAGGGGCTGCCTCCATACATTCCATTTCCTAATTTTTTGTCTTCTTTCCCTCCTATTAGCTTGCTTGGTAATTTCAGAATGTCACAATGTGCCTGCCTTTTTTTGGGGGGGGGGGGGGGGGGGTTGAAATGTTATTTTATATTTCCTGGGGGCTGCCAATAGTGTTAAGTACAGAGGGTCTGGCCAAACTAGCACACATTATTGAGCCATTTGCCAATCAATGAAGTGCAGAGGGTTACCTGTCCACCCCCCCCCCCCCCCAAAACCCTAGTTATTGCCAATGGCCCATCAGAAGTGTGGGGATTGATGGGGGGTGAGTAATCTGTGAAGGGGAGCCTCTACTTTTCTGTGCAAATACTTTCCAGCCTCCAATTTTATACAATGCTCTTGTTCCAAGATGTTGATTGTCTAATCTGCTTGCAATGTTTAAGTGCAAAGTGACTAATTTATTTTTCTTGTTTCACTCCACAGTTCCCTTCCACGCCACAGGAATGGCAGACTGTGGCCTCCCACTTTGCCAGCCGTTGGGACTTTCCTAACTGCGGAGGGGCAATTGATGGGAAACACGTCCGCATCGTCCCACCGCCCAACTCGGGGTCCTACTATTATAATTATAAAGGGTTTAATAGTGTAGTGATGTTGGCGGTGGTGTCGGCAACATACGAGTTTATGTATGTGGACGTGGGGATGAACGGCCGGATCTCGGATGGTGGTGCCATTACGCACACGGAGTTCTACTGGCGTCTCCAAAGTGGCAGTCTGTGCTTGCCACCTCCAGAGGAGAATGCCGAAGGACTCCCCTTCGTCTTTGTCGCAGATGAAGCGTTTGCGTTGACTCCCCATGTGATGAGGCCGTTCCCGATGAGGACCCTCACCCCGGACCAGAGGGTCTTCAACTACAGGCTGTCCAGAGCCAGAAGAGTTGTGGAGAACACTTTTGGCATCCTGGCCAGCCGCTTCCGCCTGTTCCTGACGGCATTTAACTTGGCGGAATACAAACTGAACCACATAGTTCTTGCCTGTTGCATATTGCACAACTTCCTCAAAAGACATAACAGGAACTATGTGGTGCCCGTTGGCCCAGATGTGGAGGGCCCTCCAAATGCGGACCTCACAGCCCTTCAAGTGGCACGTCCAGGCTTGCCCCCTCTAAATGCCCGCGTGGTCCGCGAGCAATATATGGAGTACTTTGTGGGTAGGGGGGCCATTGCTCTGCCTGACGATGTGTGAGAGGCATTTTTTAATAAATCTGATATTTTAACCAACCTCGGATTTCTTGTCATTTCAGTCTTCTTTTTAGCTTATTTTACCTTGACATTTTTTCCCTTTGCCTTCGACAGTGGGAATGCACTTTCTGGGCAAAAGGAGGTAACAGTCTCTTCTTCCCAAAAAGATTATTCTCATGTTGTGTGTTTGCTACCTAATCTTTGGTCTAGAGAAGGTTTGTCCTGCATAACTGACACCCAAAATACTCCTTTTCATTACCAGGTCTGACATGTGTGTATTCTCAAAAATGCTGTGCTCCGTGTTTTCGTACAAAGCACTGTGGGTGTCATTTACATAAGTCAAATCCACTATGCTCTACAAGTGCATTGAAAAAGTTCCCTGGGAAAGGAAATTGCAGTGCAAAGTGGATTTGCCTTTAGTAAATAACACCCATTGCCCCCCATATCCTTTACATTTTACATACATAATGCATTGTGTTTTTTAAATAAGGAAGCCACACATTTAGAAAAATAAAAAAGTTTACTTGGAAAACATTCACAAGTGCGTTTACAATCTTCACGCCAAAACTGACAACATCTTGGTTATTTACAACATTGTTTACAAACATTCCGCAATTGGTAAAACCAGGCATGGAGCTAAACAGAACCTATGAACTAGGAAAGTTCTACTTTGTAAAGTGAAGACAAGATCAGACATGACTATATGTTCAAAGTGTGTTTGATCTTGCCTTCATCACATGGGGGGGGGGCCACCCCCGAAAAGTGGAAATTTGGAACATGCACACAATTTGGGTCTGAAAATGGTCATTAGATGGTAAAACACATGCCTAGAAGCTTCAAAAGTGCCATTTTCCATCATGGGGATGAATGGACGTTTTTTGGGGGTGCAACCCCTTCACCACAACCACTTTCGTAGTTCGTAAAGTGTTTGCACCCCCAAAAAAACGTTGGCATTCATCCACCATGATGGGAGCTAGCACATGTGGACACAATGTGTGCATGTTCCAAATTTCACACAGTTTTTAAGTTGCAAATGTGTTCAGAAGCTGGCACAAATGTGTGTTAATTACTTGGTGCGTTTTCATATTTTTCCTAAAACATCAATGATGTTCTTCAATTTTTGTTGAACATCATTGATGTTTTGCTTTATGTAATCTAGATCTCTATTGCAGACCATTATCTCTCCGATGAGTACGTGGGCACTCTCTGTGGTAAAGTGCGATTTTTCTTCCACAACATCCACGTCACCTAAAAACCACAAACAAACAAAAATGGGGTGTTGGAAATGAGGCAGCCATACATGGATTAGCTTACCAGTAGCTGTGTTCTCACACACTCACCTGTTGTGGTGACAATTTCTCCAAGTTCGATGATCTCTCCTTCCTCCTCCTCCTCCTCTGCTTCTGCTCTTTCCCCTTTTTTGGGAGGTGTTGGTTTGGGTTTGGGGGTTTCCTCAGAAGGCCCAAGTTTTCGCTCCCCTATGAGAATGTACAAAAGGATGATTTAGCAACACTATCTATTGAGGGCAGAAATAGGAAATGACAAACATTGCTTGAAAGTGACGGACACTATTTTAGTTTGGCCAGTTACAAATGCCAACAACATGAATGTAGTCACTTTGTAAAGGTGCTAAACTGACTAGCTTTTTGGTAGAAGTTTGTGTGATGGAGACACCCCTCTAGTATCCACTGGAGCACATGTGTGGAAAAGCCTAATAAAAAGGGGGTTTGGGTGTCCCAGCACTAGTGCTCTAGAGTCCAGATGGGTAAACAGCTACTGGGTGACCTCTCCTTTACATTGAATAAATTGGCTTTACATTCTTGATGACATTTCTAGTGAGACCAAACTTCCTTTCCCCAAAAAAAAACACCAAACCACGTATTATAAGTGGCCGAACGTTCGAGGTTGCGTACGATCGAATGGACACACACACGACCATGACAGTGGCAGAAAGATCGAGGCTGAGTACGATCGAATGCACAGACGAACCTGAAAGTGGCCATTTTGGAATGTACAACTTTGTAAAAATCAAACCACATGGAGCAGTATGCAAGCAAGAAATCAAACACAAAACACAACTACTTACTTTTTTGAAGAATTCGCTTGATCTTTCTGTACTGATCGGCCTCCCTCAGTTTCAGGTCTGACCAGCGTTTCCTGAGTTGCTCCTTGGATCGTTGTACCCCAAAATGATTGTACAGCCTTCTCACAACTTTAGACATGATCTTGGCCTTGCGGACATTGGGGTTGAGGTAAGGCCCATTCTTCCCATCATAGTCGCTCCTCTTTAATATGTCCACCATCTCCAACATTTCTCCAAATGACATATTGGAGGCCTTGAATTTCAGGCTCCGGGATCGGGACGTTTCTGCCTCCGGACTTTCCTCGTCCTCCTCCTCGTTGGGGGGATATTTGGGGCGCACCTGCTGTGTCCACGCCATGTGCTCTCCCCACTGCGCCGTAAAGAGAAGGGGTGGGGAATAGACGAGAAAGATCGTCAGGGGCGGGCGGAGTTTGACGCATGCGCACTGTATATAAAACGTCACACGCCTGTGTCGTAGCCACGATCTGGGAGACGAGGGGAGAGAAAGCTCACGCACGAGACGATCGCTACAAACGAAGGTACAATTTGACGTTGGTACATAACTAGCCTAGACTGATTAGAACTTGAGGCTTCTTTATGGAGAAGATTAGGAGAGTTTAGGCTGACATTATTTATATTGTTTTGTGTGGCGTTGTGTCTTGCAGAGGTGATGGAGGCCTTCTACGACGTCAGCTTTCTCCCCCTCTTCATTGATAAATACCGCCAATTCCCCCTCTTATGGCAACCTAAACATCGGGACTACAGCAACAGACCAAAGAGGTACGCAGCCCTGCTGAAACTTGTGGCATTTGTAAAGCCTAACCTGCCCATGGCAACCGTGGCAAACTTAAAAGTGAAGATCAACAACATGAAGAGTACCTATTTCCGGGAGCGCAATAAGGTCCGGAAGTCCCTAGCATCTGGAGCTGCAGCAGCTGATGTCCATGTCCCCACGCTCTGGTACTATGAGAGGCTCCACTTTCTCAAAGACCAGGCTACTGTCAGGAAGTCACTCTCGACTCTTCCTTGCACGCGTCCTTCCACGCACGCCACCCCTGATGAGGCTTCCGAGGACCAACCTGGGCCTTCCAGTCAGGAATATGTGCAGGTGCCCAGCTTGTTCCAGGTATAGTAGTTTTGTAACCAGTTTGGGGAATAATGAATGATGTTCAGTTAATTCAGGATCCCCAATTGCTTAGTTCCTAACGTGTTTGACATATCAACAGACAGTGGTGTTGGAGACATTTTTGGGAAGAATCTAAACTGCAGGGCTGAGAATTGTATGTTTTTCTATTTGTAAACATTTTGCAACAGTCACTAGATGAGAATTGTGTGTGTTTGATGAACAAATAACTGAAACTATGTCCCTTTTTCATACACAGGAAGACCTCAGCCAGGAGGTGGCTGTGGAAGGTGGCAGTCAGGAGGAGGCAGGGGTTAGTGGCAGCCAAGAGGGGGGTAGGCGTAGGAGCCTGACTGTCTCCCAAGTCTCTCCCCTCCGCCTTCCCTACAGAAGGGCGAAAAACATGGGGGAGGTGGGAGAGTCAGCGCTCCAGCTGATCAGAGATGCCTCAGCCTCCCTCTATGCCACACCCACCTACGAGGAGGCCTTTGCCTCCTTGGTTGGCAGTAAACTTACGGGTATGGAGGCGGGGCAACGCAGCATGTGTGAGGAGGTCATCCTCAAAATACTAAATGAGGGGATGGCTGGGGAGATGACTCCCCTCACACATGTTTGCGAGAGTGACCTTGCTCCGCCGCCTCCTCCTCCTCCTTCTGCCACCCCACCAGCACCAGCACCACGGCGTGGAAGGAAGCGTACAAGGAAGACCTGAGAGTGACGACCTTGATTCAGTCTGGTCTGAGAGAAGATGGAGCCTCTCGTAGGACCAGAGCCTGGGGACCTAGATGGCATCTGCTGCAGTTCCGGATGTTTTGGACTTCAGGACCAGATTGCGCTCCCTTATTATTTAGATAGGTACTCTTCATGCCCCCAATTGTTTAAGCCTGTAAAATGATGGTTGCCATGGGTGTCCAAGGCTTTGCAAATTCCCCAAGTTTCACCATGGCTGCGTTCCTCTTTGGTTTGTTGCTGAGACCTAAATAAATGTTTTTTGGATTTGAAATAATCATTGACTATTGTGTTTTACTTTTCTACAATGACAGTTTTTCTTTGAGTAGGCAGGTACATTTCACTAATCCTAAAGTAGAATTAACAAGGGGCACCAACAACCAACAAACTCCTAGTAAATTTAAGCAAGAAATACAAATGTTAATAATGTGGTTTTGCTAAGTTGAGACATACAACATACAACCCCCCTCCAAAAAACAAAAAAATTCTCCTTCAAATATGTATTCCCCAAAAAAACAATAAAAAAAAAAACATGCTAAAAATATAACAAAGATTCTTTTACGATCTGAGTAAAAATAAACATGTAGTGTATAAATGCTGCAAAGTAATAAAGAACTAAGTTTGTGAGAAGTGAGGGTGAATAGGAGCAGCTAAAAGATGTCATTCTTGTTGCATTGTAAAGAAAAAGAGAATGCGCTGCATTAAAGACATTTTAACATTGCAGCGTGACGAATGTGCTGTGTCGATTAGGAAAGGTAGTTTTACCTGACCGAGCGCTTCCGTCACAGAATTTCTTCTGAGCATGCGTAGCACTTTGTCCGTCGGACAACCGTACACACGATCGGATTTGGTGTGATCGGACCGTGTTGACGGCAAAGTTTTCCAGCAGGAGATAAGACTTTGTCCGTCGGACAAACCGACGAACACTGTCCGATGGTGCATACACACGGTCTGATTTTTCAACAACATTGTCCGATCGGACAGAATCCATGAAAAAGTCCGACCGTGTGTATGGGGCTTAACACTGAAGGCCCTGGTAGGCCAAGCCAAGCAGCACCAACAGCACCGTAAGCCACCTTACTGGCACCAGTAGCCATGATTGGGCCAGGATTCATTGCAGCCTTGGAAGATTTTGTGACGCAATGCCAGAAGGACATCCCAATATACACTGGGACCAGGTATTGTAAGCTGAGAACATTTTCGGGGAAACAGCTGGTTCCCACTGGGGAAGAGGAGTATGACTAAGCACAGGTGTGTGAAATGCGTTTGCTGAACTTTTTGAGCTGGCTGCATGTGATGTCATGTCCTTGTTTTTAATAGAATTTCAATAAAATAATCATTTTACGCTGGAAGTGCCGCCATCCTCTTCTTCTTTATTCTGCATCTTTTTGCTTTGGACCAAGGCTGGCACCTGGCTTGCTTTATAGTAGTGGAGACCTTATGATATGCCTGGAGCGATACAATCCCTTTGTTTCACTATGAAGAGGAGTATGAAACCAGTACTCCTCTTCGTAGTGAAACAAAGGGATTGTATCACTCCAGGCAAATCATAAGGTCTCACTACTATAAAGCAAGCCAGGTGCCAGCCTTGGTCCAAGGCCAAAAGATGCAGAATAATCTGTAAATGTTCCCAAATACTACTGTGACCTTTCCCAAGTCAGGGACGAAGGCCTTCCTAAGCTTTCAAACAAAGACTTAAGAAAGGACCACATGAAGGACCCAGGGCCAGATTAAGAACATCATGGGCCTGGTGCTGAGGATTTTGGTGGGGCCTTTTATAAACAATAAATAAAAATGCAAACAAATTTTTGTTATAACAAATTAAATTAAAAGAGAGAGAGAGAGAGAGAGAGAGAGAGAGAGAGAGAGAGGTGTGAACGGTAAGGGAGGAAGGATGAGAGAGAAAGGGGGGATGAGAGAAAGAGGATGCACATGAGCATGCGTGGGAATTACATCAACGCAGCCCGGCCAAGGCAAGTGACCAAAGGCACAGAACCCAGGAGGAAGACCGGGTGAAGATGGAAGTGCCCGAGCCCCGCCAGATTGATCACAGCACAGCACTGGAGGGCTCAGTCTGACAATTTAAGTGTACCCTAATGTGCTAATATGCTGTACATACTTGTACATAATGGCATAACCTACCTCAGGGCCTCTAAAAAGTAATAATGTTAGAAAGGTTTACTACCGCTTTAATATCACAGGAGCCTCTCATGGGGCCCCCTACTGACCCCGTGGCCCTTGGGCAGTGCCTAAGTGCATAGTTGCCAACATTTCAAAAATATTTTCAGGTACACTTTTTTTACAAGTGCTATATTTAGAGTAGCTGACATCCCCTATTTTCCTCTATACATCACAGTAGTAATCACAGAATTAAATAAGTACTAATAATGGGGCAGAACAAATATGAGGACTGAGATTTCCTTTAGTTGAACTAACAAAAGTGTGCCCATTCTAGAGCTGGTAACATTGAGGATATTCAGTATAATTTTAAAGAACTGTTTTTGTGGGTAAGAGGCATAGGGGAGGAGTATGGATGATATAAAAGTGGGAAGTATGTGCAGGTGAGGGAGAGGAATGTGGAGGGTCTAACAGTGGGCACTATGTACATGAGAGGAGTGCAGAAGGGTATGGCAGAAGGCACTATATACAGCAGAGGAGTGTGAAGGGTATGACAGTGGGCAGTATGCACAGGAGAGGAGTGTGGGGGGTATGACAGAGGGTAGTTTGTACCAGAGAGGAGTGTGGAGGGTATGACAGTGGGCAGTAGGTACAGGAGAGGAGTGTGAAGGGTATGACAGTGGGCAGTATGTACAGGAGAGGAGTGTGGGGGTTATGACAGAGGGTAGTATGTACCGGAGAGGAGTGTAGAGGGTATGACAGTGAGCACTATGTACAGGAGAGGAGTGCGGAGGGTATGGCAGATGGCACTATGTACAGGAGAGGAGTGTGAAGGGTATGACAGTGGGCAGTATGCACAGCAGAGGAGTGTAGAGGGTATGACAGTGGGCACTATGTATAAGGGAAGAGTGTGGAGGGTATAACAGTGAGCAATATATACAGGAGAGGAGTGTGGAGGGTATGACAGTGGGCACTATGTACAGGAGAGAAGTGTAGAGAGTAGGAATTAAGCAGGAATTACAGGAGAAGAGTGTAGAGGGTATGACGGTGGGCACTATGTATAGGAGAGGAGTATGGAGGGTATGACAGTGAGTAGTATGTACAGGAGAGGAGATGGAGGGTATGACAGTGGGCACTATGTATAGGAGAGAAGTGTGAAGGGTATGACAGTAGGCACTATGTACCGGAGACTAGTATGGAGGGTATGACAGTGAGTAGTATGTACAGGAGAGGAGTGTGGAGGGTATGACAGTGGGCACTATGTATAGGAGAGGAGTGTGGAGGGTATGACAGTGAGCAGTATGTACAGGAGAGGAGTGTGGAGGGTATGACGGTGGGCACTATGTATAGGGAAGGAGTGTGAAGGGTATGACAGTGAGCAGTATGTACAGGAGAGGAGTGTGGAGGGTACAACAGTGAGCACTATGTACAGGAGAGAAGTGTGGAGAGTATGACAGTGGGCACTATGTATAGGAGAGGAGGATGAAGTAATCTGGGAAGGAAAAATGTAAAGGTTTGTGGAAGGATGTTTAGGGACTGCGTAGTGGTTAAGCGGGCCATACATGGATTGAAATTACACCAATTACGCAGAGACCAGCCATAGTCGATCTATGTATGGGCTAGCTGGTTTTACACAAGTCAACCTATTAACCGACTTGAGTACAACCAGCCTGTCAGGTTTTCTCCAAAACAATCAGTGCTTCCAGCTATAGTTAGCAACACTAATCATTGTATTCACTGGCAGAACACAATAACACTGCAGGAGTGATTCCCCCATTCACAGGTCAGCAGGTGAGAGGGTGTGTGGGGCACTGGTAAGTATCAGAGCCAGATACACACAGGTTACATATGCCGCGGTCGTTAGAGCGAGAGCAATCATTCTAGCACTAGACATCCTCTCTAAACATGTAACCTGTAAAAAAAATGTAAAGCATCGCTTGGTACACAAAAAAAAATCGTGCTAACTTTATTTTTATTTTTTTTATGAATGAAACAGTTTCTTTTCCAAAAAAACATTTGAAAAATTGCTGCGCAAATATCGTGTAACATAAAAATTTGCAAAGACCACCATTTTATTCCATAGGGTGTCTGCTAAAACAATATATAATGCTTGAGGGTTCTAAATAATTTTCTATCAAAAAAAATGATGATTTTTACATGTAGGAGAGAAGTGTCAGAATTGGCCTGGGTGGCAAGGGGTTAATTATCATAAGTAATATACAAATAATTATTATAAGCACTGTGAGTTCATCCTCTCAGTCTGCTGCAGAGTGTTCCAGCTTGTATTTAAACTGGCCGCTCTGTATGTAGCTTCTGACAGGCTGCGCAAGCAGCCCTGTATCTCCGGAACCATAGATGTAAGCAGACCCATATTTTAACCAGTGCTGAAGTAGGTCTTTATCTACATACCCATCAAATATGGGGTCTCTATGACTCCTAGATGCCGAGCTACAACCCTCGAAGTCTATCTTCTTTTTTTTTTTTTGGGCAAATGGGCCTATCTTGAGAAAGAGGCCTGGAGCTGCAGCTCCAATAGCCCCTATGGTAATCTGGAAGGACCCCCTCTGTAGTTTAACACGGAAGGCCCTGGAAGGTCAATGTCCAGATCTATTGCTGACAGATTCTTCAAAATAAGCACGACTAGTACACAAAGAATGGGATCGGTTGCAGCTACACAATGTGGTTGTCTACTGAAGGGGCTCCTCAGAGGATCTTGAAGATAAGCGGCAGTTACTTTTGCAGAGAAAGCATAGAGGGAATGTGCTGACTGCCTTATATGACAATCATGGTCACTTAGGGCCTGAAAGAACGTTCAGACTAGAGAGAGTCCGCTTCTATCGGCCTTGCATGCAGTCCAAAATCGAGGGATAATGTCACTCTTGCCTGTGGTGCATACAGAAGAAAACTTTACCCAGCAGAGCTGCCCCAATGGGCAATCTTCAAAGTCAAGGACCAATGGAATTGGTGTGCATGGACTTTCTGTGCCTGGAGCCTGACTCAAGTGGATAGGGAAATGTCCTGGTGGTAAACGACCACTTCACCTGGTGTGCCCAGGCATTCCCAACCAAAGACCAGAAAGCATCTATGGTGGCCAAAATTCTGGTAGAAAAGTTCTTCGTCCACTATGACCTACCTCAGGGTATTTACTCTGACCAGGGGAGAGACTTTGACAGTAGACTCATTAAAAGACTGTTAGACCTGTTAGGTGTTCAGAAGTCAAGAAAAACTTCTTACCACCCTCAAGAGGACCCTCAGACGGAAATATTTAATCACACCCTGCAGGATATGCTTGGGACTCTAACTTCCAAGAAGAAGCAACACTGGAGCAGGCATGTTGCAGCCAGTGGCGGCTGGTGCTCAAAATTTTTGGGGCGGCGTAAACAAACAGAAATTCTAAAAAAAAAAAATCATCAATTGCAGACCCGCGCTTCCTGATTGGCAGAGAGGCGGTTCAGTGTTAGAAAAGCAAATATTCCTTTGCTTTTCTAACACACCTGGGTAGGCTCATGGCGCAATGCTCCTTGCCATGAGTCCACCCTATTTTGAAGCCTATTAGAGCCCATGGCCCATTTTCTTTATAAAGACTCTGCACACTGGTTTTATGATTTTACTCACAGACTTGATTCAATTTTGGATTATCTATGCACTTGTACTTGTATGCATTTTATGTCAAATTTTCAGCAAAATTTGACAGCACTGTTGATTTATACTTATGTTACTCATGCTTTTTATTTTATTCATGCTAGCACAGTGGATTCACTCTACTTGTTTGTAATTTAATCAGCCCCGGAAGGATTTACCCCCTTCCTGACCAGATCGTTTTTTTGCGATTCGGCACTGCATCGTTTAAACTGACAATTGCGCGGTCGTGTGACGTTGCTCCCAAACGAAATTGACGTCCTTTTTTTCCCATAAATAGAGCTTTCTTTTGGTGGTATTTGATCACCTCATAAAACCACCACATTTTGATAAAAAAGGCATTATTTTTTTACTTTTTGCTATAATAAATATCCCCCAAAAATATATAAAAAACATTTTTTTTTCCTCAGTTTAGGCCGATACGTAATCTTCTACATATTTTTGGTAATAAGCGTTTATTGATTGGTTTGCGCAAAAGTTATAGCGTCTACAAAATAGGGGATAGCTTTATGGTGATTTTTTTATCGTGACTGCAACATTATGGTGGACACATCGGACAATTTTGACACATTTTTGGGACCACTGGCATTAATACAGCGATCAATGCTATAAAATTGCATTGATTACTGTAAAAATGTCACTGGCAGTGAAGGAGTTAACCACTAGGGGGCGGGGAGGGGTTAAGTGTGTCCTAGGGGCGTGTTTATAACTGTCTGGGGGCGTGGCTGTGTGTGACACCACACTGAATGCTGCTCCCGATGACAGGGAGCAGACGATCAGTGTGCTGTCACTAGGCAGAACAGGGAGATGATGTTTACATCGGCATCTCCCCGTTCTTCAGCTCCGTGACACGATCGTGGGTATCCCCGCGGCGATCGAGTCCGCGGGACCCGCGGGCACGGTCACGGAGCTCGCACGCGATCAACTTTACCTATAAATGTCAATAACCAGTTATATTATGTACATTTAGGAAAGAATCCAGTCCTTTTTAAAAGCAATCTACTGAGCTGGCCAGAACCACCTCTGGAGGGAGTCTATTCCACATTTTTTCCTCTAAACGTAGAGAGTGCCCCCCATCCTCTGTGATGACCTTAAATTGAATAACTCAACACCAAGTTCACTATATTGTTAACTCAACAACAAGAGAGAATAAATTCAGTTACTCTAATCTTTCCTCATAGCTGAGCGCCTCCATGCCTCTTATCTGTTTTTTGCCCTTCTCTGCACTTTCTCCAGTTCCCCGATATCCCTTTTGAGAACTGGTGCCCAAAACTGAACTGCATATTCCATATGAGGTCTTACTAATGATTTGAACAGGGGCAAAATGATATCTCACTCTCTGGAGTTTTACACTTTCACCCCCCTCCTGCCCAGGTCAATTTTCAACTTTCATGGTTGTCACACTTTAGCCTCATACACACGATCGGACCGCGGACCAACTTTCCCGTGGATTTTTGTCCAAAGGGCGTTGGCCCCAAGTTGGTATTGCATACACACGGCAGGACTTTTTCAGCCAACTTTCACCAAATCACTTGGTTTTTCTGCTCTTTACCGCCACCTTTGGTCAACTTCTGTATTGTTGTCTGATCTTTTGCATTGGTTCTGCATTGGTTTGTGCAAAAGTCCGTTGGTTTTGTGTACACACGGTCGGACTTTGGTCCATCGGACTTTTGTTGGCAGAAAGTTGGTCCGTTCGCACAGCCAACAAAAGTCAGATGAAACCTGGAAAAAGTTGGTCCGGTGGAGCGTACACACGGTCGGATGTTGGTCCAAAACAGCTAATTTGCATGTTGGTTGTCAAAAAGTCTGATCGTGTGTATGGGCCTTTTGAATAACAATTGCGTGGTCATGCTACACTGTACCAAATGAAATTTGTATCATTTTTGCACACAAATAGAACTTTCTTTTGGAGGTATTTAGTCACCACTGGGTTTTTTATTCTTTGCTAAACAAGTGAAAAAAGATTTAAAAAAAAAAAAGTTTTTCATAGTTTATAAATTTTTGCAAACAGGTAATTTTTTCTCCTTCACTGATGTGCGCTGATGAGGCTGCACTGATGGGCACTGATAAGGCAGCACTGGTGGGCAATGATGAGGCTGCACTGATAAGTGGCACTGGTTGGCAGCACTGTTAGGAGACACTGGTGGGCACTATAATTCAATAGCCCATATACAGCCAACAATAACCAATAATGGGTGTCAGCCCCAATTCATGCAACAATTTAATACGAAATACAAATAACATTAAAGTGGAAGTCCAGTCAAAAATGAAAATGTTTCTAATAATTATATGTAAAATATCTTTATCTTTGACATTATTAATTTTCTGTATAGCCAATTGGCAAGCTTAGAAAGTCTAATCAAGGCGAGACAATCAGCTTCTTCTCGTTCTTAGATCGTAAATTCGGCCAGTAAAAGACCGATGAGAGCTTTTCATCGGAAAATGCAACCGTGTGTAGGCTCCATTGGACTTTTATTGGCGGAATTTCGGCCAGCAAAAGATTGAGAGCATGTTCTAAATTTTTCAGATGGAAAAAGTTTCGATCGGAAATTCCGATCGTCTGTGGCAATTCCGACGCGCAAAATTCCAGAAACAATTCCAACGCATGCTCGTAAACAATTTGACACATGTTCGGAAGCATTGAACTTCATTTTCGCGGCTCGTCTTAGTGTTGTACGTCACTGTGTTCTTGACGGTTGGAATTTGGTGTGACTGTGTGTAGGCAACACAAGCTTGAGCGGAATTCCGTCTGAAAAACCATCCAAGGCTTTTCTGACGAGAATTCCAATCGTGTGTACGCGGCATTGGATAGATTACAATGCAACATGCTGCAGATTTTCTACAGTGTACAACCACGTGGTTTCTGCATGGATCTGTGAGCATGGTGTGGCACACGCCCAGCTGAGGGAACTATATGTGAGTAATGCGTTCAAGGCTCCATTTCCACTAATGTGACTTGTCGTGTGACTTTGCACACATTAAGTCGCATCACATGTCACAGCCCATTAATTTCAATGGCAAACTTTCACATCTATGCGACTTTGAAAAAGGTGCCTGCACTACTTTAATGCAACTTTTGATGTGACTTTGATCCAGAGTGTAAAGTTGGATCAAAGCTGCACTCAAAGTCACACTCTAAATCGCACAGTCTTGGAGTCGCACTACAGGAAATGGAGTGCAACTTTGGAGTGTGACTTTGAGTGCAGCTTTGATCTAGCTTTACAGTCTCTGGATCAAAGTCACATCAAAGCATTGCAGGCACCTTTTCAAAGTCACTGATTTTCAAAGTCGCATAAATGGGAACGGTTATCATTAAATTGAATGGACTGTGACTTGTCATGCGACTATGGAAACATAGTCGCATGACAAGTCATGTTTCTTTGTTTTCCAATATACATTTTTATTAAATTTCAAGAATGGGCAGAACCCAAGTAAAACAGTAACAACATATATACAGACGAGGTTGCAGCCTCATGTCAACATCTTCTGTCAGTTGGGGATATAACCCACTGTATTCCATTACATAAACGTACATTCTCTCATGTAAAATCTCAGTCTGTTTTATTATCATATTCTCTTATATTCTATAAAAATCATGTATTATTATTGGCAAGGTAATTGGGTTGTCCATTCTTGTTCTCTCATTTTCTTTTAACAAGGGGGAAGAAACATTTATAAAAGGGAAAGGAGGGAATGTAAAGTCAGAGTACCTAGAGAGAGAAAGAAAGTACGGGTTAAGAAGGGGGAGGGGAGAGAGAAGATGGGGATTGGAGGTGGGGCGGGAAGTTAGGGGGAGTGGGTGGTAGGTATGGCTATAGCTCAGGACCAGGGCCGATCCTAGGGTCACAGACGCCTGGGTGCAGAAATATAATATTTCTGGCGCCCCCACATGGGTATGGTCATCTTACTAACGCCTCCCCTTTACAAATGTTTCTATGGCTACGATTTAAACACAGAGATTCTCCCCTAAGAAGTCTTCATTACCCTGGGATCCTCCCATGATATTTTAACAATAAAGAAAATGAGTACACTAATGGGACCTGGAGGGGGGTCTCTCTGATGCACACAGAAATGGCTTCTGTTAGAGAGTCTGTTAGAAAGAGCCCCCAGACATACTGCAGACATGATACAGGAGATGGTCAGAGACTGCAGACATACTACAAGAGATGGTCAGAGACTGCAGACATACTACAAGAGATGGTCAGAGACTGCAGACATACTACAAGAGATGGTCAGAGACTGCAGACATAGTACAGGAGATGATCAGAGACTGCAGACATAGTACAGGAGATGATCAGAGACTGCAGACATAGTACAGGAGATGGTCAGGGACTGCAGACATAGTACAGGAGAGGGTCAGAGACTGCAGACATAGTACAGGAGATGATCAGAGACTGCAGATATAATACGGGAGATGATCAGAGACTGCAGACATAGTACAGGAGATGATCAGAGACAGCAGACACACTACAGGAGATGGTCAGAGACTGCAGTTCCTAAGTATGGCAGTAGATAATGACCGACCAGCCCTCTCACCAGACCCGGCGGTACAACAACATCAGTTCTTCTGATCAGGAGTCAGCTCACTCTGGGTTGCCCATGGCGACTCCGCTGGGTAGTGCTCAGATCTGTATTCTGGTAATGACTCCATTCCTTTCTTCACCAGGGATGGCGGCAGGCTGTGCGGCTTTCCCTCTGGTGGCACAGGGCAGCGGGGTTCTCTTTCTGATGGTGTCCCCTCAGCACTTCCTCTCCCTAGAGTCCTGGGTGCACTTCCCCGAAAGCTTTCCCGAGCTCCTGACGCTCTCTCTCTCTCTCTCCCCCCCCCCCCTCTCTTATTCAGCTGAGCATGCTGTGTGGGTAGCAGTTTCCGGGTCACAATGGGGCCACCAGTCCTCGGGACTACATGTCCCACAATCCTCTTCTCTGCTCCCTTTTTATTGTATTTCTTCTCTGGCCAATATGAAGGAGGGAGAAGAAACATATCGGGCAGCTGACCTGGCAAGTGCCGCTCACTAGTACAGCAGTGCGAGGAGGAGAGGGAAGGGGGGGGTCTAAGAGCCGCAGCCGCTCTTTCTCCACTCAGACACGGGCGCTCCGATCTCCGGCTGCTTCGTTCTCCTCCTCTGACAGGAGGAGGGAGGGGGATGGGCAGTAAACACCGAGAGCCCTTATCCCGTTGATAACAGGGATGGCGGTGGCACAGTCTCTCCTCCCCTGATCCGCTCCTGCGTACCTCACAACTTTTAAAGTTGAGAATGAGGGACATTCTGGGGAGAGTGACCAGCGGCACATGCAGCTTATATCAAAGTGCCCATCAGAGCCCCCCCCCACAGCAGGTGTCCCCCATCAGAGCCCCCCCACAGCAGGTGTCCCCCATCAGAACCCCCCCACAGCAGGTGTCCCCCATCAGAACCCCCCCACAGCAGGTGTCCCCATCAGAACCCCCCCCACAGCAGGTGTCCCCATCAGAACCCCCCCACTGCAGGTGTCCCCCATCAGAGCCCCCCCACAGCAGGTTTCCCCCATCAGAGCCCCCCCACAGCAGGTATCCCCATCAGAGCCCCCCCCCCCACAACAGGTGTCCCCCATCAGAGTCCTCCCCACAGCAGGTGTCCCCCATCAGAGCCCCCCCACCCCACAGCAGGTGTCCCCCATCAGAGCCCCCCCCCCACAGCAGGTGTCCCCATCAGAACCCCCCACAGCAGGTGTCCCCATCAGAACCCCCCCACAGCAGGTGTCCCCCATCAGAGCCCCCCCCCCTCAGCAGGTGTCCCCCATCAGAGCCCCCCCCTCAGCAGGTGTCCCCCATCAGAGCCCCCCCACAGCAGGTGTCCCTCATCAGAGCCTCCCCACAGCAGGTGTCCCTCATCAGAGCCCCCCCCCCACAGCAGGTGTCCCCCATCAGAGCCCCCCCCCCCCCCACAACAGGTGTCCCCCATCAGAGCCCCCCCCACAGCAGGTGTCCCCCATCAGAGCCCCCCCCCCCCACAGCAGGTGTCCCCCCATCAGAGCCCCCCCCCCACAGCAGGTGCCCCCATCAGAGCCCCCCCCCACCCCACAGCAGGTGTCCCCCATCAGAGCCCCCCCCTCAGCAGGCCCCGCCCCCCCCCCATCAGAACCCCCCCACCCCCCCAGCAGGTGTCCCCCATCAGAGGTCCCCCCCCAGCAGGTGTCCCCATCAGAGCCCCCCCCCCCACAGCAGGTGTCCCCCATCAGAGCCCCCCCCCAGCAGGTGTGATCCCCATCAGAGCCCCCCCCACAGCAGTGTCCCCCATCAGAGCCCCCCCCCCACAGCAGGTGTCCCCCATCAAGCCCCCCCCCCCACAGCAGGTGTCCCCCATCAGAACCCCCCCACAGCAGGTGTCCCCCATCAGAACCCCCCCCACAGCAGGTGTCCCCATCAGAACCCCCCCACAGCAGGTGTCCCCCATCAGAGCCCCCCCCACAGCAGGTTGTCCCCCATCAGAGCCCCCCACAGCCCCCCCATCAGAGCCCCCCCCCACAACAGGTGTCCCCCATCAGAGCCCCCCCCCCCCCACAGCAGGTGTCCCCCATCAGAGCCCCCCCCCCACAGCAGTGTCCCCCCCCCATCAGAGCCCCCCCCCCCCACAGCAGGTGTCCCCCATCAGAAGCCCCCCCCCCACAGCAGGTGTCCCCATCAGAACCCCCCCACAGCAGGTGTCCCCATCAGAGCCCCCCCCCCCCCACAGCAGGTGTCCCCATCAGAGCCCCCCCTCAGCAGGTGTCCCCCATCAGAGCCCCCCCCACAGCAGGTGTCCCCATCAGAGCCCCCCCACAGCAGGTGTCCCCCATCAGAGCCCCCCCCCCCACAGCAGGTGTCCCCCATCAGAGCCCCCCCCCCCCACAGCAGGTGTCCCCCATCAGAGCCCCCCCCCCACAGCAGGTGTCCCCCATCAGAGCCCCCCCACAACAGGTGTCCCCCATCAGAGTCCCCCCCACAGCAGGTGTCCCCCATCAGAGCCCCCCACCCCACAGCAGGTGTCCCCCATCAGAGCCCCCCCATCACCCCCCCCCCCAGCAGGTGTCCCCATCAGAACCCCCCCCCCCACAGCAGGTGTCCCCCCCATCAGAGCCCCCCCCACAGCAGGTGTCCCCATCAGAGCCCCCCCCTCAGCAGGTGTCCCCATCAGAGCCCCCCCCACAGCAGGTGTCCCCCATCAGAGCCTCCCCACAGCAGGTGTCCCTCATCAGAGCCCCCCCCCCCACAGCAGGTGTCCCCCATCAGAGCCCCCCCCCCCACAGCAGGTGTCCCAGAGCAGGTGTCCCCCATCAGAGCCCCCCCACAGCAGGTGTCCCCCATCAGAGCCCCCCCACAGCAGGTGTCCCCCATCAGAGCCCCCCCCCACAGCAGGTGTCCCCCATCAGAGCCCCCCCCCCCACAGCAGGTGTCCCCATGTCCCCATCAGAGCCCCCCCACAGCAGGTGTCCCCCATCAGAGCCCCCCCCCCACAGCAGGTGTCCCCCCATCAGAGCCCCCCCACAGCAGGTGTCCCAGAGCAGGTGTCCCCCCATCAGAGCCCCCCCATAGCAGTTGTCCCCCATCAGAGCCCCCCCCCCCACAGCAGGTGTCCCCCATCAGAACCCCCCCACAGTAGGTGTCCCCCATCAGAACCCCCCCCCCACAGCAGGTGTCCCCCATCAGAGCCCCCCCACAGCAGGTGTCCCCCATCAGAGTCCCCCCCACAACAGGTGTCCCCCATCAGAGCCCCCCCCCACAGCAGGTGTCCCCCATCAGAGCCCCCCCACAGCAGGTGTCCCCCATCAGCGCTCCCCCCCTCACAGCAGGTGTCCCCCATCAAAGCCCCCCCCACAGCAGGTGTCCCCCATCAGAGCCCCCCCCCACAGCAGGTGTCCCCCATCAGAACCCCCCCCACAGCAGGTGTCCCCATCAGAGCCCCCCCCCCCCCACAGCAGGTGTCCCCCATCAGAGCCCCCCCCCCCCCCACAGCAGGTGTCCCCATCAGAGCCCCCCCCCCCCCCCCCACAGCAGGTGTCCCTTATCAGAGCCTCCCCACAGCAGGTGTCCCTCATCAGAGCCCCCCCCCCCCCCCCCACAGCAGGTGTCCCCCCATCAGAGCCCCCCCCCCACAGCAAGTGTCCCCCATCAGAGCCCCCCCCATAGCAGGTGTCCCCCATCAGAGCCCCCCCCCACAGCAGGTGTCCCCCATCAGAGCCCCCCCACAGCAGGTGTCCCTCATCAGAGCCCCCCCCCCCCCACAGCAGGTGTCCCCCATCAGAGCCCCCCCCCCCACAGCAGGTGTCCCAGAGCAGGTGTCCCCCATCAGAGCCCCCCCACAACAGGTGTCCCCCATCAGAGTCCTCCCCACAGCAGGTATCCCCCATCAGAGCCCCCCACAGCAGGTGTTCCCCCATCAGAGCCCCCCCCCACAGCAGGTGTCCCCATCAGAACCCCCCCACAGCAGGTGTCCCCATCAGAACCCCCCACAGCAGGTGTCCCCATCAGAACCCCCCCACAGCAGGTGTCCCCCATCAGAGCCCCCCCCTCAGCAGGTGTCCCCCATCAGAGCCCCCCCCCACAGCAGGTGTCCCCCATCAGAGCCCCCCCACAGCAGGTGTCCCTCATCAGAGCCCCCCCCCCCCCACAGCAGGTGTCCCCCATCAGAGCCCCCCCCCCACAGCAGGTGTCCCAGAGCAGGTGTCCCCCATCAGAGCCCCCCCACAACAGGTGTTCCCCATCAGAGTCCTCCCCACAGCAGGTATCCCCCATCAGAGCCCCCCACAGCAGGTGTTCCCCCATCAGAGCCCCCCCCACAGCAGGTGTCCCCATCAGAACCCCCCCACAGCAGGTGTCCCCCATCAGAGCCCCCCCCCCTCAGCAGGTTTCCCCATCAGAGCCCCCCCTCAGCAGGTGTCCCCCATCAGAGCCCCCCCCCCCACAGCAGGTGTCCCTCATCAGAGCCTCCCCACAGCAGGTGTCCCTCATCAGAGCCCCCCCCCACAGCAGGTGTCCCCCATCAGAGCCCCCCCCCCCCCCACAGCAGGTGTCCCAGAGCAGGTGTCCCCCATCAGAGCCCCCCCACAGCAGGTTCCCCCATCAGAGCCCCCCCACAGCAGGTGTCCCCATCAGAGCCCCCCCCCATCAGGTGTCCCCCATCAGGGCCCCCCCACAGCAGGTGTCCCCCATCAGAGTCCCCCCCCCCCCCCACAGCAGGTGTCCCCATGTCCCCATCAGAGCCCCCCCACAGCAGGTGTCCCCCATCAGAGCCCCCCACAGCAGGTGTCCCCATCAGAGCCCCCCCCCCCACAGCAGGTGTCCCAGAGCAGGTGTCCCCCATCAGAGCCCCCCCACAGCAGTTGTCCCCCATCAGAGCCCCCCCCCACAGCAGGTGTCCCCATCAGAACCCCCCCACAGTAGGTGTCCCCATCAGAACCCCCCCCCCCCACAGCAGGTGTCCCCCATCAGAGCCCCCCCACAGCAGGTGTCCCCCATCAGAGCCCCCCCACAGAAGGTGTCCCCCATCAGAGTCCCCCCCACAACAGGTGTCCCCCATCAGAGCCCCCCCCCCACAGCAGGTGTCCCCCATCAGAGCCCCCCCACAGCAGGTGTCCCCCATCAGCGCTCCCCCCCTCACAGCAGGTGTCCCCCATCAAAGCCCCCCCCCCCCCACAGAAGGTGTCCCCCATCAGAACCCCCCACAGCAGGTGTCCCCCATCAGAACCCCCCACAGCAGGTGTCCCCATCAGAACCCCCCCACAGCAGGTGTCCCCCATCAGAGCCCCCCCCCCCCCCCACAGCAGGTGTCCCCCATCAGAGCCCCCCCCCCCCACAGCAGGTGTCCCTTATCAGAGCCTCCCCACAGCAGGTGTCCCTCATCAGAGCCCCCCCACAGCAGGTGTCCCCCATCAGAGCCCCCCCCCCACAGCAAGTGTCCCCCATCAGAGCCCCCCCCATAGCAGGTGTCCCCCATCAGAGCCCCCCCCCACAGCAGGTGTCCCCCATCAGAGCCCCCCCACAGCAGGTGTCCCCCATCAGAGCCCCCCCACAGCAGTTGTCCCCCATCAGAGCCCTGCCCACAGCAGTTGTCCCCCATCAGAGCCCTCCCCACAGCAGGTATCCCCCATCAGAGCCCCCCACAGCAGGTGTTCCCCCATCAGAGCCCCCCACAGCAGGTGTCCCCATAGATCAGTACCTGTCCAATAGATCCCTGTAGCTTGGGCATGCTGGGAGCAGAAGCACCGTGCACCTTGCAGGAGGCGGGGCATACGTGGCATCTTTGGTTACTAGGAGGGCGGCACTCAAACAGCATTTCTGGGAGTGCACTGGATGATTGGCAGCAGCTCCGGCCAACCCAGAAGAGAAGAACCAACACATGCAGAGGGGGCGGGGCAGACAGGAGACTGCTCCACGCGCAACGGACAGAAAGATTAGTGGAGTCTAGTACTGGACGGTGTTCCGGTACTAGGCTCCACAGACAGCATGGATTCCGGGGACAGTGGGAGCGGTATGCGCTCTTGTCAGTTGCCGGTAGGATGGGGAACCGCAGCACCCGCTACATGCGCTCCACCTCCGCCTCTGGACACAGACGAGGAGGAGGGAGGGGAGCAGCACTCTGAAGCTTCAGCGCCCCCACCTCTGTGGCGCCTGGGTGCGGCACTCCGCGCACCCTGCCTAGGATCGGCCCTGCTCAGGACTCCAGTTTTAGTCTGTCACCTGTGATCAGTTGGGGGGGGGGGCTTATGTCCCATGCAGGGCTTTCCCTTCCTCAGGGAGTGTGACAGACTCACAGAGGGACAGAGGCTTTTGGAGGGGACTGAATGCTGGCCTCTTGCCTACCGATTATGGGCTCTGGCATTTGGGGGAACGGTCTGTATGCCATGGGACCCTTGAGGTGGTGTTATTTTAGATTCAGGTACATGTCCCCCAAACATAAAGACTCTGGGAACCCTGTACATGCCATATTAGAAATAGTGACTGAGAAAATATATCTTGGATTACTT
Source organism: Lithobates sylvaticus (assembly GCA_028564925.1). Taxonomy (NCBI): domain Eukaryota; kingdom Metazoa; phylum Chordata; class Amphibia; order Anura; family Ranidae; genus Lithobates; species Lithobates sylvaticus. The sequence goes on from CM053036.1 coordinate 182,924,827, forward strand.
AAAATGGGGCAGTAATATTTATCCCCAATATCTCCCAGGAAGGCTTTGGCTATGGCGGCCTGGGACTGTTGTATGTGAAGCTGACAGGGCACCCTTACTTTGGGAGTGATTTGGAGTGGCGGTTAGACAAAATCATGGATTTCAGAGAAAGGCTACTGAACGTCTCGGAAGTGGACTGGGCACTGGAAGATATAGAGTTTCTGGCCGTTCAGGAATGAGAGCTGGAGATCGCCCACAGACGGCTGCTAGACTCTGCTCAGCGCCAGGGCTGTGTTCCCTTTGCCTGGGACTATCAGGAAATACCAATTGACAGCTCTGAAATCCTGGCTGAAGAGTCGGCAATGTGGCAGAGTAACAGTGTGCTTTGCCAACCTGCCCCAGCAGCTATGGACGCGGAGGTTACATAGTTACATAGTTACATAGTTACATAGTTAGTTAGGTTGAAAAAAGACACAAGTCCATCCAGTTCAACCACAAATTAAACAAAAAATATATATATATACATATATATATATATCATACAATCCCATATACCCCATTCTATACCCACAGTTGATACAGAGGAAGGCAAAAAAAACCCCAGCAGAGCATTCTCCAATTTGCTAAAGCAGGGGAAAAAAATTCCTTCCTGATCCCCCGAGAGGCAATCGGATTTTCCCTGGATCAACTTTACCTATAAATGTCAGTACCCAGTTATATTATGTACATTTAGGAAAGTATCCAGGCCTTTCTTAAAGCAATCTACTGAGCTGGCTAGAACCACCTCTGCAGGGAGTCTATTCCACATTTTCACAGCTCTTACTGTGAAGAAACCTTTCCTTATTTGGAGATGAAATCTCTTCTCCTCTAGACGTAAAGAGTGCCCCCTTGTCCTCTTTGTTGACCGTAAAGTGAATAACTCAACACCAAGTTCACTATATGGACCCCTTATATATTTATACATGTTGATCATATCCCCCTTAATCTCCTCTTATCAAGGGTGAATAAATTCAGTTCCTCTAATCTTTCCTCATAGCTGAGCTCCTCCATGCCTCTTATCAGTTTGGTTGCCCTTCTCTGCACTTTCTCCAGTTCCCCAATATCCTTTTTGAGAACTGGTGCCCAAAACTGAACTGCATATTCCAGATGAGGTCTTACTAATGATTTGAACAGGGGCAAAATGATATCTCTCTCTCTGGAGTCCATACCTCTCTTAATACAAGAAAGGACTTTGCTCGCTTTGGAAACCGCAGCTTGGCATTGCAGGCTATTATTGAGTTTATGATCTACCAAAACCCCCAGATCCTTCTCCACTACGGATTCCCCCAGTTGTACTCCCCCTAGCATATATGATGCATGCATATTCTTACCCCCCAAGTGCATAACTTTACATTTATCAACATTAAACCTCATCTGCCACATAGTCGCCCAATTTGACAGAGCATTGAGGTCAGCTTGTAAATTGGAGACCTCCTGTAAGGACGTTATTCCACTGCATAGCTTGGTGTCATCTGCAAAGACAGAAATGTTACTTTTGATCCCAGACCCAATATCATTTATAAAGATATTAAAAAGTAAGGGTCCCAGCACTGAACCTTGGGGTACACCACTGATAACCTTAGCCCATTCAGAGTAAGAATCATTAACCACGACTCTCTGAATTCTGTCTTTTAGCCAGTTTTCTATCCATTTACAAACCGATATTTCCAAACCTGTAGACCTTACCTTACACATGAGCCGTGTGTGGGGAACTGTATCGAACGCTTTTGCAAAATCCAAGTATACCACGTCCACAGCCACGCCTCTGTCCAAGGTTTTACTTACCACCTCATAAAAAGAAATGAGGTTTGTCTGACAACTTCTGTCTTTCATGAACCCATGCTGTCTGTTGCTTAAAATATTTTTTTCCTGCAAGAACTCGTCTATGTGGTCTTTTAATAATCTCTCCAGTATCTTCCCAACTATAGAAGTTAAACTAACAGGTCTATAGTTACTTGGTAAAGACTTTGTTCCCTTTTTAAATATAGGCACCACGTTCGCCCTGCGCCAATCCAGTGGTACTATTCCTGTCATTAATGATTCCCTAAAAATTAGATACAATGGCTTTGAAATTACAGAGCTCAATTCTTTTAGGATCCGTGGGTGGATGCCATCAGGTCCAGGTGCTTTATCCACCTTTATTCTGTCTAAATATTTCTGGACCATATCACTTTTGAGCCATTGTGGATTTAGGGCTGTGTCACTACCACCCCCATTGTGGACATGAGCTCCCCCATGCTCCTTTGTATACACAGAGCTGAAGAAAGTATTTAATAAATTAGCCTTCTCTTTGTCCCCAGTCACCCACTCTAGATTATTTTGTAAAGGGCCTACATGCTCAGACTTGACCTTTTTACTATTAATATATTTGAAGAATTTTTTGGGGTTTGTCCTACTATCTTTTGCAATCTGTCTTTCGTTTTGAATTTTTGCATCCTTGATTTCCTTTTTACATATTCTGTTATGTTCTTTGTAACATTTAAATGACACTAGTGATCCTTCATTTTTATATTTTTTAAAAGCTCTTTTCTTATAGTTTATAGCTTTTTTAACTTTGGCCGTGAGCCACATAGGTTTTATTTTTAGCCTTTTAAATTTATTGCCCATGGGAATATACTTTGCAGTGAGTTCACAAACAGTCTTTTTGAAGAATCCCCATTTCTGTTCTGTGCCCATTGTTGCCAATATTCTCTCCCAGTCTAAGTTCTGGAGAGCAGCCCTCATCCTTGGAAAATTTGCCCTCTTGAAATTAAGTGTTTTTATCTTTCCTGTATGTGATTTTTGCTTACAGCTAACATCAAATGAAATCATGTTATGGTCACTGCTTATGGTCTTATGGCGGATGCAGCAAGTGCTGACTGATCTTGATGACCCTGTTTCTGCATAGGATGATCTTGGATGGAGGAATTTGCCTGTCCAGCAGCATGCCAGAGAATCGGCAGTGGAAAATCTGGAGATTGCCATCCCCAAAGCTGAAGTGCCGACAAGTGAGCAGAGCTCTGCTAACCTCTGCCCAGCACCGATAGCATCTTCTGGGTTCCACAGACAGGAAATGGTGAACCTCTATCCCCAGACACCAGTTGCAGAGACAGGGGATTTGATAGATTTTTCTGCTCAGGAAGAACAACCTGATGAGCCTCCAGCAGAAGACCTGGTATCAGGGCCAAACTTCACTGTGCTCTGCCCAGCACCAACAGCATTATCTGTGGAGTTGCAAGGAACTTCCCCAACTGAAGCGCTGGCCACCGGACAGAGGGTCCAAGACCTCTGCCCCACACCTGTGGCAGTTACGGAGGCTTATATCAAAGTGCCCATCAGAGCCCCCCCCACAGCAGGTGTCCCCCATCAGAGCCCCCCCACAGCAGGTGTCCCCCATCAGAACCCCCCCACAGCAGGTGTCCCCCATCAGAGCCCCCCCACAGCAGGTGTCCCCCATCAGAACCCCCCCACAGCAGGTGTCCCCCATCAGAACCCCCCCACAGCAGGTGTCCCCATCAGAACCCCCCCACAGCAGGTGTCCCCCATCAGAGCCCCCCCACAGCAGGTTTCCCCTATCAGAGCCCCCCACAGCAGGTATCCCCATCAGAGCCCCCCCCCCCACAACAGGTGTCCCCCATCAGAGTCCTCCCCACAGCAGGTGTCCCCCATCAGAGCCCCCCACCCCACAGCAGGTGTCCCCCATCAGAGTCCTCCCCACAGCAGGTGTCCCCCATCAGAGCCCCCCACCCCACAGCAGGTGTCCCCCATCAGAGCCCCCCCCCCCACAGCAGGTGTCCCCATCAGAACCCCCCACAGCAGGTGTCCCCATCAGAACCCCCCCACAGCAGGTGTCCCCCATCAGAGCCCCCCCCCTCAGCAGGTGTCCCCATCAGAGCCCCCCCCCCTCAGCAGGTGTCCCCCATCAGAGCCCCCCCCACAGCAGGTGTCCCTCATCAGAGCCTCCCCACAGCAGGTGTCCCTCATCAGAGCCCCCCCCCCCCCCCACAGCAGGTGTCCCCCATCAGAGCCCCCCCCCCCCACAGCAGGTGTCCCAGAGCAGGTTGTGACGGATCCTGTACTCAAGGTGTAGCAATCCAGGGCCTCCAAAGTCATATCCCTCTGGGGAGCATTCTGTTGTCTCCCCTAAATATCCCTGCTCTGCGTGCCATTGCAGAGCCCGATAACAATTGTCCAGCTCTATCTCCTGCTGGACCAGCCTGTCCAACTCAGTCACCCATTGCTCCTGGGGCTGCTCTCCCAGGAATGTCATCCGCAATGCCCGTTGGTCACTGGCCCGTTGCTCTTGGGTTAAAAAGAACTTGCCCTGTTTTATACCAGCGAGCTGGAGGGCTCCAATCCACAGCTCCACCCGAATCTGCTGCCTGAGCTCCAGGTATTCCTCCTCAGACACAGTCCTTGTGTATGCTGCAAGGATGATCCGCAGCAGCCCCGGGAACTCTGATGCCAGATCCATATCTCGGCTGGGGTGACCGAAGTCTTCTATCCTGATCTTGGATCCCGGTGGAGGTTTGAATGTCCCAGACTGCAGGAAGCACGATCCCACTGCTTGCCAACAATGTGACGGATCCTGTACTCAAGGTGTCCGCCGTAAATGCTTCCTAAGTCCTGGAACATGAGTCCAATGGATCTGGTTATAGGAACCCCCAAGAATTAGACGGCACTAGTTCTTGGGGTAAATCAGGAATGCTTTATTTGACATTTCACACACATATATAGCCAGATGATTAAAAGCTAACCTAATTAGCATGAGCTAATTATCTTAATCATTGCCCAGACTAGTTGACTGCCTGAAAAGGCTTTTCAAGGTCAGACTTTAAGGCTCCTAGTTAATTGGAATGGCTATTCAACATACATTAACATAAACAGTAACACAGGGCTAATTAGCACAACAACATTGTGTGGAATACACCTTACAAGCCAGACCAGCCTCATTTACACAATAGACAGGTGGCTTGAGTTCATGACATTGAATGGGACACAAGGTGTCAGATGCTAGTCTATTTCTAATGCCAAATGCATATACAGAGAGTGTATTTTGGGGGGCCCGTAATCAGCTGGAAGGAGGCTTGCATGTAGTCCTCTCAAAAAGCCCGTGTCCCGGCTAGGTCTGTCACACAGGTGTCCCCCATCAGAGCCCCCCCACAACAGGTGTCCCCCATCAGAGTCCTCCCCACAGCAGGTGTCCCCCATCAGAGCCCCCCACCCCACAGCAGGTGTCCCCCATCAGAGCCCCCCCCCACAGCAGGTGTCCCCATCAGAACCCCCCCACAGCAGGTGTCCCCCATCAGAGCCCCCCCCTCAGGTGTCCCCATCAGAGCCCCCCCCTCAGCAGGTGTCCCCCATCAGAGCCCCCCCCACAGCAGGTGTCCCTCATCAGAGCCTCCCCACAGCAGGTGTCCCTCATCAGAGCCCCCCCCCCACAGCAGGTGTCCCCCATCAGAGCCCCCCCCACAGCAGGTGTCCCAGAGCAGGTGTCCCCCATCAGAGCCCCCCCACAGCAGGTGTCCCCATCCGAGCCCCCCCCCACAGCAGGTGTCCCCCATCAGAGCCCCCCCACAGCAGGTGTCCCCCATCAGAGCCCCCCCCCCCCCACAGCAGGTGTCCCCATGTCCCCATCAGAGCCCCCCCACAGCAGGTGTCCCCCATCAGAGCCCCCCCACAGCAGGTGTCCCCATCAGAGCCCCCCCCCCACAGCAGGTGTCCCAGAGCAGGTGTCCCCCATCAGAGCCCCCCCACAGCAGTTGTCCCCCATCAGAGCCCCCCCCCCCACAGCAGGTGTCCCCATCAGAACCCCCCCACAGTAGGTGTCCCCATCAGAACCCCCCCCCCACAGCAGGTGTCCCCCCATCAGAGCCCCCCCACAGCAGGTGTCCCCATCAGAGCCCCCCCACAGAAGGTGTCCCCCATCAGAGTCCCCCCCACAACAGGTGTCCCCCATCAGAGCCCCCCCCCACAGCAGGTGTCCCCCATCAGAGCCCCCCCACAGCAGGTGTCCCCCATCAGCACTCCCCCCCTCACAGCAGGTGTCCCCCATCAAAGCCCCCCCCCACAGCAGGTGTCCCCCATCAGAACCCCCCACAGCAGGTGTCCCCCATCAGAACCCCCCACAGCAGGTGTCCCCATCAGAACCCCCCCCACAGCAGGTGTCCCCCATCAGAGCCCCCCCCACAGCAGGTGTCCCCATCAGAGCCCCCCCCCCCCACAGCAGGTGTCCCTTATCAGAGCCTCCCCACAGCAGGTGTCCCTCATCAGAGCCCCCCCCACAGCAGGTGTCCCCCATCAGAGCCCCCCCCCACAGCAAGTGTCCCCCATCAGAGCCCCCCCCATAGCAGGTGTCCCCCATCAGAGCCCCCCCCCCCCACAGCAGGTGTCCCCCATCAGAGCCCCCCCACAGCAGGTGTCCCCCATCAGAGCCCCCCCACAGCAGTTGTCCCCCATCAGAGCCCTGCCCACAGCAGTTGTCCCCCATCAGAGCCCTCCCCACAGCAGGTATCCCCCATCAGAGCCCCCCACAGCAGGTGTTCCCCCATCAGAGCCCCCCCACAGCAGGTGTCCCCATAGATCAGTACCTGTCCAATAGATCCCTGTAGCTTGGGCGTGCTGGGAGCAGAAGCACCGTGCACGTTGCAGGAGGCGGGGCATACGTGGCATCTTTGGTTACTAGGAGGGCGGCACTCAAACAGCATTTCTGGGAGTGCACTGGATGATTGGCAGCAGCTCCGGCCAACCCAGAAGAGAAGAACCAACACATGCAGAGGGGGCGGGGCAGACAGGAGACTGCTCCACGCGCAACGGACAGAAAGATTAGTGGAGTCTAGTACTGGACGGTGTTCCGGTACTAGGCTCCACAGACAGCATGGATTCCGGGGACAGTGGGAGCGGTATGCGCTCTTGTCAGTTGCCGGTTGGATGGGGAACCGCAGCACCCGCTACATGCGCTCCACCTCCGCCTCTGGACACAGACGAGGAGGAGGGAGGGGAGCAGCACTCTGAAGCTTCGGCGCCCCCACCTCTGCGGCGCCTGGGTGCGGCACTCCGCGCACCCTGCCTAGGATCGGCCCTGCTCAGGACTCCAGTTTTAGTCTGTCACCTGTGATCAGTTGGGGGGGGGGGGGCTTATGTCCCATGCAGGGCTTTCCCTTCCTCAGGGAGTGTGACAGACTCACCCGGGACAGAGGCTTTTGGAGGGGACTGAATGCTGGCCTCTTGCCTACCGATTATGGGCTCTGGCATTTGGGGGAACGGTCTGTATGCCATGGGACCCTTGAAGTGGTGTTATTTTAGATTCAGGTACATGTCCCCCAAACATAAAGACTCTGGGAACCCTGTACATGCCATATTAGAAATAGTGACTGAGAAAATATATCTTGGATTACTTAAAATGGGGCAGTAATATTTATCCCCAATATCTCCCAGGAAGGCTTTGGCTATGGCGGCCTGGGACTGTTGTATGTGAAGCTGACAGGGCACTCTTACTTTGGGAGTGATTTGGAGTGGCGGTTAGACAAAATCATGGATTTCAGAGAAAGGCTACTGAACGTCTCGGAAGTGGACTGGGCACTGGAAGATATAGAGTTTCTGGCCGTTCAGGAATGAGAGCTGGAGATCGCCCACAGACGGCTGCTAGACTCTGCTCAGCGCCAGGGCTGTGTTCCCTTTGCCTGGGACTATCAGGAAATACCAATTGACAGCTCTGAAATCCTGGCTGAAGAGTCGGCAATGTGGCAGAGTAACAGTGTGCTTTGCCAACCTGCCCCCGCAGCTATGGACGCGGAGGTCTTATGGCGGATGCAGCAAGTGCTGACTGATCTTGATGACCCTGTTTCTGCATAGGATGATCTTGGATGGAGGAATTTGCCTGTCCAGCAGCATGCCAGAGAATCGGCAGTGGAAAATCTGGAGATTGCCATCCCCAAAGCTGAAGTGCCGACAAGTGAGCAGAGCTCTGCTAACCTCTGCCCAGCACCGATAGCATCTTCTGGGTTCCACGGACAGGAAATGGTGAACCTCTATCCCCAGACACCAGTTGCAGAGACAGGGGATTTGATAGATTTTTCTGCTCAGGAAGAACAACCTGATGAGCCTCCAGCAGAAGACCTGGTATCAGGGCCAAACTTCACTGTGCTCTGCCCAGCACCAACAGCAGTATCTGTGGAGTTGCAAGGAACTTCCCCAACTGAAGCGCTGGCCACCGGACAGAGGGTCCAAGACCTCTGCCCCACACCTGTGGCAGTTACGGAGGCTCAGGGAGAGAATGTGGCGATCACTACCCAGCAGCAGATAAAGTGGGAGAAGGGAGAGGAGGTGTTCGTTGTCCCTCCTCGACAGTCGGCCAGAGTGTAGAAAGCGGTCTTTCCTCCCCAGCTAAGATCCGTGCACCTGGGAGACAGTACCAGCAGCCAGATGAGGAAACAAGGAAAAAGAAGCAGCCAGCTCACCTACCCAATGGCAGCTACACAGTTTGGGATTGGAGGAATCCAGCCTCCTGCCCCAACGGTTAGCCGAAGCGGATGATACGGAGTCCCCAGCAGAAGTGCTGGCAACAGGGCAGAGTGCTACCAAACTCTGCCCAGCACCGGAAAAAAATAGGAAGTTTCAGGGAGCTGGGGCAGTCGGCCCATCTCCCCAGCAACAAGCGGATGTAGTGAAGCTTCTACTCCCAGCTGAATCACTGGCAACAGGGCAGAGTGCCACTGGCCTCTTCCTAGCATCTAGTTTCTTCTCAGCTTCAGGGAACTGAGACATTGGGCCCCTCTGCCCAGCAACAGGCCAAGCCATGAAATGGTAAACACCACCCAGCTGAAACGCTGACAGTCGGACAGAGAGTCAATGACCTCTGCCCCACACCTACTGAGGTCAAATATTCCTTGCAGCCAAGAAAGGAGATCATGCGGACAGACTATGTGACTTCACTCTGCCGACTAACGCATGTCCAGACCAGGTGGAGGTCTGGGACATTGTTAGTCAACTTTTGCCCCATACACACGGTCGGATTATCCGCGGACCAGGTCGGTCGGATCCTGTCCGTCGTACTTTGTCCGATGTTGTTGTTGCGTACACACGGTCGGACAACGTTGTCGGAATATCCGGTCTGCAAGAACGTCGTGACGTAAGTCGTCTTCCACGAGACTAGAAAAGGGAAGTTCAGCACCACGTCAGGCACCCGTTGGGCTCCTTCTGCTGATCCCGTGTTTATCGCGAGTTAGTCGAAGTTTGGTGACTTAAGATTTGCGCTTCTCAGTTTTCGGACTCAGATCGTTACTGCTCTTCAGTTTGTGCTTGTCGTGCGTATCTGTTTATTAGTGCGTGTAGTCAGTTCGCATTTGTTGGTCATTGCGGCCTATATCTTGATATAGGACGCTTTGATTTGCACTGCTTATTGTCTGCTCGTTTCTGGTATTCATTTCGTTCTTTCAGGCCTTGCTGTTTATCGGTGCTTTCTGTTTGTCCGTTCTGACCAGCCGACCTTTTGTGACCTTGTGAGCGATGTTTCCCGTGCATACTCGTCGCCGAGTTCGTGCTGTACGCGGAATTGGTGTCGGGCTTTTAGCTTTGACCCAAGACCCATCCATGAACAGAGTGACGAGGAGGATGTGGACCAAGAATTGGTTGCTTCAGCGTGACCAATTCTCGCACATGCCTTTGCTTCGTGAGATCCGGGAGAATAATCCTGATGATTTCAGGAACTTTCTCCGGATGACGGACCCCGATTTTCACCGTCTTTTGGCTTTGCTGACCCCCTTTATCAGCCGGCAGGATACCTGCATGAGACAAGCCATTACTCCGGAGCAGAGGCTTGTTGCCACGTTGAGGTACTTGGCGACAGGGAGAAGTCTTCAGGATTTGAAGTTCTCTTCAGGTATCTCTCCCCAGGCCCTGGAAATCATTATTCCAGAGATCTGTTCTGCCATCATCGAGGTCCTGCAGGAGGACTATATTAAGATAACATTTCTCCTTTACTATTCCCTTCTATGTATGCTCTGTTTGCTAATGTCTTGTATTTTTGACCTCCTTCCCTAATTACCATGATTGCAATATGCTCTAATATGCTGTGCCCCTTTTCTCCTTCATGCATTTTTCCCTTCACTTACCTCACCAGCATGCTCTTCTGCCCCAATAGACACCTATGGCCTAGTCACTTAAGCAATGTCTTTTGTCTGCTGCATAGTATTGTTTGCCCCCAAACACCCCCTAAAAATATGCACTAATGTTTGCTGTTTGGTTTACTTCATGTAGAGCCCCTTTTTTTTTTTGTGGGGGGGGGGGGGGGCAAACTCATTAGGAACCCCCTCCCCCAACTGCTCTGTCAGATGGTACCAATCCTCTATCTGCTGGCTTTCCCAAGGTCAATACACACTATATACCTACCTCTTTATAGTGGGCATCTTTAGGGATGAATTCTGCAAAGCATGTAGTGCAAGGGGCTGCCTCCATACTTTCCATTTCCTATTTTTGTGTGTTCTTTCCCTCCTATTAGCTTACTTGGTAATTTCAGAATGTGCTTTCCTTTTTTTTGGGGGGGTGGGGTTGGGGGGGGGGGGGGGGGGGGTTTGAAATGTTATTTTAGCTTTCCTGGGGGCTGCCAATAGTGTTAAGTACAGAGGGTCTGGCCAAACTAGCACACAATATTGAGCCATTTGCCAATCAATGAAGTGCAGAGGGTTACCTGTCCAACCCCCCCCCCCCCCCCCAAAACCCTAGTTATTGCCAATGGCCCATCAGAAGTGTGGGGATTGATGGGGGGTGATTAATCTGTGAAGGGGAGCCTCTACTTTTCTGTGCAAATACTTTCCAGCCTCAAATTTTAAACAATGCTCTTGTTCCAAGATGTTGATTGTCTAATCTGCTTGCAATGTTTATGTGCAAAGTGACTAATTTTTTTTTCTGGTTTCACTCCACAGTTCCCTTCCACGCCACAGGAATGGCAGACTGTGGCCTCCCACTTTGCCAGCCGTTGGGACTTTCCTAACTGCGGAGGGGCAATTGATGGGAAACACGTCCGCATCGTCCCACTGCCCAACTCGGGGTCCTACTATTATAATTATAAAGGGTTTAATAGTGTAGTGATGTTGGCGGTGGTGTCGGCGACATATGAGTTTATGTATGTGGACGTGGGGATGAACGGCCGGATCTCGGATGGTGGTGCCATTGCGCACACGGAGTTCTACTGGCGTCTCCAAAGTGGCAGTCTGTGCTTGCCACCTCCAGAGGAGAATGCAGAAGGACTCCCCTTCGTCTTTGTCGCAGATGAAGCGTTTGCGTTGACTCCCCATCTGATGAGGCCGTTCCCGATGAGGACCCTCACCCCAGACCAGAGGGTCTTCAACTACAGGCTGTTCAGAGCCCGAAGAGTTGTTGAGAACACTTTTGGCATCCTGGCCAGCCGCTTCCGCCTGATCTTGACGGCAATTAACTTGGCGGAATACAAACTGAACCACATAGTTCTTGCCTGTTGCATATTGCACAACTTCCTCAAAAGACATAACAGGAACTATGTGGTGCCCGTTGGCCCAGATGTGGAGGGCCCTCCAAATGCTGACCTCACAGCCCTTCAAGTGGCACGTCCAGGCTTGCCCCCTCTAAATGCCCGCGCGGTCCGCGAGCAATATATGGAGTATTTTGTGGGTAGGGGGGCCATTGATCTGCCTGACGATGTGTGAGAGGCATTTTTAAATAAATATTTTTTTTCAACCAACCTATGATTTCTTGTCATTTCCGTATTCTTTTTAGCTTATTTGACCTTGAAATTTTTTTCCTTTGCCTTCGACAGTGGGAATGCACTTTCTGGGCAAAAGGAGGTAACAGTCTCTTCTTCCCAAAAAGATTCTTCTCATGTTGTGTGTTTGATACCTAATCTTTGGTCTAGAGAAGGTTTGTACTGCATAACTGACACCCAAAATACTCCTTTTCATCACCAGGTCAGACATGTGTGTATTCACAAAAATGCTGTGCTCCGTGTTTTCGTACAAAGCACTGTGGGTGTCATTTACATAAGTCAAATCCACTATGCTCTACAAGTGCAGTGCAAAAGTGCCCTGGAAAAGAAACTTGCAGTGCAAACTGGACTTGCCTTTAGTAAATAACACCCATTGCCCCCCATATCCTTTACATTTGACATACATAATGCATTGTGTTTTTCAAATAAGGAAGCCACACATTTAGAAAAGTAAAAAAGTTTACTTGCAAAACATTCACAAGTGCGTTTACAAACTTCTTGCCCAAACTGACAACATCTTGGTTATTTACAACATTGTTTACAAACATTCCGCAATTGGTAAAACCAGGCATGGAGCAAAACAGAACCTAGGAACTAGGAAAGTTCAACTTTGTAAAGTGAAGACAAGATCAGACATGACTATATGTTCAAAGTGTGTTTGATCTTGCCTTCATCACATGGGGGGTCACCCCTGGAAAGTGGAAATTTAGAACATGCACACAATTTGGGTCTGAAAATGGTCATTAGATGGTAAAACACATGCCTAGAATCTTCAAAAGTGCCATTTTCCATCATGGGGATGAATGGACGTTTTTTGGGGGTGCAACCCCTTCACCACAACCACTTTCGTAGTTCGTAAAGTGGTTGCACCCCCAAAAAAACGTTGTCATTCATCCACCATGATGGGAGCTAGCACATGTGGACACAATGTGTGCATGTTCCAAATTTCACACAGTTCTTAACTTGCAAATGTGTTCAGAAGCAGGCACAAATGTGTGTTAATTACTGTGCGTTTTCAGATTTTTCCTAAAACATCAATGATGTTCTTCAATTTTTGTTGAACATCATTGATGTTTTTCTTTATGTAATCTAGATCTCTATTGCAGACCATTATCTCCCGATGAGTACGTGGGCACTCTCTGTGGTAAAGTGCGATTTTTCTTCCACAACATCCACGTCACCTAAAAACCAAAATCAAACAAAAAGAGGGTGTTGGAAATGAGACAGCCATACATTGATTAGCTTACCAGTAGCTGTGTTCTCCCACACTCACCTGTTGTGGTGACGAGTTCTCCAATTTCTATGATCTCTCCCTCCTCCTCCTCCTCTGCTTCTGCTCTTTCCCCTTTTTTGGGAGGTGTTGGTTTTGGGGTTTCCTCAGACTGCCCAAGTTTTCGCTCCCCTATGAGAATGTACAAAAGGAAGATTTAGCAACACAATCAATTGAGGGCAGAAATAGGAAATGACAAACATTGCTTGAAAGTGAGGGACAATATTTTTGGGTGTCCAGTTACAAATGACACCAACATGAATGTAGTCACTTTGTAAAGGTCCTAAACTTATAGCTTTTTGGTCGACGTTTGGGTGATGGAGACCCCCCTCTAGTATCCACTGGAGCACATGTGTGGAAAAGCCAAATAAAAAGTCGGGTTGGGTGTCCCAGCACTAGTGCTCTAGAGTCCAGATGGTTAACCAGCTACTGGGTGACGTCTCCTTTACATTGAATAAATTGGCTGGACAGTCTTGATGACATTTCTAGAGAGAACAAACTTCCTTTCCCCCAAAAAACACCAAACATCGTATTGTAAGTGGCCGAACGATCGAGGTTGAGTACGATCGAACGGACACACACGACCCTGACAGTGGCATAAAGATCGAGGTTGAGTACGATCGAATGCACAGATGAACCTGAAAGTGGCCATTTTGGAATCTACAACTTTGTAAAAATAAAACCACATGGAGCAGTATGCAAGCAAGAAATCAAACACAAAACACAACTACTTACTTTTTTGACGAACTCGCTTGATCTTTCTGTACTGATCGGCCTCCCTCAGTTTCAGGTCTGACCAGCGTTTCCTCAGTTGCTCCTTGGATCGTTGTACCCCAAAATGATTGTACAGCCTCCTCACAACTTTAGACATGATCTTGGCCTTGCGGACATTGGGGTTGAGGTAAGGCCCATACTTCCCATCATAGTCGCTCCTCTTTAATATGTCCACCATCTCCAACATTTCTCCAAATGACACATTGGAGGCCTTGAATTTCAGGCTCCGGGATCGGGACGTTTCTGCCTCCGGACTTTCCTCGTCCTCCTCCTCGTTGGTGGGATATTTTGGGCGCACCTGCTGTGTCCCCGCCATGTGCTTTCCCCACTGCGCCGTAAAGAGAAGGGGTGGGGAATAGACGAGAAAGATCGTCAGGGGCGGGCGGAGTTTGACGCATGCGCACTGTATATAAAACGTCACACGCCTGTGTCGTAGCCACGATCTGGGAGACGAGGGGAGAGAGAAAGCTCACGCACGAGACGATCGCTAGAAACGAAGGTACAATTTGACGTTGGTACATAACTAGCCTAGACTGATTCGAACTTGAGGCTTCTTTATGGAGAAGATTAGGAGAGTTTAGCCTGACATTATTTATATTGTTTTGTGTGGTGTTGTGTCTTGCAGAGGTGATGGAGGGCTTCAACGACGTGAGTTTTCTCCCCCTCTTCATTGATAAATATAGGGAAATGCCCCTATTATGGCAAGCAAAACACAGCGACTATAGCAACAGACCAAAGAGGTACGCAGCTATGCAGAAACTTGTGGCATTTGTAAAGCCAAACATGCCCACGGCAACCGTGGCGAAGTTAAAAGTAAAAATTGCTAACCTGAGGAGTACCTATTTCCGGGAGCGCAATAAGGTCCGGAAGTCCCTAGCATCTGGAGCTGCAGCAGCTGATGTCTATGTCCCCACACTTTGGTACTATGACAGGCTCCACTTTCTCAAAGACCAGGCTAATGTCAGGAAGTCACTCTCGACTCTTCCTTGCACGAGTCCTTCCGCGTACGCCACCCCTGATGAGGCTTCCGAGGACCAACCTGGGCCTTCCAGTATGGAAGATGTGCAGGAGCCCAGCTTGTTCCAGGTATAGTAGTTTTGTTACCATTTTTGGGAATAATGAATGATGTTCAGTTAATATAGGATCCCCAATTGCTTAGTTCCTAACGTGATTGACATATCAACTGACAGTAGTGTTGGAGACATTTTTGGGAAGAATCTAAACTGCAGGGCTGAGAATTGTATAGTTTTCTATTTGTAAACATTTTGCAACAGTCACTAGATGAAAATTGTGTGTTTTTGATGAACAAATAACTGAAACTATGTCCCTTTTTCATACACAGGAAGACCTCAGCCAGGAGGTGGCTGTGGAAGGTGGCAGTCAGGAGGAGGCAGGGGTTAGTGGCAGCCAAGAGGTGGGTAGTGGCAGCCAACAGGGGGGTAGGGCTAGGAGCCTGACTGTCTCCCAAGTCTCTCCCCTCCGCCTTCCCTACAGAAGGGCGAAAAGGATGGGGGAGGTGGGAGAGTCAGCGCTCCAGCTGATCCGAGATGCTTCAGCCACCCTATATGCCACACCCACCTACGAGGAGGCCTTTGCCTCCTTGGTTGCCATTAAAATGACGGGTATGGAGGCGGGGCAATGCAGCATGTGTGAGGATGTCATCCTCAAAGTCCTAAATGAGGGGATGGCTGGGGGGATGACTCCCCTCACACATGTTTGCGATAGTGACCTTGCTCCGCCTCCTCCTTCTGCCACCCCACCAGCACGACAGCCACAGCATGCAAGGAAGCGTGCAAGGAAGACAAGAGAGTGACGACCTGGATTCAGTCTGGTCTGAGAGAAGATGGAGCCTCTCGTAGTACCAGAGCCTGGGGACCTAGATGGCATCTGCTGCAGTTCCGGATGTTTTGGACTTCAGGACCAGATTGCACTCCCTTATTATTTAGATAGGTACTCCTCAGGCCACCAATTTTCTAAGCTTGAAAAATGATGGTTGCCGTGGGTGTCCAAGGCTTTGCAAATTCCCCAAGTTTCACCATGGCTGCATTCCTCTTTGGTTTGTTGCTGAGACCTAAATAAAGGTTTTTTTGATTTGCCTATTGTGTTTTACTTTTCTACAATGACAGTTTATTTGGGAGTATGCAGGTACATTTCACTAATCCTAAAGTATAATTAACAAGGGGCACCAACAACAAACTCCTAGTAAATTTAAGCAACAAATACAAATGTTAATAATGTGGTTTTGCTAAGTTGAGACACAACCCCCCTCCAAAAAAAAAAAACAAATCTCCTTCAAATATGTATTCCAAAAAAAAAAAAAAAAAAAAGACAAATCATCCTAAAAATATAACAAAGATTCTTTTACGATCTGAGTAAAAATAAACATGTAGTGTATAAATCCTGAAAAGTAATAAAGAACTAAGTTTGTGAGAAGTGCGGGTGAATAGGAGCAGCTAAAACATGTCATTCTTCTTGCATTGTAAAGAAAAAGAGAATGCGTTGCATTAAAGACATTTTAACATTGCAGCGTGACGAATGTGCTGTGTCGATTTGGAAAGGTAGTTTTACCTGACCGAGCGCTTCCTTCACAGAATTTCTTCTGAGCATGCGTAGCACTTTGTCCGTCGGACAACGGTACACACGATCGGATTTGGTGTGATCGGACCGTGTTGTCGGAAAATCTATCCAGCAGGAGATAGGACTTTGTTCGTCGGACAATCCGACGTACACTGTCCGATGGTGCATACACACGGTCGGATTTTTCAACAACATTGTCCGATCGGACAGAATCCATGCGAAAATCCGACCGTGTGTATGGGGCTTTAGTTGTGTGATGCAAGAATCAGATTTTCAATTTTCTTGATATCTTCCACTTTCCGCAGCCAAGTCGCAGTGGATTTAGTTGTTTCCAAAACAAGGGGATGCAGGATTTTGCTGCATTTAGTAGATGGCGTAAGATGGATTTTTTATAGACTCTAGTAGGCATTTTTGATACGTGTAGTAGGAAGAATTCCGGGTCATTTTGTGAATTTTTGGGATATGGTGCGAACAATTGTCCAAAACTCCTTTAATTTAGGGCAGTCCCAGAAAATATGTAGGATTGTCCCTATTTCTTTTTGGCATCTCCAACAATAAGCTGACGTATCTGGAAAGATGGCGTGTAGTCGGCTAGGCGTCAAATACCATCTTGTTAGTATTTTGAAGTTCGTCTCTTGGATTTTAGTGCATAGTGATGATTTGAGGGAGAATCTTATTATGTTTTGTTTTTGAGATGTTGTAAAGGTGCGATGAAGGTCCGTTTCCCATTTTGAGACACAGGGAAGTTGTGGTTGTTCCAGGGGGGTATTAAGAAGTTCATATGTTTTGGAAAGGACCCTAGGCAGTGGGTCGACTCCAGTACAATATTCCTTAAAGGTGGTTAACTGTCGATTACATTTCTAGGGGTTGGGTATGGAATGTAGGAAGTGGTGTATTTGTGCTGCACAACAGAACTGTAGCTGGAAGAGGCCCATAGGGTCCCCCAGTTCCGGGATGGTGGGCCATCTTCCCTCAATGACAAATTTGGAGGTGTGTTCACATGCAGTGTGTCGTAATGTTTTGAATGATGTTGGCGACAGTCCGGGGGGAAAACAAGGATGTCCGAGAATCTGTGTCAGTGGTGATTCTTTTGTCGACAGAGACGTAGAGAAGGTAGCTTGTGAGCATTGCCGCAGTGTGTTTTCTATGGGATGAGATTTTAGTTCTGGGGGTAGAGTCGTAGCACCATAATGCTCCTTTCAGAGGGATAGTGGTTTGATTCTGTTTTATTTGCACCCATAGTTTTAAGTTAGAGTGACGTCTCCAATCAATTACCCTTCCCAAATGTATTGCTTGGTAATATTTTTGGATATCTGGCAGTGCCAGGCCTCCAAATTGTTTTTAGAGGGATAATTGAAGGCGGGGTAAGCAGGGTTTTTCCTTCGCCCCTATAAAAAGCGAGTAAACAAAGCTGGACTGGCTTAAAATATGGGGGGGGGGGGTATTTTAACCAGCAGAGCTTGGATTAGGTAGAGATATTTCGGTAGTATACTCATTTTTATTAGATTTCATCTTCAAAACCATGAGTGTAGACCCGTATCCCATTTTTCTAATAGTTCTCTAGTCTTTTTTTTTTTCCTTAATTTATCTTTATTCAATTTTTCACATATGACAAACAAAAAAACAGACAAAAAAATTATTACACCTTCAATACAGTTTACCTACATTCCCCCACTTCCATTCCTGCCTTACGCTCTGTAAGAGGATTACAATAGCTATTTTAAGCAGCAGCCTCCCCGCTCACTACTCATTCAACACTGCCTTTCATTCCTCCACTCTCTCGTCATTCCTCCTTCTAACATTCCTACCTCGTTCAGGGTTCGACATCCTACACCACATCGTGTTTCAGTCCAGTTCATTTGGCTGCGTATAATTTTTCTCCAACCACCGTTTCCATATCCCCTGAAATTTGGTAAGGTTTCCCTGTTTAATATATGTTGTTCTCTCCATAAGGATCACCCTCTCCATATTCCGTTCCCACTCGTAGAGAGATGGTGGGTTTGGAGATTGCCATTTTTGTGCTATTAATTTTCTTGCCTGAAAAAGGCATCTAATGATGGCCAGTTGGACTTCGTTTGACCTGGTTTCCCCCTCAAGCCCCCCAAGTACACACAGGATTGGGTCCAAAGCAAGCTTGGTGTTAAATATCTGAGCGGTCCTATCTACCACTTCTTTCCAATATCGATGTAATTTTGGACATCTCCAAAACATGTGGATGAGGTCGCCGCCCGACCTCCTGCATCTAGGGCATGTGTCATCTTGTCTACGGCCAAACCGAAACAACCTTGCCGGAGTAAAATATGCCCTGTGTAGTAGAAAAAGGTGTGACATCCTCTGGGGGTGCGAGAGAGAGACCCGAGGCGCCAAGGCTAGGATCCTTTCCCACTGTAGGGTAGACATAGTGCCCACATCTCTTTCCCGCGAGGATTTGTGAAGTCCCATTTGGGCATCTTCCCAGGTCCCCTTCTGTAAATGGAAATATAAGTTAGAAATCATCCCTTTTCGAGTGTCTGACTCGGCTATGCTCCGTAGTACCGGAATCTTAGTCCATTCACAAGCTGTCTCTTTAAACTGTTCGGTGAGGGCATGCCTCACCTGCAGATATCTGAAGAAGGACCTCTTGGGGAGCTCATATTGATCTCTTAAGTCCTGAAAGTTTCTTAACCGACCCTCCTGGTAGATCTGAGCAACATGGTTCAGGCCTCTTCTCTCCCATTCTCTAATGGTCCCCATTTTTTTTAACTCGCACAGGTTATTGTTTTCCCACAGAGGGGAGAAATCTGAAAACCCTCTATAACCCATTGTCTTTTTGGCTAGTCCCCATGCTCTTGCTAGCAGGTCCTGAGTTGGTAACCCCTTTATGAAGGACCCTGCCTCTAACACTTCCAGCAACGACTTGTGAGTGGATTTATAGAGGAGAGTCTCCCACTCTCGTCCTCCCTTCGTAGCCTCGCATCCCCGATATGCTGGAGCTGGGAAGCCAGGAAGTAACTCAAAGGGTGCGGAAGGGCTACTCCGCCAGCATTGGTTGGAAGCTGTAACGTACTTAGTCGGATTCGTGGTATGCCCCCCTTCCATATTAGGCCTCTAAAAAGAGTGTCTATCTTCTTAAACCATTTTTTATATATCCAGATTGGGGAGTTATGGAGTAAATATAGTAACTGTGGCATAAATACCATTTTAATTAGGTTGCAACGACCTGCTGCTGACAGGGGAAGTTTTTTCCAAATTTGACATTTACCTTTACTTTCCGGGAGTACTACGAACGGTTATACCACTCCGAACAACTGGATATGAAGGAGGAAATGGACATGTTCTTTGGGGGGCTGACGATCCCCTGTCTCTCTGAGGAGGACAGGGCTGTACTAGATGGTCCTGTTACCCTGGAGGAGTTGCAGCGGACTGTCCGGGTAATGGCTGGACGGAAGTCCCCGGGACCGGATGGTCTCCCTATCGAAATATATCGTAGCTATGGGGAGGTGCTCCTACCCGAACTGTTGGAGGTATTTAATGCCTCGACCCTGGAGGGAGAACTCCCCAAGTCTATGATGGATTCAACTATAATAGTGCTCCCCAAGGAGAACAAGAATCCACTTTCACCTGCTTCATATAGACCTATTGCGCTCCTGAACTCAGACATGAAGGTGTTAGCAAAGGTTCTGGCAGCTAGGTTAAACACAATTATCCATAAACTGGTGCACCAAGACCAATCAGGCTTCATTCCGGGTAGGTCGACCAGCTTAAATATCAGACGCCTCTTTCTGAACCTCCAACTACCTGTTGAAGATGGGGGCAATAGGGCAGTTCTTTCCTTGGATGCGGCCAAGGCTTTTGATTCCCTAGAATGGAAATACCTTTGGAGAACTTTATCGGAATTCCGGGTGGGCCCGAACTTTATTAATTGGGTAAAACTCCTATACGGCTCCCCGGGGGCAAGGGTGAAAGTGAACAACGAACACTCTTCCAGGTTCCGGTTGCTGAGGGGGACGAGGCAGGGGTGCCCCTTGTCGCCCCTCCTCTTCGCCCTCGCAATCGAGCCTCTGGCCCTCTCTTTAAGATCATCACCAGAAATAAAAGGGTTTAAACGAGGGGACCTAGAGGAAAAAGTAATATTGTACGCAGACGATCTCCTTCTATTGCTTAATGACACGCAGGAGTCATTACGGGAGACCATGGGTATAATTAAAGACTTTGGCCGTTTGTCAGGATTAAGAATAAACTGGGAAAAATCGAACCTACTACCTATAGACCCTTTAGTCCTCCCTCTACCACACGAAGCAGGACAACTCCAAATAGTACCAAAAATTAAATATTTAGGTATTACCATTTCGAGAGACCCCAAACATTACATCACAGAAAACCTAGTTCCACTCTTGAATAAATTTAAAGGAAAAATTCAAATTTGGAAAAAACTCTCCCTATCAGCAGCAGGCCGGTGCAATTTAATAAAAATGGTGCTTATGCCACAACTGCTATACATACTTCATAATTCGCCAATATGGATTTATAAAAAGTGGTTTATTAAGGTAGAGACCATATTTAGAGAACTAGTATGGAAAGGGGGAATCTCCCGGATAAGCCTTAGCACACTACAACTTCCAACTGGGTCAGGAGGAGTAGCCCTGCCGCATCCTTTTAGATACTTCTTGGCAGCTCAGCTGCAGCACCTGGGGGGTTGCGAAGTCGAGAAAGAGGGGCAAGCGTGGAAGATCCTCCTCTACAAAGCCTCACACAATTCTTTGATTGAGATATTAGAGGCAGGGACCTTCCATAAGGGGCTCCCTACCCAGGACTTAATGGCTAGGGTATGGGGCACTGTAAAAAAAATGCTGGGATACAGAGGGTTTATGGCTTTCTCCCCGTTATGGGAGAACACCAACCTACGCGAAGTACAAAAGCTGGGGACTGTCAGAGAATGGGAGAGAGCAGGCCTAAAATATATTGCCCAGATTTATCACGAGGGCAGGATCAGAAGTTTCCAGGACCTCAGAGACCTTTTCCTCCTTCCTAGGAAGTCTTTTTTTAGATACCTACAGGTGAGGCATGCTCTGGCTGAACAGTTTAAAGGTGAACGACCTGAGTGGACAAACATGCAGGTGTTACAGAATTTGACACGGGTGAGGACCCGGAAGGGTCTGATATCTGACTTATACCTACATTTGTATAAAGGGACCACGGGAGACACACAAATAAGCCCACACAAAGCAAAGTGGGAGAGAGATGTGGGGACCATCTCAGCTCCTCAATGGGAAAGGATACTTGAACTGGCTCCACTGGTTTCGCTTTCCCCCCCCCAGAGGATGTCACATCTTTTCCTCATATACCGGGCCTATTATACCCCAAATAAACTGCTTAGGTTTGGGTGTAGGCAGGATGACAAATGCCCCAGATGTGGGAGACCGGGGGGTGATCTTGTCCATATGTTCTGGAAATGTCCCAAACTATATGAATACTGGAAAGAGGTGGTGGACAGGGTCTCCCAGGTATTCAATACTCACCTGGAACTGGACCCTATTCTATGTGTTCTCGGGGGAGGAGGGGGAGCGGGTGGGCCCAGGGAAGGCCAGATAGCTGTCCTGCGCTGTCTTTTTCAGGCTAGGTTATTAATCGCTCGTAGGTGGCAGTCTACTAGGCCCCCTACAGCTACTGAGTGGGAGCAAAACATGGACAGAGTGATCATGAAAGAAAGAACTATATACATAAAACAAGGGAACCTTGCCAAATTCCAATCGGTATGGAAACTATGGATGGAGAGAGGATTTAGATAGTGCCAACCAAAATAATTTAAATAAAATGCACTTAGTGGATAAATAGATACCAATGGAGAGTAAGAGGATGGATGCATGGGGTAGAGGGGGAATGTAAGGTGATGTGAATGAGGTAGATCTCAATCGATTTTAAATGATATATGCTCAACCTGATCCTGGTAAAAGCGTTTGAGATTGTGTATAATTTGTAAACTGTAAAAATCTAAATAAAGATATAAAGATAAAAAAAAAACATCACTTTGTCTTCCATTTCGCCCCTTTTAAAACCCTTGATTTCTGGGGACAGTCGAAGGGACAGGGCCAAGGGTTCGATTGCGAGGGCGAAAAGGAGGGGGGACAGGGGACACCCCTGCCTTGTCCCCCTCAGCAGACGAAGCCTGGAGGAATATTCGTTGTTTATTTTTACTCTTGCTCCAGGTGCACTATATAGTAATCTCACCCAGTTGACAAAGTTTGGCCCAAAGTGGAATTGTGTCAATGTTCTCCAAAGGTACTTCCACTCCAGGGTATCGAAGGCCTTGGCAGCGTCCAAAGAGAGCATGGCCCGGTTTCCCCGATTCTCCGTTGGAGTTTGGAGATTCAAGAAGAGCCGTCTGATGTTTGTGCTGGCGGACCTTCCTGGGATAAATCCTGATTGGTCCGAGTGCACCAGTTTGGAGATAACTTTGTTAAGTCTATCCGCCAAGACCTTAGCTAAAACTTTAATATCCGAGTTCAGGAGTGAGATAGGTCTGTATGAGGCGGGGGAGAGGGGGTTCTTATTTTCCTTGGGGATCACAATTATTGTTGACTCCATCATCGAGGGGGGAAGCGCGCCCTCCTCCCTCGACGAATTGAGTACCTTCAGGAGCTCGGGGAGGAGCACATCCCCGTAGCGACGGTATATTTCAATGGGGAGGCCGTCTGGTCCCGGGGACTTCTGACCTGCCATTTCCCGGACGGTCCGCTGGATCTCCTCCAGGGTGACAGGGCTGTCAAGGGCAGCCCTGTCCTCCTCAGAGAGGCAGGGGACCTCCATTTGATCAAAAAATTTATCCCATTCTTCAATTTTATCCTCCTGGGTGGAGTAATATAAATTCTCGTAATAGGTTCTAAAAGTGTCCACTATTTCTGGCGTATAAGAAGATGTTCTACCGGCACCCATGTCTATCATCGGGACCATTGATGATGGGGAGTTGGTCTTTACTAACTGGGCGAGCATCCTGCTTATACCTTCCCCCTCCCCAAAGGCAGCTTGCTTCTGGAAAATATATTTTTGTTCTGCTTTGCTTAAAAGGATAAGCCGGTATTCCTCTTGTGCTGCTATCCATTCGTTTAGATTTACCGGTATTGGATTGTTTATATATTTCATTTCTGTGAGAGCTACTTTATTAGCTGCGTACTCCTCCCCCGCCCTTGACTGTTTTTTTATTCTTGAGATTTGCTGAATCAGCAAGCCCCGAAGAATAGCTTTAACTGTATCCCAGATTACCCCCTGGGTGGCTGATCGAGCATTCATTTCTATGCTTTCTTTCAGGACATGCGCTACCTCATATGAATCACCCATTAATTCCAGCCAAGCCGGATTAATTTTCCACTCCCGGTACGTAGTTCTCACCCCCGTCTCCATTGAAGCTGTCAGCGGAGAATGGTCTGAGAGACTTCTGGGCCTATACCTAACATTGTCCAATAAAGGCATTGACTCATCGTTGCAAAGTAACATGTCTATCCTCGACAGAGTGGAGTGTGTGCTGGAGAAACAAGAGTATCCCCTAATCCCGGGGTTCCTCAGTCTCCAGATATCTTTCAAGCCCAGTTCCTCCAGGAGACGGGGGAGACGGCTATCCCCTAGCCCACCCCTCCGAGTCCCCGGAGGAAGCCTGTCCAGTCCCGGGTCAAGTACCATATTGAAGTCACCAAAGACCATTACCGGTAAAGCTGGACTGTTCATCACAAACTCCACCAAGTCGAGCAAAACCCCAGTATCAAAGGGGGGCGGGATATATACATTAGCCAAGATGACGGTTTTACTTTCAATTTTACAATGTAAAAAAATGTACCTTCCCCGCTCATCAATTTTACTTTGGACACAGGTAAACGAAATCCCTGAGTTAATCAATATACTGACACCTCTTGAAAAGGACGAGTAAAACGAGTGGTACTGCAGGGCAAACTCTCTCCATCCTAACTTTGATGTGGAGGCATTGGTGAAATGGGTCTCTTGGAGACAAAGGATCGCAACCCCGTAGGATCTAATCATAGCTAGTGCTGCAGCTTTTTTCCCCGGGTCGCCTAACCCCCTTATATTCCAGGAACAAATAGTGACTTGTTTCCTATTGGATTGTGTATCGTGACTCATTAGTGTTTCTAATTCTTTATAAATTCAACTGTGAGTATGCCCTCCCAGAGGGTTTTTGTAAATATCTTATCATCAGTGGTATTTTTTAGATCAACCTTATTATCAAAACGTGAATATCTAATTGGTACTTGTGAAGTGTTACCCTCTAGTCTTTCCATGTGAGTGCGTATATTAGGGTGGCGTGTTTTCCCCCTCATCCATACACATACATACCTACTATACCCCTCCCCTACACCCATTTGTCCACATCCAACCAATCTAACATTCTGATTACACTCACCATTCATTACCAATCTAGGTTTAGACGGGGGCCTTTTAAAGTGACCAACCCATCCACCCTTCTTTTGAAACAGTCTAAACATTAGTGCCAGTAAATCTACCCCATTCCTAACCCTCCCATTGCACCTCCCTAACCCTCCCCCGCCCTCCCCCCTATTTACGAGAACCCTACCCCTAAGACCATACTGCAGCACCCCAAAACCGTTGGGATGCGACACCTTTCAACCTCTTCCCACCATGCGTTCCCTCCCCCTTCTACCCCCCCCGGGGGCGACAAAACAGCTTCCAATGAAAAACTACAACAAAACGCATTGCAAAACAAACAAAATATGTTGCTGTATGTCGCCGCCCGCCCCCCCCCCCCCCCGCTCCCTTGGCAACCCGACCCGCCCCCCCCCCCCCAAAAAAAAAAAAAAAGAAAAAAAAGGAAAAAAAAGTCAAGTCAGCACTTGGTTTGATCATGGTCATCCAATATATCTAATGTCCTTCTTTATGTTTTATTAGCCATTCTTCAGCCCCTTTGGGGGTGTCGAAAAGTAAAGACCCTCCAGGGCCCGACACTCTCAGTTTAGCTGGAAAGAGCAGGGCATAAGTTAAGTTAGCTTGGCGGAGGTTACGTTTTACTTCCCCAAATTGTGATCTCCTTTTTTGGAGGTCTGGCGAGTAGTCGGGGTAGATAGACACCCTCTTGCCACTATAGAAAATGTTTCCAAGTTCCCTTGCTTTCCTGATAATTGTTGCTTTGTCCTTGAAAAATAGCACTTTGGCTAAGAAGGGTCTGGGAGGGGCCCCGGGTTGTATGGGTCTAGCCGGGACTCTATGGGCCCTTTCGATTGCAAAGAGTGGAGAGAAAGAGTCTTGACCAAAAATCTCAATCAGCCATTTTTCTAAGAAGGTAGCGGGGTCTGGGCCCTCGGAGTGTTCTGGAAGGCCCACTATACGGATATTTTTCCTTCTCATCCTGTTTTCGACCTCGTCCATTTTATTAATTTGTTTATTAAGGAGGTTTCTAATGTCACTCATTTCACGTTTTAATGGGGCAAGATCGTCTTCCACCAAGCTCATCCTATCCTCAAGGATTGTGGCCCTTTCTTGGACCTTCTGTACCTCATTCCTCACGAGACCAATTTCCTCCCGTATTGTTTTCAGTTGGTCATTCATATCATTCAGCGAGGTTCTGCAAGAGTTAATAGCCGCTAATACCTCTTTCAAAGAAGGCTCCGTCCCCGCTGAGGTGGCAGCCCCCCCCTCTGGCAGTGGACCCGCCACTTCTTGTCCCTGGGGCAACCCCGCTAGTTCGCCCCCCTCCCCTAATGTCCTCTGGGGAGATTGTGTAGGTGTTTGTACTGGTGTCTGGGTCTGCCCCTGGCTTTTCCTGCCCGCTGCACCGCCTGTCGTTCCTCCTGTCCGGGCGGATTGGAGCTGCTGATTTTGTGACAAGGTTTTTTGGGGAGTCTGACTCGATGGTTGGCTTGGAGTGTGGGCAAATTTTTCCAATTTGGCTGCAGCTAAACTAGCCTGGCTGGCGGCCTGGCTAGCCTTTGTAGTGCGCTGAGTAGGCATAGTAGGCGGTGGCTGTGGTTTAGTTTAGTTCTACCGACCCGTTGATTTGTCTTAATAGGGCGTCACTCAGGGACCAGTAGAGGGACCCCAGCACGTTTCTAGACCTGGGGATATTTTAAAGGATTTTCTAGTTGCGGTTGAGAATTGACAGGCACTGATACTCAATATAGCACCTGGCATGTACTTTGCAAAAAAGCAGTCCTCTAATTGCAGTTGGAAAAGTCCTGTTCCCTATATACCACACAGCTGATTTATTTTTTATTTTTACCGCCCTCTGATTGCCAAAAAAAAAAAAAAAAAAAAAAAAAAAAACGGGGGGCAACTGGCACTCCTCTAATTGCAGTCGGAGAAAAAATCAGCACAGGTGTTTAGCATAGCCCACTGCTTATATTTTACTGTCCCACTGCACCTAAAATAAAAATAAATAAAAAAGGGACCAGGTCCGTAGGCAGTTGAATTTTAGCAAAGGGGACAGGCAGACATACACATCACAGCGCACAACTTTATAAAAAGACAGTCCTGTAGTTGCAATTAAAAAAAAGAGGTGGCTCACATGCGTGACAGCGCACAAACCTTACACTTTAAAAAAAAAAGGAGAGAAAAAAAAAACAGTGCTCAAATTGCAGTTGCAGATAAGAAAGCAAGCACAGCTTTTGATTTTGATTTTTGCACAGAGCAGCCTCTATTGCAGTCAAGGGGAGAAGGAAAGCAAGGCAACAGGCAAAGCACTTGTACTGCACGACTTGTATTTTTTTTTCCAGCAAAGGGCAGTCCTCCACATACAGTTGGGGGTGGAAAAGCTGTACAGGCTTAAAAGCTCAACAAACAATGTACTGTCTGTCTGCTCACCTTCTCCTTGTAGTCTCCAGGAGAGCTTCAAATGCAGTCCAAAAGTCCGTTGAGTCTTCCTCCTTCTATGACTTTTTCTCCTTTCTCCTTCGGCATACAGGCTGCCCGAGAAGCCGGTGTCCCAATTTAAATCTCCCGCCGCTCTCTCCTTCTCAGCGCGAGCAGCGGACAGAAGACAGCGTGTGACGTCACTCGCTCGGCTTAGCTTCGGCTATCCCCGCCTGGCAGTTCCGGCTGAATTGCGGAAACCTCCGGAGGTTCCCTCAGTCTATGCTGCGTGCCGCTACAGAGGAGAGGTCTCATAGGCTTCAGTAAGGCTCTGTATCTCGGCGTGTCGGAACCGCATCAGGAGAAGGGAGGGTGGAGGGAGGGTGGAGGGAGTTCACAGTCGCATTCCTCACTCACTCACCGCCCCTCATGTCCGGTCACGCCCCCCCCTCCTCACAGTTCTCTAGTCTTAGTTAGTAGTGGTGGGTAGTTGAGTTCATATATGCGAGAGAGGTCAGAGGGGATATATGTGCCGAGATATTTCAATGCTGTTGTCCTCCATTTAAAGCTAAAGTTGGATTGTACAGTCGGTAGTTTGTGTGGTGGTAGGGCTATTCCTAATGCTTCTGATTTAGAAAAGTAGATTTTTAAGTTAGAGAATTCAATAAATATGGGACACTCTCTAAGGAGGTTAGGTAATGATATTGTCGGATTTGTTAGTGAAAAGAGCAGATCATCTGCGTAGGCAGAGATTTTATGTTGGGTTTCTCCTATTTTTAGTCCCTGAATGTCCGGGTTTAATCTGATGGTGGACAGAAAAGGTTCTAGGGAAAGGGCAAACAGGTGCGGGGATAATGGGCATCCCTGTCTCGTTCCATTCCGTATATGGAAAGGTTCTGAGAGAACTCTGTTCGCTTTTACTTGTGCAGTTGGGTGCGAGTAAATCCCGGCTATCTAACCGAGCATTGTCTACCCCAGACCAATATGACGGAGCACTGAGAACATAAACGTCTAGTTAACCCGGTTCAAATGCCTTTTTTCGGTGTTGGTGTTCAGGAAGACACATGGAGCCATGGCGCCTGCGTGATCACAGGAAGACATCCATGGACGCCTTCCCAGCAAAGTAAGGCCTGTGGCTATCTTTCACCTATAGTGTGGGTGAGAACTGGTTAAACTGTTACTTATGCAAATCCGTATCAATAGATTAAACGTATTTACTACGAATCAGGTGTGTGCTTATTAATTGGCAATACCGAACATCAGGTGAAAGGTATTTCTCACTTGTGTTTGCAGTGGTTTTATTCAACCAGGTGTACCAGGGGGGCTGAGGTTGTTTTGGAGTTGAGACAAAGAACAGAGAACCTAAAATTACTAAGCAGCTCTTTCGGGGGTGGCGCTATATAGAGGTTGAAATAAATAAATAGTTAAATCTCTGTGTTTGAAAAGTTGCAAAGCTAAGCATTCTTTGGTTTTAAATATAGACAGGGAAATAGGTATTTAGTGTTAGTGGGTCTAGGGTTGTTCTTGGAGTCGAAGCTCAGAACAGAGAACCCAAAATTACCAAGCAGCTCCTTTGGGACTGGCGCTACAACTCCAGGGACGTGCAGTCAGGGGAGGCAGGTGAGGCAGAGCCTTACCTGCCATGAGGATATAAAAGTAAAAAGCTTGGCATCCTGGGGTCTCAGAGAATTTGAGGGGTTTATATCTTAAGTCCTACCCCACCACTGGTCAAAATGTGGGGCTCCTACGATCTATGGTTTTGGAGATATGGGGCTACTTGCGCAGCCTGTCAGAAGCTACATACAGAGCGGCCAGTTTAAATACAAGCTCTGTTTGCAGCAGACTGAGAGGATGAACTCACAGTGCATCTTCTCAATTATCAGAGGCACTGAGCTCAATGGACAGCTTGGAGTCTTGAGCCAATGGTAAAGTTCCATTGGCCCAAGCTGCCCAATATAAATGCTGCAATGTCAAAGAAGGGGGCATGTGTTTAAAAGACACATGCTTCCTTCCAGCCCAGCCCTCCTAACTAGAAGGAAAAAGCATGGGTTTAAGGGTATAAGATTTACCCACAATCCCATGTTTTTCTCACATAGTGAAGAGGGAGAATGAGAACCTGCTGATGAAAAGGTACTGTTTTAATCAAGCTAAATCATATACTTATACAGTGGTGTGAAAAAGTGTTTGCCCCCTTCCTCATTTCCTGTTGCTTTGCATGTTTGTCACACTTAAGTGTTTCGGAACATCAAACCAATTTAAACAATAGTCAAGGACAACACAAGTAAACACAAAATGCAATTTGTAAATGAAGGTGTTTTATTATTAAAGGTGAAAAAAAATCCAAACCATCATGGCCCTGTGTGAAAAAGTGATTGCCCCCTAAACCTAATAACTGGTTGGGCCACCCTTAGCAGCAACAACTGCAACCAAGCGTTTGCGATAACGTGCAATGAGGCTTTTACAGCGTCCTGGAGGAATTTTGGCCCACTCATCTTTGCAGAATTGTCCTAATTCAGTTACATTAGAGGGTTTTCGAGCATGAACGGCCTTTTTAAGGTCATACCACAACATCTCAATAGGATTCAGGTCAGGACTTTGGCTAGGCCACTCCAAAGTCTTCATTTTATTTTTCTTCAGTCATTCGGTGGTGGACTTGCTGGTGTGTTTAGGATCATTTTCCTGCTGCAGAACCCAAGTTCGTTTCAGCTTGAGTACACGAACAGATGGTCGGACATTCTCCTTCAGGATCTCTTGGTAGACAGCAGAATTCATAGTTCCTTTTATCACGGCAAGTCTTCCAGGTCCTGAAGCAGCAAAACAGCCCCAGACCATCACACTACCACCACCATATTTTACTGTTGGTATAATGTTCTTTTTCTGAAATGCAGTGTTCCTTCTACGTCAGATATACTTGGACACACACCTTCCAAAGAGTTCTACTTTTGTCTCATCGGTCCACAGAATGTTGTCCCAAAAGTCTTGGGGATCATCAAGATGTGTTGTGGAGAAATTGAGACGAGCTTTGATGTTCTTTTTGCTCAGCAATGGTTTTCTCCTTGGAACTCTGCCATGCAGGCCATTTTTGCCCAGTCTTTTCCTGATGGTGGAGGCATGAACGCTGACCTTAACTGAGGCAAGTGAGGCCTGCAGTTCCTTGGATGTTGTTGTGGGGTCTTTTGTGACCTCTTGGATGAGTCGTCGCTGCGCTCTTGGGGTAATTTTGAGCGGCCGGCCACTCCTGGGAAGGTTCACCACTGTTCCATGTCTTCGCCATTTGTGGATAATGGCTCTCACTGTGGTTCGCTGGATTCCCAAAGCTTTGGAAATGGCTTTATAACCCTTTCCAGACTGATAGATCTCAATTACTTTCTTTCTCAATTGTTCCTGAATTTCTTTGGGTCTCGGCATGATGTGTAGCTTTTAAGGATCTTCTGGTGGACCTTACTGTGTCAAGCAGCTCCTATTTAAGTGATGCCTTGATTGTGAACAGGTGTGGCAATAATCAGGCCTGGGTGTGGATAGAGAAATTGAACTCAGGTGTGGACAACCACAGTTATAGTATGTTTTAACAAGGGGGGCAATCACTTTTTCACACAGGGCCATGATGGTTTGGATTTTTTTTCACCTTTAATAATAAACACCTTCCTTTACAAATTGCATTTTGTGTTTACTTGTGTTGTCCTTGACTATTGTTTTAAATTGGTTTGATGTTCCGAAACACTTAAGTGTGACAAACATGCAAAGGAACAGGAAATGAGGAAGGGGGCAAACACTTTTTCACACCACTGTATGTTATAACACAGGGCTCAAAATTCTAAGTCCTGAGCTACTAGCCAGGCCTCAAGGGTTACTCGCCACCAGTTGCCCCGCCCAACCCCTACCCTGGCCCGCCCCTAAACACGCCCTCATAAATTATCTCATGAAATGATACTTAAATTATTTATGCAGAATTAAATTGTAAAAAATAAATATTAACAACAACTTTGTCCACCAATACAGCCAGCCTGTGCCCCCCCCCCCCAGTGCAGCCTGTGTCCCCCCCAGTGCAGCCTGTGTCCCCAGTGTCCCTCCCAGTGCAGCATGTGACCCCCCCAGTTCAGCATGTGACCCCCCAGTGCCGCATGTGACCCCCCCAGTGCCGCATGTGACCCCCCCCCCAGTGCCGCATGTGACCCCCCCCAGTGCCGCATGTGTCCCCCAGTCCAGCCTGTGTCCCCCCAGTGCAGCATGTGTCCCCCCAGTCCCCCAGTGCAGCCTACCTGTGCATGGGAGGAGAGCCGCCGCCTGTTTGATTAGAGCGCCAGGGGAACATAACAGCTTTTGTTTCAATAGCTGTGTGTTCCCCACCGCGCGCTGTCATATACAGCCCCTCCCCCTTGTCCGAGTCACTTTGATAGACAGATCACCCGTCCAATCCTGGGTCAGGTGATCTGTCTATCAAAGTTCCCCAGACAAGGGGGAGGGGCTGTATATGACAGCGCGCGGCAGGGAACACACAGCTATTGAAACGAAAGCTGTTATGTTCCCCTGCCGCTCTAATCAAACAGGCGGCGGCTCTCCTCCGATCCTTTACTCGCGAGACCTCAAAATCCACTCGCAAAATGCGAGCAGGCGAGTGGATTTTTTGAGGTCTGTTATAACATAATCATTTATTATTTATTTACTGTGAAATAACTTCAAACTTCAGTAAT
Source organism: Lithobates sylvaticus (assembly GCA_028564925.1). Taxonomy (NCBI): domain Eukaryota; kingdom Metazoa; phylum Chordata; class Amphibia; order Anura; family Ranidae; genus Lithobates; species Lithobates sylvaticus. The sequence goes on from CM053036.1 coordinate 182,956,658, forward strand.
TTGTCCATTAAGCCACCTGCTTGAGTACAGTTTTTGAAAATATAGTAAAATACCTTAAAAATAATATATAATTATGTGTATATTACTTACTTCTGGGTGGCAAGTGGTTAATTACCATGCCAATTCTGACCAGTGTTGGTCATCTTACTTTAAAAAAGTAATTAGTTAAGTTACAAATTACTTCTCCCAAAAAAGTAATTGAGTTAGTAACTCAGTTACTACATTGGAAAAGTAATTAGTTACTCAGCAGAGTAACTGACTTTTTTTTAAAATATTCTTAGGGGCGGATCTAGTATTACTGTAAGCAAGGGGCGTGTTCCCCCCTGCACGTCTATTTCCCCTCTGTATCCCACTACACATCTGTCCCCCCCCCACACACATATATCTGTCCCCCCCTCTGTACCCCACTACACATCTGTCCCCCCCCACACACATATATCTGTTCCCCCTCTGTACCCCACTACATGTCTGTCCCCCCCCCCCCACACATATATCTGTTCACCCTCTGTACATCTGTCCCCCCCAAACTCACGGATCGGATCATTTTTCAGATCAGCAAATAATAATTGAATTTGCAAAAACCTGTGAAAATTCCACCACCATAAAGCCCCCACTGTAATATCCATGTCATCTCCCCCACTGTAATATCCATGTCATCTCCCCAACTGTAATATTGGCTGAGTATGGCTGGGTACGGCTGAGCATGGCTGGGTATTACCGTGTATTGCAGAGTATTGGCAGGGTGTTGCAGAGTATTGGCAGGTGTTGCAGAGTATTGGCAGCGTATTGGCATGGTGTTGCAGAGTATTGGCATGGTGTTGCAGAGTATTGGCAGCGTATTGCAGAGTATTGGCAGCATATTGCAGAGTATTGACATGGTGTTGCAGAGTGTTGGCAGCGTATTGCAGAGTATTGGCAGCATGTTGCAGAGTATTGGCAGCGTGTTGCAGAGTATTGGCAGCGTATTGCAGAATATTGGCAGCGTGTTGCAGAGTATTGGCAGCGTGTTGCAGAGTATTGGCAGCGTGTTGCAGAGTATTGGCAGCGTGTTGCAGAGTATTGGCAGCCGATCTCTCCCCTCCACTGTACAGATCTGTACACAGAGGGGAGAGAGGAACCGGCGTCATCTTGACGGAGCAATCACATTGTAAACGGCCGACGGGTGCACCAAGATGGCCGTCGCTCCGGAGCCGACGGGTGCACCAAGATGGCCGTCGCTCCGGAGCCGACGGGTGCACCAAGATGGCACCAAGATAAAGCTAGGCCGAAGCCGCGGCCTTTCCTAAGGCCGAGGCCGTGGAGGCTCCGCGGATCGCGGCGGGTAATTGCGGTAACGCTGCCCCCGTTTATTTTAATCGCGTTAGTTACATCACTGATTCTGACACTGCTCTCCTACATGTAAAAATCATCATTTTTTTTTTCTAGAAAATAACTCCCAAACATTATATATTGTTTTTAACAGACACCCTAGAGAATAAAATGGTGGTCGATGCAACTTTTTATGTCACACGGTATTTGCACAGCAATTTTTCAAACCATTTAATTCTTGGAAAGAAATGGTTTCATGAATACAAAAAATAAAAAAACACTAAGGCCCCTTTCACACTGGGGCGGTTTGCAGGCGCTATTGCGCTAAAAATAGCGCCTGAAAACCCACCCGAAACAGCTGTTACTGTGTCTTCAGTGTGAAAGCCAGAGGGCTTTCACACTGAAGCGGTGCGCTTGCAGGACGCTGGAAAATGTCCTGCAAGCCGCATCTTTGGCTCGCTATAGGAGCGGTATATTTACCGCTCCTATAGCGCCCATTCCCATTGGAAACAATGGGGCAGCGCTCCGAACCCGCCCGCAAAACGCCGCTGCAGCGGCGGTTTGCGGGCGGTATTGACCATTTTTCGGCCGCTCACGGGGGGTAAAACCACCCCGCTAGCGGCCGAAATGCGCTGCTAAAACGCTGGTAAAGCGGCGCTAAATATAGCGCCGCTTTACCGCCAGCGCCCCCACCGCTCCAGTGTGAAAGTAGCCTAAAGTTAGCCGAGTAAATAGATACCTAACAAGTCACGCTTTAAGACTGCGCACACTTGTGGAACTTCAGTACTTAAAAATCTCCATTGGTGACGCTGTCAATTTTTTTTATAGGTTACATGTTTAGAGCTACAGAGGAGGTCTAGTGCGAGAATTATTGCTCTTGCTCTAACGTTTGCAGCTTATGTAACCTGCGTGTATCTGGCTCTGATTCTAGTCTAGACATCACCGCACGTCCCTGTCAAATCCTTATCCATACTGACAGATCTTGCTTTGCTAAAAAAAATATATAACTGTCCTAGAACAGCGCCTTCCCCTGCCACAGAAAGCGCTCATCAAATATGTATAAGTCTCCTACGTCCCATGACTAACGCTCTACTAACGCTCTACATACCGACTAGATACGCTACACACTACACAGCCTATTTTACCTCAAACACCGCGAGAGCACAGTTGAGCTTCCGCAAGATGGCTCCGGAGTCCATGTTTGCGGACACTCCAGGAAAATCAATTCGTACTAAGTTATAGACTCCAGTAACGACCTTTCCGGGAGCCCGTATTCTAATTGGACACTGTATTCTCGCGTTGTGTTGACGTGCAGGTCACGGATGTAGTGTAGGGTCTTCGTACATGAGATAGTGACTTCAAAGATCCCTTGAGGTAACGAATGGCCCGGCGTCCGGTCACTGAAAACAATTGGGCTTCTAATCCTACTAATACTGCACGCTGAGCCACATAATGTTGACATTTTAGATTAGTATGATATGTTGTATTTACTCCCCTTCCCTGTGCCTTTGTTTTAACACAGAATGTCCGATGAAATCCCTATTGTGAAAGAACAGCCACAGTCAGAGCCTGCAAAGTCACCGAGCAGCCCAGTTATTCCTGGTCCGTCTTCTAGTTCTGCCCATACTTCCTTTGCTCGTCCTGAAGATGTGGGACCACATAAACAACGTGGCGGCATTTTACACATCAACCGTAAACAGATCCAGGCCGTGGAAGCAGCTAATCAGGCTTCGGAATTGCAGGGATTGGGCTTGGCAGTGTACGATCACGAAGTATTGGAGCGCGGAGTCCTCCAGCAAGTGGATGATGCCATTAATGAAGCTGCTCAGACTGCACAGATTGCGGAAGCAGAAAAAGAAAAAGAAACTCTTTTGGATGAGTTACGGTAAGGCCTAAGCAGATTAATGAAGGACAAACGTATTTTTTGAAATCTATGTATATGGCCAACGTGTTTCTTTTGGATAGTGTAAAAACTCCTTCCAGTTTATTTTTCTTTGCTAAAAATTGAGTCAATAGCAGCACAAATTTTGCTTCAAAGAGAAGTAGGGTTTGTTTTTTTGTTCTCTCTCCCCCCCCCCCCCCTCATTTATAGGTAGATGCAGCATCGGTCCCCCACCACCTCTGCACTGAGAACCGAGCCACCGAACACCACAGATGGCTCGGTTCTCTCATCTCCCCGAGCGGAGAGCTTCTGACTGTCAATCAGCAGCTCCCCTCTCTGTTCCTCCACGCTCACTGGAGCGCTACGCTGTGGCAAGGTGGGGAGTGGCGGTCTTAGGCTCTCAGCAACTGGCTGAGAAAGCCATCAGTCCAGGCACCTGGCGGATCCAGACTTTATTGTCGTGATGACACGGTGCCTGGACTGATTCCAGTGACGTCAGCAGAAAGAGGAATTCGGGACACTTTCACAG